>QRFJ01001788.1:0-178399 GCA_006176705.1 Cocos nucifera
AGAAGAGATACTCAGCCGCAACGTCCTGTATCATACCAGAACTAAATGCAAACCAAATTTTAAATTAAAACCTCAAAATATCAACTTGCTCTGCTAAATGTTAATCGGATGTGAAGATCATTATTTTCATTATGAAGAATGATTGGTAAAGTATTTGTGACACCGATGTAGAATACACCACTCTCGTGGAGGATGGCCATTAAAACTAGGCTTGATAAATTTCAACCTTAAGGGATGAATGCCAGACAGTATGGCGGGGCTATATAGCTCAGCCCTAAATCAATATATCTCAACTTGGGAAGGTGTTTGTAAAGATGTCTTAAAGAAAATTCGTTTTTCGCTCATTAAAGTTGACAAATTAAGGAAGGAAACTTATACTACCAGTGTTCTAGGCCAGGTAGAGATGAGTCTTATCTAAACATTAATATTTAGGCTATTTGTAATAGAATCTCTTAAGCCAATTCCTCACGATGGGTAAATTTGTGAGATGGTATATGCAAATATGTTTGAGTGCAATTTTAGAATTCAAATTCTAGAACTACTATGCTAGAGTCAATGCCATGTATACATCCTAGATCCGCAATGTAAGAAAGTAAATTAAAAAGATTTGATGTTATGTTAATTTATAGCATAGTAATTATTTATGATATATTAAGCATAAATATAACTATCTGCCATTGTGTAGTCTTGAAAATTTTCTAGAGTCTAAAGCTAGCACCTATATGTGAGGGCTATATAAAATAGGAGATTTATTGAAGACTAAAAATTGTGGTAATTCATCACTTAGGTGTTGTAAGTCACAAAAAATATTTAAATAAATTTTGAATCCTTTACACGTATTCACTCTAAAGAAATGAAAGTTTTTAGAAAGTTTCGAATTTGGAAAAAATTGAACTAGAACCTAGTTTTGATAATCATCTTTTTTAAAATTTTAAATTTTTATGTTGATTTTTATCGATTAAATTCTAATAAAGGGGTAATCCTATTATATTTATGTTTTAAAGTTATGAGAGTAAATAAATAAGGATATTAACTTATTTCAAAGTGTCGCCCTAATCGCAGAATTCTGGAGCAGGTTTTAACGCAGAGTGATTTTTAAGTTTAAAATTTTTAAATAATTTTTATGGGTGAGTGGAGCAGCCTTGGAGACATAAATAAATAGGTAGCAATTTCATCTAGTAACAAGCACTATTTAAATCTGAATTTGGTGAATCACTATGAAATTACATCTAAGCATGTTAATTTAGTTAGTAGTTTTCCAAAAAACAAAATCATTGTTAGCTCTTGTATGGTTTTGATTCTTAGCTATGTCAAAAAAGAAGAGGAGAAGAAGTTGGAGAAGTGGGTTCCTCAGTCAAGAATAAAAATAAAATTGGTTAGGAAGAGGGGTTAGTTATAAATAAGGTGAAGGAAGAAGGAAAGATACTAAAGTAGAAAAAAGAAAACATGTTTCTAGCTGGCAGCAGTGTTTTAATCATCTGAGGAAAGCAAAAGGGAATTCAAAGAATGCTTTAAATGAGCCAAATACCAAGATAATTCAATAGCTGGTTAAGGTGAGTGAATTCCATCTATCCATGGTGTTTTTAAATATACTTTGCTATGTAAAAAAGTTTATTTGACAAGCAAGATGGTCTTTTGATACTTTGCAGATTATGTTGTTTCTATATTTATATGGTTTGAGAAATATTGAAATAAGAAAGATTTTGGATGGTTGTTGTATATTTCATAAGTAAATAAATATACATATGTTTTAAATAAGCATGGATAAAAGTATGGTTTCTAAATAGCCTTTGTGCATTGCATATACAAGTAATTATGCATATAGTTTTGGTAGCATGGCTTTGGTAATTTTAAATAAGTCATACAGTAATATCTATTGTGGTTTCATCTCTGACATGGTTGATTTCTATTTATATGCTATGGGGCTTATTGATGTTTGTGAGCATGGACAAGCCGCTCATAGGATTGGAAAATCCTATAAGAGTGTGTTATTTCGATAATATTGAGACAGGCCGCTCATAGGGATGGTATACTTATGAGAGTGTATTGTCCTTTTGATGATAAAGCAGGCCACTCATAAGAAATCCAATGAGAGTGTATTGTTCTCAATAAATGCAATACTTATGAGAGTGTGTTGTCCTTCTGGCGAAAAGGCAGGCCGCTTATAAGAATCCATACAAAAGTGTGTTGTCCTTCGGTGAGAAGGCAAGCCGCTCATAAGAAATCCTATGGAATAGTGTTGTCCTTTTGTTGATGAGGCAGGCTGCCCATAGGCTCGGTCCAATTATGGTATTGTGTTGCCATGGTGTGTTGGTTATCCATATGAGAGTGCGTCAGTGTGCGACTACTCATATATGATTGTGAATATGATTGTGGCATGGTTGCTTGTAAGAAATCCTATGGTGATACATTATTGTGATGTTATCAATGGTAAGCAAAGATATGTGTTTATTTTAAAAGAAAGCTATTATGTGATTTATTTATGTTGGTACATGTATATTTGGAAGCTTATTAATAGCAAGTTATGCATGATGTTATAAGAATTATAGTTATCCTATTTTTATCTATTAATAGTTGGATATACACTCACTGAGACTCTCCAAATCTTACCCCTTACTCTTTTTATCTACAGCTTTGGAGTAGCTTAGCCCAAAGATTTAATATCAGCAAGTGTGTCAGCATCTCTAGCCGATGAAGTATTTGGGATGTTGGTTTATAAAAGAAATGTATTCTATGATATATTATACAGTTGAGTTAGTTAAGTCAAAAACTAGTATATGTATATGTGTTGGTTGTTTTAAAAAGGCATGTATAAAGGAGGGTTTAATGGTTAAAAGTTTGAGTTTGATTATGTGAGTTGTTAAGTAATGATATTTATTTTAGCAAGTTAAGAAATTGAGATTGAAATGCCCGTGTTGTAGATGAAAGAATTGTTTAGCTTAATTGAAAATAGATTATTATTTGATGTATGGCTCAACATAGCTATAGTTTAGAAATTCTTAGATAAGGGTGGGATGTGGCACCATCACTCGTAGCTGGTTAGGGGTGGGGTGTTATAGATATGCGAAGGCTAATTCATATATAAAGAAGCTAATGAGGCCTGATAATTTTTAGAGGACCTAACAGAAAAGAGTCTACAGTGGGAGGTAACTAGAGAACCTCCACCAACAAGAGGTGGTATACACCAAGTTCCATCAACCCTAGCTCTAGAAACCAAAATTGCCATGTTACAATGAAAATTTGAGGCCTTGGAATTAAAAAGATCAGCCAATGTAAATGAAGTATCTGCATCCATCTGCAGTGACTGCAGTGTACCAGACCATGTCATAAAAAAATGTTCCTTATGAACCAGACAGATAATTGTTATGCATAGGTACATGCATCATACCAAAGATCAAATAATAACCCCTATGCATCCACTTATAATCCAAGATGGAGAAACCACTCTAATTTTTCATGGTCATAAGGTCTGAATGTATGTGGTCCTAGCGTCAACCACTCAAATCAAAGGCCTAACCCTATGCTGAACAACTCATCATGCTTTAACAATAATGAAAAAAAATTTAGATTCTCTAGAGAAAAGCCTCAAAATTTTGATAAAATAAACTTCTGATAATTCATTTACCCTTCATAAATTCATGCAAAACATGGACCAACTCATAAATTCAAACTTTCAAGCCATTGCCCATCTAGAAATGCAGTTGGGATAGTTAGCTATGACTCATAGTGAAAGAGAAAAGGATAAATTACCAAGTCAATTCGAGGCTAACCTCAGGACCCAAAATAACCAAAGACCACAATAAGGGCCCAGATTAACCAATTGAATGTTATTCACACATTAAGATCTAGGAGATAAATAGATAATCTTGGTGTAGAAAATGGTACTAATGCCAGAGTTCCTAGAGTCAGTGAAAATGCAGTCGCCAATGAGATCTGCAATGCAAAGTTCAAACCTGAGGTGGGTGGCACCGATAGGATCCTTCGATGATCAAGTCAGTTTTCTGGCCAATAAGAATAGAGTACTCAAGAGAATGTAAGTAAAGATGAGAGCTTAGAGAGAAAGACATATCTAGAGGATCCCTTATATAGGTGGAACCTATAACAGAATGAAAGTGACAGCCATAACAGAATATTAGTAGGCCGTTCAGATTATGTGGAGTTTGTTACAGAGAGTAGGCTATCATTTGTCATGACTTGTAGATAGTTGAGTTCTATTTGTTGGAGTTTGGATGCAGCTTTTTATACCTATTAGCAATCCGTGTGTGTTGGGATGATGAACTTAGAGCTAGGTAGGCCGAACTTGAAGATCATCTTGTGAATGGTAGGTGGCGAATCTATAGCTGGTTAGACTCTATTGGTCCTGCCTTTAATAGCTTTGAGAATTTTGGCCAACTTCAAGATGTTCGTCCATCTTCAAAGTCAGCTAGGGATTGATGGGAGCATTCAAGCTACAAGCCAGAGAGGGAATCATTGAACTTTCTAGACCATTATCAGATTTTCTAAAGGAGTTTGGCTATCTTCGAGATCGATGGGTGAACGCTTTATTTTTAGAAGCTCTATTGTCCTCAAGATCGGCCTAAAGTTTGGATCAAAAGGGTACTATAATTCATTATCTATGGAGTGGTTGCTATTCTAGATTGGAAACTAGACTCGTGCTGATGAAGTTCTTTCATCTTTCAAATTCATCCAGTCAATATGCATCACATAGGCTAGCTAGATCTATAATTGTCAGAAAGAGATGAAGGAATTTGACCACACATGAGTTCTATCATTATTCGTAAAGCAAAATAAAGGAGTTCAGCTAGGATAGAATCAACTAGGGAGGAATTCAGCTGAGCGAGGTTCTTGCTGCAAGGTTAATGAGATATGCTATATGCCATAAAAGAATTCAGCCGCACTCAAGGTCTACCATAGATGAAATCGTAGGGTGTTGGGGTTCAATATTTGATCGAGCTCTGCTATCATCAGGGCTAGAGTTAGCTATCATGTCCTTTACTATTTATGTTCAATTGAATATAATTCATCATGCCTTGAAGGAGTTTTGCAATTGCTGAGAGAGAGAGAGGATTGTTACCATCAAGAAGTTCGTCCAGCATACATGGTTTGAAGGTCGACCCTCTTGAGTGAAATTAGTTCAAATGAAGTTCGGCCATGACTATTGCGACTCTGGATGAAGTCATATCAAGTTTAAACTTTTTATTAGACTTTGGCGAGAATTATTTTATCCCCAACACTAGTTCCTCTATTTTTGAGTTTGAAGATCGAATGAAGAGAGTACCAAAATTATGATTGTCGAAGTCCTTTACTGGTTTATTGCCTCCAGAAGGTGAAAAGTTTTAGCTTTTTCGACTAGCACAGAAGCTTCCTTAATGATTGAATGACTTAAAATGACTATGGCATCGAAATTTCTCCATCATGGCACTCTAAGTATGGCATCATTATTATCTTGGCAGACGTCAGCTTTGAGTGGGACACGTGGCAAGTAAAGGCTAGGTGGAAAGGATCTGCAATCATAATTGCACTTGACTTCTTCCTTCTATTTAAACATCTCTTTCACCCCCGACTACCTACTTTTGCCTGCTCTCTCCTTCTTCTGTTGTTCTTCATCTTCTCCAAGCATTCTGCTCTCCTTTCATCACAACTCCTCCAGCCACCGACATCTTTTTCGTCAGTGTTCCTCTTTTTTGACTGCTTTCTTAAGTCCTCCAACCAGCTTAGATTAATCTCTTAACCTCTTTCTTTGCATTTCCTTGCTTTTCTTCCATCTTTGTTCTTTCAATTTCTTCATAAAGGTTCATTGTTCTTCTCAAGTTTTTTCAAAAATTTTGTAGCCTTTTTCTTGCAATTTTCTGAGGGTTTTTTAAATAAAGTTTGATCCAAATATCTTTCAAAATATCTATCCTTCGGTTCTAGGAGTCCAGCCCATCCGAACTTGTCAGGTTCTAGCCTTAGGAAAACTACTGAACTTATTGAGGCACCTCGGCCGACCTTCATCCCTGAGATCATTTCTTATTGTTTACATTCTGAAGATCTTGCTTTCATAAGGATCTAGTATGGAATTCCTCCCAAATATGAACTGGAGCTTTCCTAATTGAGCGGCCAAGCTTGTGCCCCTCCTCCGGATTGCTTTTATTTGTATACTAAGGCTTTTTGTGCTGGCTTCCAACTCTTAATCCATCCTTTTATTATAACTCTTTTTTAATTTTTAAATATCTCCTTCGTCTCAATGGCTCCGAACTCATTTAGGTTTATTATAGGTTTTCTTTTCATCTACATATCGGCCAATGTTCATCCATCAATTTTTTTATTTCATAATTACTTCACTTTCAAATATCATCCCACTGCCAAGGATTAGTGGTAACCGTCCTCTTAATTTGGCAAGAAGGGGTTGCTCAAGGATGCTCTTTCTTTCATTCACAACTAAAAAGAAAAATTCTTCTTGGTCTTGTGCCCATCTTTAAAGTTAGGACTTCCACCTAGGGGGCACTTATAGGATTCAGTCCACCAAGCTCCCAAGTTAGAGAGAGAGGATTTGGACATGACTAGTAGTCTGAGGAACTACCAAGCTCTTCTTTTATCCAAGCTATTAAAGGACTAGACCCTATTTAACCTCGATCTTATTTCCTTTAACCCATTAGGTATACATCCAAATTTTATAAATTACTTTTACTTATCTTTCCTTCTAATTATAACTCTTTTATCATTATAGAAATAGATTCGAAAGAACTTAGGTAGCTTTCTAAAGAGCTCCGAATTCACAAAAGGAAGGATGGTGCACCCAGTGAGAACTCCAAGAGGGCAAGGATCGATGCCCTGAGCTCTGCTGTGCCCATCGACACCGCTGCTGCTACTGAGGCTGTAGTGCCTCCGATGTCCTCCAGTCCTCCTACAGATGTCCAAATTCTAGAACCTCCCATCGAGAAGGAAAAGAGAGTAGAAAAGAAGAGGAGGAAGAAGTTAACCAGTATAAAAGTTTGGCACAAAGCTAACTCCAATGGATCCAACGACGAAGAAGAGGATAGCGGAGACTCTCTCTTTGACAATCAAGAGGTTACCAAATCTTTAATTGATGGATGTACCTTACCCAAAGTCGTGGATAGGATTGTCAACTTTGATTTTGAGCAGCACACTTAGGACTCTCTTGGAACTTTCCTTAAGGTAACCACTTCATCTATTCTCTTTGACTTGTCCTTACGTTCTTTCATTAGCATAACTTACTCCATTTCTTGTAGATGGGATACCAGATGATCACCAACATCAAGATGCTTAATCTTCAAAGGATGGAGGTGGCAAAGGTTCCTGAAGGACACCAGGTCGATATCGATCACCTCCTTAAGGAGAAATCGGCCAAAATCAGGGGTCTTTAAGAGGCGGTTCGAAACACCGAGTAGGCCTTAGCAAAGGTGAAGGAGGAGCTAGCCTTGTAGACTAAGAAGAGGAAGAAGGCCAAGGCTAATGTTGCCAAAAAGAAAAGTTAGATCTCAAGGCAGATCTTAAAGGCCAAGGATCAAGTGATATGAGACTTCAAGGCCTTCTCGGAGATGAAAGACATAAAGGTTGACTTTGGCAAGATGGCCTTCATCAAGGGGTTCGAGCTCTGCTAAGAAAAAGTGGCCAAGAAGTTTTTTGAGCTTGATCTTAGTTTTCTAGGAGGAGAGTTTTCTGATGACGAAGCCGGACCCTCCAATGCCGCTGTCGAGTTACCACCCACCAATCCTCCTTCCACGATTTTCGAGCCTATTTGGAAGCCTGAGACTAACGAAACTGCACCAAGTTCGGCTGTCACTGCCCCTCCAGAGGTTGGAGGCTTTTGATAATTATACTTTTTCTTTATTTTTCTTCTTTCTCCTGTACTAAAAATTTTTTATTAATGAAAGTGAATTTCTTTTCTCTTCCATACCTTTTGTGTCAATGTATTTTGTGCATTAACATAGTCTCCCATCAGTGCAGAGCCTCTACCTCAAGCAATCCCCTTGAAGGCCTTTAATAGAAAGTTAAAAAAAGAAGTACATCATCTGAGTAAGAAACTAAAGAAAACTAAGGATGAGCTTCAAAAGTCAAAAAAGAACTATGCTGAGGCCACCATTGAAATTAATCACCTCTGCCAAGCATGCAAGAAAGATTTTAAGGAATACATGGAAAAGAAGAATCATTTGAAAGAGAAGCTCGAAGAAGTTAAAAAATGCACTAGTGAGAAGTCTTGAGCATTGACCGTGAAGATCAGCTCTCTCAAAGTCAAACTTAATGCGGCCAAAGAGAAGATCCAATTGTTAGAGGAGAGCTTGGCATGGTCCTCCAATCGGAAAGAGTATGGCTAGGATTGATCAAAAAGATTTTTCGAGCTTCAAAACTAGTTGTGCAAGGCTGAAGACTCCTGTAAGACTTACGAGCTGGGTTGGAGTGATCAAATTGCTGAGCTTCAACAAATAGTCCGGATAGATGAGGAGGAGATCGCCAGACTTCGAAAGCAATTGGCGGATAGGGCTAAGGCAAGTTTGGGTAGGGATTCTGAAGAAACTAACTCTTTGAGGAGGACCATGGAGAACATCTCTGAGCTCTATGCAAAGGAGAAGGCCGAGATAGAACAGTTGAAGATTCAGATGGTTTATCAACAAAATATTATGAAAGATGCGGAGGATGAGTCGACCATTTTGAGGAAGAGGCTAAGGAAAGCTAAAGAAGACTTTCGAAGATCCCAGAAGTTGCTAAGTGAAAGTTTAGCAGTGAAGCGAGAGCTTGAATATAAGGTGCAAGATTTGAAGCACTCCCTCGTGATAGCTAGGGGTGGAAGTTCAAAGTTCAAATCTTAATAGAACTTCATCTTCTTCTATTTTTTCTCTTCTCTCTCATTT
Organism: Cocos nucifera; assembly: GCA_006176705.1. Classification (NCBI taxonomy): domain Eukaryota; kingdom Viridiplantae; phylum Streptophyta; class Magnoliopsida; order Arecales; family Arecaceae; genus Cocos; species Cocos nucifera. The sequence continues at coordinate 8,853 of QRFJ01001788.1, forward strand.
TTGTAATTGGTCTAGAAGACTTGTATAATGAACTTTAATTTTAAGGCAATGATATTTCTTTCATTTACCTTTCTATGCTCCGCTTTGATTTTGTTGCCCAAGTATGGCCACCCAAGAGGAGGGGGGGGTGAATTGGATATTTAAAAATTTAAATCCTAATTAAACTAAATTTTAATATAGTGTGCTTGATGAAATAATGTGAGACACAAGTATAGAATAAGAGAAATGTAGACAACACAATAACAAGCACAAGAGATCAAGCTTTTATAGTGGTTCGGTGCCAAACTCGACACCTACGTCCACTTAAGTAAACCTCTTGAGAGTTCAACTACAATCACTCAATTGATTACAGTTTGATTATTTTTCTTGGGCTCACAATCCAACTTGATTGGTTTTGACTTAGGCTCACCAACTATAATCTTTACAATGATTATTTTGTCAGGCTAACAATCAACCCCGATTGATTTTGACCTAGGCTTACTAATCAAACCTTTATAATATCCAATTCTAGGCTTGGACCAACCCCAAGTTTCTTATCCCAAGAAACTTATAATCAAATAAGATACAATGATTAAAGAAGTTTAGAAAGAAAAACTCAATGAAGCTCAAAGAAGGAGTTTGTAAATGCAAGGCTTGATTGCTCTTGCTCTTCTTCTTGAATGCTTGAGAGAAGTTAGTGAAGCTCTTCAATGGTTTTCTTTGACTTCTCTCACTTTGAGGATGATTAGAAGGACAAGATGATCTCAAAAAAATAATTCCTTTACTTCACTTAATGGCTCTCAATGAATGAACTTAGTGTAGGCTTGAAGGCTCTTGAATGTATGTTCCAAAAAAAAAAAATTCTTCTTGAAGTTCTTAAATATCCCTTATATATTCTAAGGCTTTCCCACCACTCTAAAATCTCTGAAGAAACCCCATTTAATATCCTAGCCATTGGGCAAGAAAATCTAGCCATTAAAAAAAAGTTGGGGCTAAAAAAATATAATTTTAGAAAAAACTAGCCATTACAATGACTTAGTCGACTAAGTCCCCTGCACCTCAACTTCAGCCTTTTCTATGCTTTCTATCTTCTGTAGTCTTCTGAGACATAGTTGACTAACCTCTGAGACTTAGTCAGCTAAGTCTTCTGGATCCAGAATTTTTAATTTTTTGTACTTTCTATTTTTGTTGTTCTTTGATACAGTCGACTAACTCCTAATCTTAGTCAACTAAGATGCATGCCAAGCATGCCAGTAGGATTTTTACAGTCTTTCTTTTCTAATTTCTTTTATAGACTAGACTTATTTCTTAAACTTGATTTACCTCTCATTAACCATTCTTTTTAGTGTGTATCAAGTCTTAATTTCCTTTAAGAGCTTCTTGATTGATGATACCCTATTTTATTGATGAAAGTCACTTAGAGTATTGTTAATGCTTGAAATTTAAACTACACATCCTCAAAAATAATATTAGTAACTTAACAAATTATATTCAAATGCTTTTGTTATCATTAAAATCAATCCAATGGTCAATAATCTCTCTCTTTTTGATGATGATAAAACCCTTTGGGTATACCTTTCTTTCAAATTTCAATATAACTTTCATGCAATCAATTTATATGTAATATATTCATTTTTATCGTATTGAATTTCATATGCTCCCCCTGAATATAATCACTATGTTCAAATTAAGTTTTAATTTTTATATTTATTCTTCTTTAATGTGTGCCAATCAATTCTTGAGGTTTCAAAGTACATCTTCTCATATTTAAATCAATTAAATGCTTCAAATTAGTTATTTTAATTTTTGTATTTACTCCCACTTAATGTGTGCCAATCGATTCTTTAGGATTCAAAGTGCATCTTCTCATATTTGAATCAATTAAATGCTTCAAATTAGTTATTTTATATTAAATTTTTAGATTACACTCATATTATTCTTCTCCTTTTTTTTGTCATTATAAAAAAGATAGCTATTGTCAATCAAGAGCAGTATACTATACAAATGATACAAGGCATCACATGTGCAGATGAAGGAAAATAAGGAGTTTCATTCATATATAAGTAAAAGTTTAAACATAAATATAAGGCTAAATAGGCATACATCAAAACATCAAAAAAAGCTTAAACCATTACAAATATCACATCAAATATAAAATAGGTTTTAAGCTCAAGGATATGCAACTATAGATGGCCTAATCTACGGTAGGGTCAGGATGAGTTGAGGAGGATGGATCCATAGTCGCCTAATGATGCTACCTGGCAAGGGCATGCTTCACATCACGCTCTACCAAAGCAGGAAGTTGATTAGACATCTCATCAACCACTTGGCACACAATATCGATAATCTGATCTTCCTCAAGGTGGATAGAATGCACAAGCCGAATAGATAGACCTACAGATCTCGACATGAGTTTAGACACTGGTACGGGCTCCTCTTCATCATCAACTTTGGTCCACTGCCCATTTACCTTTTTGAAATCTATCCTCTTCAAGGAGTTTTCATCATCCGTGTGAAAGTGCTTCATCTCGTTGAATGATTCACCCTTCATATCGACACCAAACTCTCTAAATATGATGGTTAGGAACTTTCCATAAGGTAGAGTCAGTTTTGCTCTCATTCTTGCCTCTTGCATAGTCTTCATCATCAAAGTAGAAAAATTGAATTTTTCTTTCTTTAGTATATGGTAAAGAATCCCCACATCATTACTTGTCACATAATCAAAGCATCCAATCTAGGGGATAAAAATATTGCAAACCATGTGATGTAAAAGATGATGCTTGGTACTCAAATGTTTTGCCAAAATCTCTTCAAAATCCAAAGCATCATCTCGGTTAAATAGCAGACGAAGTCCTTCTCGCCAATCATCAAATCTCTTAACCCCTCCCACTGGAGTCTTCAGGAATTGCCCTAGGTTTTCCACTATCAAATATATCTTGATGCCTTTAACTTCAGTTTCTAGTGATTGAGAACTTATCCTTGCATTTTCATAAAACTCTCTCACTAGATTTAGGTAAGTGGGCAATTTTAGTGAACATAAGAACTTCCACCCTTGAAATTTGATGCACTCCCCAATCTCAAACCCTTGTTTTTCTAGAAATCCATAATCTATCTTTCTTTCAGTAGTCATAGCCCTTAAAGAAAATAGTATCATCTTTGAGGGAGAGGGTGTGACCTGAGATGGGGTTTGAATGGGAGTGGAAATAGGAGTGGAATGATGGGATGGTGAGAATATTGAAGCACCTGCAATTGGAGCGGCCGAAGGAGGCGATGAGGAAGGTGGAGACGTGGCTAGGGGAATAGGAATCGGACCTAATTATGGCTGCTCAGTGGCATCCAAATGGTTCTTCATCCTTCGCTCTTATGATCGTAGTTGAATAGGAGTAATCTTAGGATGAGTGCAAAGTTTCTTCTTCCTCGGTGCCATGGATCCAAGTCCTCTTTCTCAAGATTTTTAGGGCTTTGATTTGGAGATTTTCGATGAGAAAATAGATGCCCTAGGTTCTAAGGAGGGATGGCTAAGAAAGGGTGAATGGAAAATAAACAAAGTCTGACGAATATTCTATTTTATAAATAAGATTTTCGATACTTAGTCGACTAAGATTAAGTTCTTGGTCGACTAAGACTTTTTATCTTAGTCTGCTCAGTTTGGCACATAACTTAATGGCTAGAGTTTCAGTCCAAGAGGTCTTGTAATGACTCATGTCTTTTTCAATGAAATTAATATAAGGATGATTTATGAGAAATTCATCACATCATAGTAATCATCTCAACATACAAATATATTCAATAATTTTAACAATATGGATCAAATAACCCTAATTACTTTCTTATGGCACAAAATCTTTCTTGATTTAAAAGTTTGGTGAAAATATCTATAATTTAATTTTTAGTTAGCACAAACTCAAGAGTTATATCATTATTTTGTACATGATCTTTAATAAAATGATGTCTAACCTCTATATGTTTTATTCTTGAGTGTAACATTGGATTCGTTATTAAATTTATAGTACTAGTATTGTCACATCAAATAGAAATATTGTTATAAGTAATACCATAGTCCTCTAGTTGTTGTTTGATCCATAATAGTTGAGCACAATAACTCCCAGCAGCAATATATTCAGCTTCCACCGTAGATAAGGCTATTGAGTTTTGTTTCTTACTAAACCATGAGATCAAATTTAGTCCTAGAAACTGACATGTTCTACTTATACTTTTTCTATCTAAGCAACATCTAGTGAAATCTGAATCACTATATCCAATTAAGTCTAGTGAAGATTATTTTGAGTATCACAAGCCTACATCTTGAGTGTTTATCAAATACTTAAAAAAAATTTTAACTGTAGCTACATGTGATTCTTTAGGGTTTGATTGAAAACGTGCACACATACATACACTAAACATTATATCAGGCCTACTTGTAGTTAAATAAAGCAAAGATCCAATCATACCTCTATATAATTTGGGATCTACTACTTTTTCTTTTGGATCTAGGTCAAGCTTACAAATTGTGCTTATAAGGGTGCCACTCCCTCTAACATTCTCCATCCCAATTTTTTTTAGCATTTTCTTTATGTATTTGCTTTGGTTGATGAAGATCCCCTCATATGATTGCTTGATATGGAGTCCAAGAAAGAAATTAAGTTTCCCCATCATGCTCATCTCGAACTCTCCCTGCATGAGACTAGCAAATTCTCTACACAAATCTTCATTTGTAGCTCCAAACATAATGTCATCAACATATAATTATACAATTAGTAAATTATTTGATTTTCTTTTAATAAATAATATTTTATCTATATTTTTTCTTCTAAAATTATTATTTAATAGAAACTTGCTCAACCTATCATACCAAGTCCTAGGAGCTTATTTTAATCCATAAAGCGCCATTTTAAGTCTATACACATGATTTGGCAATTCTTGATTTTCAAAACCCAGAGATTGTTCTATATAAACTTTCTCCTCAATTAGCCCATTCAAAAATGTACCTTTTATATTCATTTAAAAAAGTTTAAAATTCATAAAATATGCAAATAATAAGAGCAATCTAATAGCTTCAAGTCTAGCTATAGGTGCAAAGAATTCATCAAAGTTGATTTCTTCTTCTTGATTGTATCCTTGTGCAACTAATCTAGCTTTATTCCTAATTATATTTTCCTTTTCATCAAGTTTATTTCTAAAGATCCATTTATTTTTAATTACAAGAAAGTTTTTAGATCTTTCAACTAGTTTTTAAACTTTGTTTCTTTCAAATTGGTTTAACTCTTCTTGCATTGCTAATATCCAATTTGAGTTTTTTTCAACTTCAATTATATTCTTAGGTTCTTAGTGATATACAAATGCAATATGATTCATCGTCTCCCTAAGAGATGATCTAGTATTAACTCTATGAGATAGATCACTAAATAATTAATTCTTTGGGATGATTGTGATCAAACCTCTATTTCTTTGGTAAATTAGATGTACCTTGCTCTTCTTGAGGTTGTTGCTCCCTTTCTTCAATATCTTGCTTTTCACCTTCTTGTTCTTGTGAAGGTGTATCTTCAAATATCATAATCTTCATTTTCTTTTCTAAATTATCTACATCCATATCAATTTCTTCTTTTCTTGCTTTGAGAGAGTTAGTTTCATCAAAAATAACATGCACGAATTCCTCTACAACTAATATTCTTTTATTAAACACTCTGTATGCTCTACTATTAGTTGAATAGCCTAGAAAAACATCTTCATCTAATTTTGCATCAAATTTACCTAATTTATCTTTACCATTTATCAAAATGAAGCATCTACATCCAAAAGCTTTAAAATATGAAACATTAAGTTTCTTTTGTTTGTAAAGCTAATATGGAGTTTGCTTCGAAATTGGTCTAATTAATGCTCTATTTAGCACATAGCATGCGGTGTTAATAGCTTCCACCCAAAAATATTTTGGAAGGTTGCTTCATAAAGCATGGTCTATGTCATTTCAATTAATATTCCATTCTTTCTTTCTACCATCCCATTTTGTTGGGGTATCCTAGGAGCTAAAAAATTATGATTTATTCCATTCTTAGAAATAAAAACTTTCAAATTTTTAATTTTCAAATTCCGTGTCATGATCACTTTTTATATATAAAACATTACATTTTTTTTCTTTTGTAATTTTGTTAAATAGCTCAACAAACATGTCAAAGGTATTATCTTTATGAGATAAAAATAAAATCTTTTACTAAGTCAAAGGCATTATCTTATTCTTTTCAAAAATTTTTTTGGATAAACCTTTTACTAAGTCAAGCTTGATTAATCTAGACAGTGAGTCAATGCTTACATGACCTAGCCTATTATGCCATATCCAACTAGATTCATTTACTTTAGCATTCATAGCAACAAGACATTCAACATTTTCATTTTTGAGTTCATTAAGATCAACAATATAAATATTGCCATGTCTTTTCCTATGAACTTAATGCTATCATCAAATGAATTAGTTACTATGCAATGAGATGATTTAAATGAAACATTAAAATTTTTATCACATAGTTGACTAATACTAAGTAGATTGTGCATTAAATGATCAACTAACAATACATTTTCTATAGAAGTAGAGGGTGTGATTAAAATATTACCGTGACCAATAATTTTATCTTTATCATTGTCACCAAATGTCACCACACCTCCATCTATTGCTTCAAGAAAGATAAATTGGGATCTATCTTCCATCATGTGCCTCGAACATCTGCTATCTAGATACCATCTTCTTTTAGTTCTCTTGGATGCCAAGCACATCTATACACAAAATCAAGTAGATTTAGGAATCCAAGTTAACTTGGATCCTTTGAGGTTAGCACAAATGATTTCTTTTGGAACCCACATTTATCTTATCTTTGATTGGTTTGTATTTAATTTCTTATTTGCATTCATTTTGCATTCAAATGCTTTGTGTCCAATTTTGTTATATTTAAAATAAGTTATGGTTTTTCTTTGATTTTGTGATCTATCAAACACATTCCTTAGAAATTTTTGTTTCATTTATAGATTATATCCTAAACCAACTTTATCGAAAATTATCTTTTGATTATCAATCAATGTTTGAAGATTTTTTGAACTAATCATATATCTATCCATAATTGATCTTAGTCTTACTATTTTATCTTGCAAAGATACATTTTTTTCACTAGATTCATCTAATTTATTTTATAGTTCTTTCATATCTTCTTCTACTTTAGCTTTATCTTTGGTTGAGAGCTGGTTATATTTTTTTAGTTCTTTATTCTTATATGATAACTTCTTAAAATCATCAATTAAGTCATTAAAAGCATCATATAACTCTCCAAAAATAAAATCCAAAATTGAAGTATCATCATTTGCCTCATCTTCATTGTGTGCCATAAGGCGAAGGTTTGCCTTTTCTTCTCTTTGATATTCTTTCTCACTTGAGGAAGAGTCCTCATCATTGCTCGATGTGGCTTTATATGCTTTCTTCTTTGTTCTCTTGGAGTTTTTCTTCAACATGGGATAGTCTATCCAGAAGTATCCGGATTTCTTGTACTCATAGCAAAGAGGTGGTTGTTCCTTTTCTTTTTCCTTCTCTTTCTCTTTACTATCTTCTCTCTTATTGTATTTTTTTCTAGGCTCAAATTTCTTCCTTCTTTTCATGAACTTCTTGAATCTTCTTGCTATTATGGCTATCTCCTCATCATCTTCCAAGTCTTCTTCAAAATTACTCTCTTCTTCATGGATGGCAGTAGTCTTGAGGGCTATGATTTTCTTTTCTTTACCTCTTCTTCCTTCCCTTAGTTCATGTTTAGCTCATGGGCCATAAGAGATCCAATGAGCTTTTCTAAAGCTAACTTGTTTAAGTCCTTTGCTTCTTAAATAGCAGACACTTTTGTTTCCCAATTCTTTGGCAAGGACCTAAGAATTTTTTGCACAACATCACTATTAGAATAATCCTTTCATAGGTTCTTTAAACCATTTAATATATCGGTGAATCTTATGAATATTTTGATGATAGTTTCATATGATTCCATTTTGAATAATTCATACTTGTGTACCAACATGTTTATCTTAGATTTTTTGACTTGATTAGTACCCTCATGGGTAACTTCAAGTCTATCCCAAATTTCTTTGGCAGATGAACATGTTGATATCCTATTAAACTTATTTACATCCAAAGTACAATATTACATATTCATTGCTTTGGCATTGAGTTGTGCTTCACTTTTCTCATGTTCATCCCAATCTTTTCCGGGCTTTAGAATGGACATGTCATCAATTATGATTGTGGGTGTATAGAGACATTTCACTATGACATTCCATATGTGATATTCTTGTGCTTGAATAAATATCCTCATTCTTGCTTTCCAATAGGTATAATTGTTTCCATTAAAAAGCAATGGTCTATTGGTTGATTTTCCTTCAACTAATGAATTCTCAATTGAATTTGCCATTAAATCTTTGGCTCTATGACCATTAGGTGAACAACTAATATTAGAACACCTACTCTGATACCACTTGTTGTCCAAGGATAGCTACCCAAGAGGGGTAGGTGAATTGGATGTTTAAAAATTTAAACTCTAATTAAACTAAATTTTAATATAGTGTGCATAGTGAAATAATGTGAGATACAAGTATAGAATGAGAACAATGTAAACAGCACAATGACAAGCACAAGCATCCACTCCTTAAGTAAACCACTTGAGAGTTCAACTATAATTACTCAATTGATTATAGTTTAACTATTTTTCTTAGGCTCATAATCCAATTTGGTTGGTTTTGACTTAGGCTCACCAATTACAATCTTTACAATGATTATTTTCTCGGGCTAACAATCAATTCTGATTGAATTTGACATAGGCTTACCAATCAAATCTTTACAATATCCAATTCTAGGCTTGGACCGACCCCAAGTTTCTTATCCCAAGAAACTTGTAATCAAATAAGATCCAATGATTAAAAAAGTTTAGAAAGAAAAACTCAATGAAGCTCAAAGAAGGAGTTTGTGAATGCAAGGCTTGATTGCTCTTGCTCTTCTTCTTGAATGCTTGAGAGAAGTTAGTGAAGCTCTTCAATGATTTTCTTTGACTTCTCTCACTTTGAGGATGATTGAAAGGACAAGATGATCTCAAGAAAATAATTTCTTCACTTCACTTAATGACTCTTAATGAATAAACTTGGTGTAGGCTTGAACGCTCTTGAATGTATGTTCCAAAAAAAAATTCTTCTTGAAGTTTTTAAATGTCTTTTATATATTCCAAGGCTTTCTTACCATTCTAAAATCTCTGAAGAAGCCCCATTTAATGCCCTAGCCATTGGGCATGAAAATTTAGTCATTGAAAAAAAGTTGGGGCTGAAAAGTGTAGTTCTAGGAAAAACTAGCCATTATAGTGACTTAGTCCACTAACCTTCCTGACTTAGTCGACTAAGTCGCTTGCACCTCAACTTCAGCCTTGTCTATGCTTTTTGTCTTTTACAGTCTTCTGAGATATAGTCAACTAACCTCTGAGACTTAATCAACTAAGTCTCCTGGGTCCAAAATTTTTATTTTTCTGTGCTTTCTATTTTTGCTGTTCTTTGATACACAGTCGACTAACTCTTAATCTTAGTCGATTAAGATGCGTGACAAGCATGCCATTTGGATTTTGATAGCCTTTCTTCTTTAATTTTTTTTATCGACTAACTTGCTTCTTAAACTTGATTTATCTCTCATTAACCATTCTTTTCAGGATGTATCAAGTCTTAATTTTCTACAAGAGCTTCTTGTTTGATGATACTTTATTTTATTGATGAAAGTCACTTAGAGCATTGTAAATGCTTAGAATTTAAACTACACATCCTTAAAATCAATATTAGTAACTTAACAAATTATATTCAAATGCTTTTGTTATCATCAAAATTAGTTAAAGGGTCAACAAGTTGGATGCTTGCTAATTCACTTTATTTTCTTATCGCGCTCGATGTTGACATTGTCTTGAAATAATAATTTTAGTTTTGTGTCTTTGCTATTTGTCTTCCTTATTTATGAACAAGGGATTTTGAACTTGATTTGATGCATCCATGAGCTAGAAATCTTTATAGTAATAGTTTTCCTCCTATTTGAGAACCAGAGTTCTTCAATCTCGTTGGGATGAAATTGACCTCCGATCATAAATAACCAAAGGTCTTCACCCTTGCTACAATGAGGTTAACTTTCTATCTTAAATAATCAGAGGCCTTCACCCTTGCTACGACAAGGTTAACCTCTTATTTTAAATAACTGGAGGCCTTCACCCTCACTATGATGAGTTTATTGGAATAAACTATCCTCTCTCAAATCGGCATGGCTGCTGGTGATTAGCCAAGCAATAAGGAACAATCTCCTAGGATCAACATGAAAGCAAAATAATGGATTTAAGAGAAGAGAAAAAGAGAGCATAAAAGTTTTTTGGAAAAAAAGAGCTTTATTCAATGAATTCAACATTATATACAACCTTCATCTATTTTTAGTATTTATAATTTACAAAAGGGTCAAGCCCCAAGCTCATAGAAAAACTCTCCAAAATTCAAACATCCCACGTACACAAAATAAATCTACAAAAATTGAGCTCGCCTAGTTTTAGACTAAGCCAATTAACCTATGACTGGATCGGCTCAGTTTGAGACTAAGCCGATCTAGTTGTGTATCGTGCCAATAGTCCAAAAATGCTACTTTCTTTCTGAATTTTTCTCTAAGACATAGCCAATCCAGTCCTAGACTGAGCTAGCCCAGTTCTCAAATTAGCTGGCTCAGTCTCAGGATGAGCCAACTCAATTTTTGAACTTAACTACCCAGATTGATTTCTCTTCCAGCTTGCTTTCGTCTTTTCATGATCTATCTTCTCATATTTTCAAGACTTAAGAGCACCACTTTTGAGCTAGACTGAGCCGACTTAATTTTTGAACTTAACTACCTGGGCTGATTTCTCTTCCTGCTTGCTCTCGTCTTTCTATGACCTATCTTCTCATGTTTCCAAGACTTAGGAGCACCACTTTTGAGCTCACATTCTCCACCTTGGTGCTTTCAAGTCCTTGTGAACTCATCTTTTTTTAGCAAACCCATCCTTGCCACACACATCTAAAAGCTATCTCTGGGGAGTACCTTATGAGTGCATCAGACTGATTCTCCTTGGTATGAATCTTCATCAATTCTACTTCACCTTCCTCTACCAGCTTTCTGATCTTATGGTACCTCACGTCTATATACTTTGTGCGCATATGATAGACTGGGTTCATGCCAATAGTAGAGTACTCTAACTATCACTAAACAGTGTAACCTTCCTCTGCTCCACCCCCAACTCAACAATCAACCTCCTAAGCCAAAGGACTTCCTTCGCAGCCTCCATTATTCCAATATACTCGACCTCTATAGTAGACAAGGCCATAATTAGCTGAAGGATTGATCTCCAAGACACCGATCCACCATATACGCAGAAGAGGTATCCAGTAGTAGACCTTCTTGTATCAAGATCTCCTGCATAATTCGCATCTATATATCCTTCCAGAGGACTCAAATCTCTATCTTCAAATCCTCCTAGCTACCCACCAAATACCAAACCATAATCCCTTGTTTCATGCAGATATCGCAATATCCATTTCAATGCTTTTCAATATTTCTTCTATTGAAAAATGTATCCCAAAGCTAATCATCAGTCTATTGATGGTTGAGCTACATTGTATCTATAATTAATTCATTAATAGATAAAATATATTTTTAGCATTTTTCATCATAAAGTATTCATCTTCTAATGAACTTCATTATTGTGATGAAGTCCATAGGACTATTTTGCTTCGATAAAGAGAGGATTTATCGATTAGTCCTTAAATCTATTCATGATCAAATGATGGGCTATTAATTAGAACGATAGCATCTATCGAGCATAGGTCGCTGTATGCCATATGGGTTGGTTATCCTCTTAACCAAGAAGTATGGAGACACTGATATGGCATACAGGTGAGATGTATGGATATATCATCATTGAATGTGATCAACTTCAGAGCATTCTACTATCGAGAATGTCTCTGATGGGATATAGGTATAAGTGTCCCTTAGACCTGAGATCATCTCAGTGACTTGCAAGCAACTCACTATGCTTTGGTATCGAACTAATTGAATTTCTAATTCAGTAACGAAAGGCTTCTAGGCACAGTCAAGTACTTACAAAGTTAGAGTATGGTCAAGACGGAATTGACCACTCCAGGAGTTGGAGAAGAATGTATCACTATATTCAATATAACAAAACCTTGGCTAGGGTAATCCATCAGATGGATTTGATATTTAAAATACAATGTGGACAACCTGATTAGAGTTGATAGTTGAACTCTGAGGTATCCTACGAGCATTTTGGTCAAGAAGATGAATTATATGAAAACTATATTCGCATGAATTCTAAGGATGTTGTTCTGCACATTCGACCTATTCGACCATCGGATACCATTGCTAGATGATTACTTTAATTGGTATAAAATTTTATTCCTATACTCTCGACTTAGGTTTGGACCTATAAGGTTACACACATTAGAGCTCATGATCTGATTGGATGGTTGATCAATGATTGAGAATCATTCTAGGGTTAAACAATCAATATGATTGATGTTTAACCTAGTACAAGCATTGCAGGAGGATCGATTAGCAATTCGATTGCTAATTGACTTAATTTGATTAAGCCAAAGGACTAAAATTAAGTCTAATTAAATATTATTTAATTATATTTGGTTTAAGCTTGATTGGATTAAGTTCAATTGGCTTATTGGATAAGCTAGATGCAAGAAAATACTAGTCCTAGTTCAACTAGGACTTAGGTCAATCCAATTTCCTAATTTGATTAGAAAATTAATTTAATCTAATTTAATTAAATTCTTAATTGGATTAGAATCTAATTTAATTTTATTGACTTAGTTTTGATTTAATTTGGTTTGAGAAACCATGTTTGACCAAGTCATAGATGGAATCCTAGTAAGACTAGGATTCCACCTTACACCACCTTAGCCTTCCACGCCCCATGCCCTATTTCTTTTCTTATTTTGTGTGACAAATCCCTTTCTCTCTAATCTTCATGCATGCCCCCTCTCTCTCTCTCTTTCTCATATGGTAATTGGGTGGAGGACCATGTCTAAGAGGGAGTTTGTTTTGATTTTGGATTCTATGAGATAGAATTCTAGCAAATCTAAACTCTTCCCAATAGGTGCTGCCCCCTCTTCCTATTATTTTCTCTCTTATTCCACATGAGAAAGGCCCTTTATTGTGCACCCCTCCTTGCTGGTACATGCCAAAAATATTGGAGAGGGGTGCCCAAAAGTTAGGCACCCCTTGACTTGCCATATTTGACTTTTTCTTTTCTAGTATTTGACCTAGACAAGGACTATTCTTTTCCTATATATTTTGAATGAATTTTGGCTTAAAATTTTTGTAGAATACTGACCATTAAGAAAGCTTTGAGGTGTACAAAAGTCAAAGAGAGAGAACCTCTGGGCATGAGGATTTCATAGATATCAAACTAGATGTTTAGAGTCTAAGTCTCGAAGAAGGAAGCATTGAATCGATCATCGAAGAAAGATCAATACAGTACTAGCATGCTGTACTAATTTCTTGCATCAGGATCTCAAATCATGTTTGTGGGCTCGTATGAACGACACCTAGAGGCTGGACATGTGTGCGACTCATGTCTTCATCATCAAGCCTTGATCAGCAAGTTAGAACATCTAACTTGCTCAGGTATCAGATCTAATATGTTATTCTATAGCTACATTAGATGTAGTATTGTAGCATGTTGATGAGATCAACATGTTAATCTTTTCTTTATATTTTTAATTTTTGATTTAATGTCATATCTTGATCATATAATAAATTCTAGATCTAGGATATTTTCATACTTATTTAAATAAATATTTAATTTATTTAAGTCTTTCACTGCATGATCTTGAAAAAGTTTCAAGATCTACCAGTGAAACCCTAGATCTAGTTCCTTCAATTGGTATTAAAGCCTAGGTTCTTATTACATGATTTTCTTGAGCATGTTTAGATTATTTATTAGATTAGATCTGATTTATAATCTAATTATTAAATCTAAAATTAAAAAATTTAGATCTCATGAACTGTCATAAGGTTGTCCTATTGTAAGGTTTACCCCTTACAGTAAAAAGGTTATCCTAGTTCGTGATGATCTATTCCTAATCATAAATTTATTATATTTGATCTAATTTTATTTATGATTTAATAGATTTAAAATAGTTTTAGATTTAAAAATAAAATTTTTAGATTGCACAGACTGCTATAAGATTGTTCTGCTGTAAGGTTTACCCCTTATAGTGAAAAGGTTATCCTAGTATGTGCTAATCAAAAATATTGATCATAAAACTTTAGATTAGATCTAAGAGATTTTATGATCTAATTAAAAGTATTTTGATCTAATTTTAATTATCATAAATATTTTAGATTTGATCTAAGTTGATTTTTGATTGATTGGTGTTGAAACTCTTTTAATTACATGAACCTATTTAGATTATATCTAAAGTAGATTCATGTTTATGTTACTTGCATTTTCATTATGAATCAAACATGCAACTTGATTGGTAGAACCATATTGTAAAAATATTTTACAAATATGAAAATTATTTTTGAAAAGTCGAACCCCAATCCTTAGCCCAAAACTTAATTAAGAATTTTGTTTGATTAGGATCTAGGATTGTAAATTGAAGATCCTAAGACACGAATCATAACATATTGGGTTAAATGGGTTAGTGAAGATTAGGTCCATTAATTGGATTAGACCTAGGATTAGATTAAAGAATGGACTTAATTAGAGAATTGACTAAATCTAATCAATTATTATCTTAGAATAGGTCAAGAATTCTTTAGATCAATTACAATAGTTGTAGTTGGTCAAGTTCATGTCTTTAACGAGACCCAAGATGGACTTGATTCTTGGCTATGAGGTCTAGCACGAACTATTAGGTTGATCTAATTGAAACTAATTAAATCAGTTGATGTCTAAGATAAATCAGACTGGTGGTCTTTAATTGCCAACCCACTTATCAGGCCATTTCTGATGGTGTTTAAGCAAGCTTTGACAAACCCTCCCACTAATTGAACTTACCTGACCTCTTGGTAAAATTATATTTTGATCGAATCACTTGACTATTCAAGCTGGCCCATATGACCTAGGTAAATCAGTATGACTGATTTAGGTGCTCCTTGACCAGGCTATTAATGGTCTCCCTTAAGCTGACTTAGTGAAGTCGGTGGAAGAATCATGATAAGCTGGTTCATCTGACTCTCTTTCTCTAAATCAAATCAATTAAATCTTCTAAAATTATTAGGTCCATAAAATGAAATAGTTATGGTGATAACTAGATCATAGCCTCCTATTAAGTAGATGATAATGAGTCCATTAGTTGGATAATCATTGAAGGTCCATAGGCCTGATGCTTATCAGCTAATGGAATTATCATTCATAATATGATTTCTTGGATGCATCTTTCTAAATGATGGTTAGGTTGACCAACCATAGTTGGGCTTAATCATTCATTAGTTAGATGGACCAAGTATGATCATGTTAATGATTGGACTTAATCAAGACTTTTAGTGGAGGCCCTAGCCTTTTGAAAAGATACCTGGAAAAAAATTAAATTACTAAAAATTATTTGAAGAAATAATTGGTTATGAACCTATCCTTAGATGTACATGGATTGGCCAACCATAATTAGGCTTGTGTACAGTCTATATGAATTCTAGTACACACTAAGAAATTAGAATAATTCCTCAAATTGGAGGTAGAGACTACCAGTTCAAATAAAATAATGGAAGACCTTTTGATTAAAGTCCAAATCTTTAGGTTTAATGAATCAATTACTAATTAGGCTTTTGGTTCTTCTTTATGCAGTAAAATCCAAACCATAGTTGCTCCATTCACTGTTAAATAGTGATTAACTTATGAGATCCAACTTTGATAATAAGTATCGAAAGTTGTATATTGTTCAACAGCACAAAGTGGTTTGTGTTGGAGCCTCTATGCTCAATTTAAACATAAGATCCAAGAATAACCTAGATTAGACAGAGTGCTTCCATTGTAAGAAGCAGGAGCATTGGAAGAAAAGTTATCCTTAGTATCGTAATTCCCATGACCACAATAGGCTGAATAAGAGAGATGAGCAAGTAGTTACTGATCAAGGATATTATATGATAACATCTTATAATTTCTCTGTTTGTGATACTTCTACTTGGGTATTGGATACTGAAAGTCCAGTCCATATTTGCAATACATTGCAAGGACTTCAAATTAATAGAAGATTTGAGAATAATGAGCGATTTCTAAATGTTGGAGATGGAAGGTTTGTTCTAGTTCTAGCTATGGAAATAGTTTAACTTATTCTCAATACTAATATCATTTTTTTAAATGAATATCATTATTGTCCTTCCTTTCTGACAAATATAATCTCTGTTAGTCTTTTGGCCAAAGATGGTTATCATTTATCTATAAAGAGAGATTATTGTGATATTATTATGAATAATGTTATAATAATGCAAGAACAATAAAGCAATGGTATTTATATTTTATCACAACCTATGAGTGCAATGTATACTTCTAGAAAATATCCAAGATTAGATAATATCTCTGATATCTATCGATGGCACTGTACACTAGATCACACTAACAAGAATAGGATAAACAAGTTGACCCAAGAAGGAGTCCTCGAAGTTGGTGATTATGAATCACTTCCAGCCTGTGAGTTCTATCTTCTTAGAAAAATGATCAGATCATCTTTTACTGAAAAAGATGAAAGAGCTACTGAGCTCTTAGGTCTAGTACATATTGATGTATGTGGACCAATGAGCACTGATGCTAGAGATGAATATTTCTACTTCATCACTTTAATTAATGATCTATCTAGTATGGATATGTTTATCTGATGAAACATAAGTTGAATTCATTTGAAATGTTCAAAAAATTTCGAAGTGAAGTAGAAAAATAAACTGAAAAGAATATTAAAACTCTTCGATCGGATCGAGGGAGTGAATATCTATCCAGTGAGTTCTTGACATATCTAGGAGAGAATGGGATTCTCTTACAGTGGACTCCTCCTGGCACACCATAGCATAATGGTGTATCAAAAAGGAGAAATCGAACCTTGTTGGAAATAATTTGATCCATGATGGAGTTTGCTAGTCTGCCTATTTCATTTTGGGGGAGACTGTATGTTATATATTGAACAATGTACCAAGTAAATCTCTCGCAAAGACTCCATATGAGATATGGATTGGGCATAGGTCTACACTCTCTCACCTACGGGTTTGGGGTTATCCAACCTATGTCAAACATTTGCACACAGATAAGCTTGGACCCCGGTCTGATAAGTGTGTATTTATAGGGTATCCCAAAGAAAGTAAGGATTACTATTTCTACCATGCTGAAGAAAAAAAGGTGTTCATCAGCCTTAATGCAATCTTTCTAGAAAAGAAGTTCCTTAGTGAAGGAACTGTTGCCTCTAAGGTTGAACTTGATGAAGTTCAATAGATAGAAAAATCAAAACCTGTAGCTGAACCTGAGTCAAATTTTATTAGATCAGATCCAGAGCCCAATGTACCTACACCATTAAAGCAATCCAATAGAGTACCACATCATTCGGACAGATACTATGGTTTCTTGATCTAAGATGATGATCCCATTGAACTCGACAAGAACGATGAGGATCCGATCACCTATATGGATGCTACGCAGAGACCTGATTTCAAAAAATGGCATGAGGCCATGAAGTTCAAAATGGAGTCCATGAAGGTCAACGATGTGTGCACATTAGTTGACCCACCTGAAGGGGTTAAATCCATTGGATGCAAATGGGTCTTCAAAAGAAAAAGTGGTGCAAATGGAAAGGTGAAGACCTATAAAGTCCATCTGGTTGCCAAAGGATATCGTCAACGTTATGGTATTGATTATGACGAGATATTTTCTTCTATGTTAATGCTCAAATCCATTCAGATTATGCTTACGATTGCTACCCATCTAAACTATAAGATCTAGCGGATGGATATGAAGATAACTTTCCTAAATGGAGAGTTGACTGAAGAGATGTATATAATACAACCTGAGGGGTTCACATCCATAAATGAGTCCAAGATGTGCAAGCTTCAGAGATCCATTTATGGACTGAAGCAGGCATCTTGGAGTTGGAACATGCATTTTGATAAAGTAATCAAAATGTATGGCTTCGTTAAGAATGGAAAAGAACCCTATATTTATAAATGGACAAATAGTCCAGCAGTAGTATTCCTTATCTTATACGTGGATGACATTCTCTTAATCGAGAATGACATCTCCGCACTATAGGAAATAAAAGTCTAATTATCATCAAAGTTCTCCATAAAGGACTTGGGTGAAGCATCCTACATCCTAGGGATGAAGATCTATAGGGATAGATCTAAAAGGATGCTTGGATTATCCCAGTCCACGTACATAGATACTATGCTGAAGAGGTTCAGCATGAAGAATTTCAAAAAGGGCTATCTCCCAATAGACCATAAAATTTTTCTCTAAAAAGGATTATCCGACAATTCCTAAAGAGAGAGCATATGAGTAGAGTCCCATATTCTTCGATAGTGGGATCTATCATATATGCCATGATATATACGAGATCAAATGTGGCATACTCACTAGGAGTAGTGAGTAGATATCAATCTAACCCTGAAGAAAACCATTGAAAAGTGGTTAAAGCCATACTTAAGTATTTGAGAAATACTAAGGACCAATGGTTGGTATATAGCAAGTTAGATCTGAAACTTATGGAATTCACAGACTCCATCTTTCAATCTGACCATGATGACAGTAGAAGCTTGTCAAGATATATCTTTACTCTAAATGATGGAGCTATCTGCTGGAAGAGTTTCAAGCAACATACTGTGGTAGACTCTGTTTACGAAGTAGAGTACATCGCAACATCAGATGCCACGAAGGAAGCTGTGTGGCTGAGAAATTTTATCACCGAGCTCGGAGTAGCACCCTTCCTTAATGATCTGATCCTGCTCTACTGCGACAGCATTGGTCCCATTGCTCAGGCGAAAGAACCAAAGGCAAACCAACGAACAAAGCACATTCTACACCGCTTCCACGTAGTCTGGGAGATCATGGATAGAGTTGATGTCGATCTTCAGAAGATTGATAGAAAGAAGAACCTGGCCAACCTCTTCACTAAAGCCCTAGCGATAAAGAAGTTCGACAACCACAAGTCGAAGATGGATACTAGATATTATGCTAAGTGGCTTTAGGATAAGTGGGAGTTGTTGAAAAATATGTTCCAAAATCAATCGTTAGTCTATTGACGGTTGAGTTACAATGTATCTATAATTGATTCATTAATAAATAAAATATATTTTTGATATTTTTTATCATAAAGTATTCATCTTCTAATGAACTCTATTATTGTAACGAAGTTCTTAGAACTATTTAGCTTTGATAAAGAGAGGATTTATTGATTAGTCCTTAAATCTGTTCATGATCAAATGATAGGCTATTAATTATGACGATAGTGTCTATCGAGCATAGGTCGCTGTATGCCATATGGGTTGGTTGTCCTCTTAACCAAGGAGTGTGGAGACACTGGTATGGCATACAAGTGAGATGTATGGGTACATCGTTATTGAACATGACCAACTCTAGAGCATTCTGCTATTAGAAATGTCTCTGATGGGATATAGGTATAAGTATCCCTTAGACCTGAGATCACCTCAGTGACTTGCAAGCAACTCACTATGCTTTGGTACCGATCTAACCAAATTTTTAATTTAGTAATGGAAGGCTTTTGGACATAGTCAAGTACTTGCAAAGTCAGAGTGTGATCAAGATGGAATTGACCACTCCAAGAGTTGAAGAACATTGTATCACTGTAATTCAATATGGCAAAACTTTGGCCAGGATAATCCATCAGATGGATTTGATATTTTAAAAAATAATGTGGACAATCTGATTAAAGTTGATAGTTGAACTTTGAGGTATTCTATAAATATTTTAGTCAAGGGGATGAATTATATGGAAACTATATATGCATGGATTCTAAGGATGTTGTTCTACACATTCGACCTATTCGATCGTCGGATATCATTGCTAGATTATTAGTTTGATTGCTATATAAATCTATTCCTATACTATCAACTTAGATTCAAACCTATGAGATCATGCACATTAGAGCTCATGATCTGATGTGATGGTTGATCAACGATTGGGAATTGTTCTAGGACTAAATAATTAATACAATTGATGTTTAACCTAGTGCAAGCATTGTAGGTGGATCGATTAGCAATTTAATTGCTAATTGGCTTAATTTGATTAAGCTAAAGGACTGAGATTAAGTCTAATTAAATATGATTTAATTAGATTTAGTTTAGGCTTGATTAGATCAAGTCTAATTGGCTTATTGGATAAGCCAAGTGCAAGGAAAAACTAGTCCTAGTTCAACTAAGACTTGGGTCAATCCAATTTTCTAATTTGATTAGAAAATTAAATTAAAATTTAATTTAATTTAATCTAATTTAATTAAATTTTTAATTAGATTAGAACTTAATTTAATTTGATTAACTTAGTTTTGATTTAATTTGATTTGAGAAATCATGTTTAACCAAGTCATAGATGGAATCCTAGTAAGACTAGGATTCTACCTTGCGCCACCTTAGCCCTCCACGCCCCACGCCCTATTTCTTCTCTTATTTTGTGCAACAAATCCCTTTCTCCCTTGTCTTCATGCACTTCCCCTCTCTCTCTCTTTCTCATATGGTAATTGGGTGGAGGACCAAGTCTAAGAGGGAGTTTGTTTTGATTTTGGATTCTATGAGATAGAATACTAACAAACCTAAACTCTTCTCAATAGGTGCCGGCCCCTCTCCCTATTATTTTCTCTCTTATTCCACATGAGAAAGGCCCTTTTTTGTGCACCCATCCTCACTGGTACATGCCAAAAATATTAGAGAGGGGTGCCTAAGAGTTGGGCATCCCTTGACTTGCCCTGTTTGATCTTTCCTTGTCTAGTATTTGACCTAGACAAGGACTCTTCTTTTTCTATATATTTTGGACGAACTTTAGCTTGAAATTTTTGTGAAATACAGTCCATTAAGAGAGCTTTGAGGTGTGAAAAAGTTAGAGAGAGAACCTCTGGGCATGGAGATTCCATAGATACCAAACTAGATGTCTAGAGTCCAAGTCTCGAAGAAGGAAGCATCGAATCGACCGTCAAAGAGAGATCAGCACAGTACTAGCATGTTGTACTGATTTTCTGCATCAAAATCTCAGATCGTATTCATGGGCTCGTGTGGATGACTCTTAGAGGATGAACACTTATGCAGCTCATGACCTCAGATCAGTAAGTTAGAATGTCTAACTTACTCAGGTATCAGATCTAATCTATTATTCTATAGCTACATTAGATGTAATATTATAGCATATTGATGAGATCAACATGTTAATCTTTTCTTTATATTTTTAATTTTTGATTTAATATCATACCTTGATCATGTAATAAATTCTAGATCTAGGATGTTTTCATACTTATTTAAATAAATATTTGATTTATTTAAGTCTTCTGCTGCATGATCTTAAAAAAGTTTCAAGATCTATCCATAAAATCCGAGATCTGATTCCTTCATCTTCCCAAGGTTAGTCATATATCTACTAACTGTGCTCACTGCATGTGCTATATTTGATCTATGGCACACCATAGTGTACATCATACTGCCTACAGCATTCACATAAGGGACTCTTTCTATGTATTCTCTCTCCCCTTCTGACTGGGGGCTTTATAACTTGGAGAGAGATATATGGGTCGGTAATAGCATCTCTGCAGGTTTGGCATTCTCCATCCCAAACCTCTCCAGAACTTTCTAAACTTATCTTATGATAAATGGAGCACTCCTTTGCACCTATCTCTATAAATCTCCATTCCAAGAATTTTCTCTACTAGAACCAGATCCTTCATCTCAAACTTAGATGATAATGTCCTTTTTAATCTTTTCATAGCTTCAATGCTTCTACTGGCTATAAGCATATCATCTATATACAGTAGCAGGTATAGAGCATCCTTCTCATCTACATCCTTGATGTAGACATAATAATCATGTTCACATCTACTGAAACTCAGGCTCCAAATAAAACTATCAAATCTTTGATACCACTAATGAGGAGACTATTTCAAGCGATACAAAGATCTTTTAAGTAAACATACCTTTTCTTTCTGTTCAGTTTTCATGAAACTATCTGGATGCTTCATGTAGATCCTTTCCTCCAATGTGCCATGAAGAAAGGCCATCTTCACATCCATCTGTTCTAACTCCATGTTGTATTGTGCCACCAGTGACAGCAAAATTTGAATAGATGTATGATGCACCACAGAAGAAAAGATTTTTGTGTAGTCAATCCCTTTCTTTTGTGAGTATCCCTTTGCTACCAGTCTTGCTTTGAATCTGACTCCACCTTATTCTAAAGATGCCTCTTTCTTTGTGAACACCCACTTTGAGCCAATAGGTCGAGCACCTTCAAAAAGATCCACTAGCTGCATGTCTGATTCATTACAAGTGCTTTCATCTCCTCCATCATGGCCTGCATCCATGAATCATGATCCTCACTCTCCATAGCCTCTGCATAATTTTCTGGATCTCTATTAGCCGCGATGAGTGCATAGGAGATAACCTCATCAATGCCATATCTAACTGATCTTCTGATAGTATGCTGGGGTTTGTGAAAAGCCACTTTCATTGTCACATCTCTGTTTGATGTTTGTGGCTGATCCTGCACATCCATTTAAACTGCTGGCACTTCATGTCGATCTTTCATCCGAGTATCTTTTCTCCTACCCAGCTCCACCTCAATTGGAACACTCCTATACATGGATTCAGACTGCATGTCATCTATCTCAGATTGGCCACTGCTGTTCACCTTTGTCTGTTCAGTTTCATCTATCCCAGACCTCCTCAAGATGCTCTTCTCATCAAAGATAACATTCCTACTGATCACCAACTTCTGTGCTTCAGAGTCCCATGGCAGGTACCCCTTGACTCCTTATGGATATCCTATGAATATCATCTTTTAAGATTTTGGATCGAATTTGCTCCTCTCGGTTGCCTCCACATGTGCATAGATCGACCAATCGAAGATCTTTAGGTAGCCAAGCTCCACCTTCTTCCTACTCCAGATCTCCTCTAAAATGCATCTGTTTAGCTTACGATGTGTAGATCTATTCACAAGAAAATAAGAAAAAGTTAAGACATCACCCCAAAAAGATTTTGAAAGTGATGTCTACAACCTCAAACTCCATGCCTTCTTGGTCAATGTCCGGTTCATTCTCTGCGCGACACCATTCTGCTGGGGAGTCATCTTCACCGTGTAATGGAATTTAATGCCATTTTCTTCATAGTACCTCCTAAACTCCAAGCTAGTATACTCCCTTCCATTGTTCGACCTTAGACACTTTATCTGTCTTTTTGACTCCTCTACTTTTGCTCTCCAGACTCTGAACTGGGCAAACACCTCTGATTTTTTCTAATCAAATAAACCCACACCTTCCTTGAGAAATCATCAATGAAAGTGACAAAATACCTTGCCCCACCTCTAGTTGATATAGGAGCTGGTCCTCACACATTCGAGTGCACTAAATCCAGCACTCCTTCACTGTACTTGGTACTTCTGGCAAACTTTATCCTATGCTATTTGCCAAAGATACATGGCTCATATAAATCTATGCCCTCCTTCAGAACTAGGATCATACCTCTTCTACTAAGTTCAGTGAGCCCATGGTCACTCATATGACTCATCCGATAGTGCCACAGTCGATATAAAATCTGCTCCTCCTATGCCGCTGCTAGCACCTCTGCACTATCATTCACCACTGAGCTTTCTTGTCTATAAAGACTGTTACTCAGTCTTCTACCTCTCATCATCATGAAAGCTTCTTTGAAAATTTTTAGATATCCACTCCCAGCCTAGCTACTAAAAGCATAATCCTACTCCTCCAAGTAGCCTAAAGAAATCAAATTCTTTTTCAACTTCGATACATGCATGGCATTTGATAATGTATGAATAATCCCGTCATACATCCTTACCCTAATAGAGCCAACTCCAGCTACTTTGCATAGGTGATCATTTTCAAGGCTGACACTTCCACCATCGATCTTCTAGTAGATAGCAAACCACTTTCGATGAGAAGTATAATGGTGCGAGCATTTGGAATCCAATATCCACATAGTATTGCACTTTATGGATCCATCTGATATAACTAACAGATCTTCTCCACTACTCATAGAAGCTGTATCATCTTCCTTACTGATCTTCCCTTTTTCTGATCTCAAAAGAGGATAATCTCTCCTCATGTGTCCAGGCTGATGATATTTATAACATTTCAATGTCTTCCTCTGATCTCGAGACTTTGACTTACCCTTGAATTTTTCTCTTGCCTTCTTCTTCGATCTTCCCTATCTTTCATTCATAGCTAAGATCTTAGACTTAGGATCTTTCGTGCTGATCTTCTCTCTTTGCTTATTTGATCTGAGCACACCAACAACCTCTTCATAGTTTAGGATCTCCTTCCTATAAACTAAAGTTGTTATGAGACCATCATACGAACTTGAGAGAGAACATAATAGCAGCAATGCCCAATCCTCCTCATCGATCTTCACATCCAAACTCATCACCTTAGAACATACCTGATTGAACCTTTGGATATGTGCAACAAGATCTCCGCCTTCATGCATCCTCAAACTATACAACTATTTCTTTAATCACAGCTTGTTTGTCATGTTCTTCTCCATGTATGTATTCGCCAGTCTCGTCCAGAGCCCTTTTGCCTTAGTTTCTATGCAAACCTCAGGCAAAACCTGATCGGCCAAGCACATCTGAATTATGCTGAAAGCAATTTCCTCTAACTCCTTCCAATCCTCAGTACTGATCTTTTTCGGCCTTTTTTTTTGTCAAGACCTTGTAGATCCTCTACTGAACCAACAAGTCATTTATCCTTTGCTACCATAGGATAAAGTTTCTCTTGCCATCAAACTTTTTGAAATCCACCTTGAATCCACTCGATCCCATGACTTTAAATAAGTCAAGAATAGATCCCTAACACCCTTCTTCGATCACACACGAATAACACTATCCTTCAAAGAAGATCTAAACATCCTAGATTCTCTTTTCAACCATCTGTATCCCCATCCCTCCATGTAACCAATCTCCCCCTTAATCTAGAGACAAACAACGAAGAAACAAGAAGATTTTGGGTAAAACCTGGTGCAATGGATCCTGGATATAGTAACCCTATGCATCTTTCTCTCTTCCACTCAACACCACTCTAATACCAATTATTGCGATAAACTATCCTCTCTCTGACCAGCGTGGCTGCTGGTGATTAGCCAAGCAACAAAGAACAATCTTCTAGAATCAATGTGAAAGCAAAATAATGGATTTAACAGAAAAGAAAGAAAGAGAGCACAAGAGTATTTTGGGAGAAAAGAGCTTTATTCAATGAATTCAGCATCATATATAATCTTGATCTATTTTCAGTATTTATACTTTACAAAAAGATCAAGCTCTAAGCTCATAAAAAAACTCTCCAAAATTCAAACATCCCACATACACAAAATAAATCCACAAAAACTGAGCCGGCTAACCTATGACTGGGTTGGCTCAATCTACTGAGCCGACCCAATTATGTATCATGCCAGATTGAGCCGACCCAGTTGTGTATCATGCCAATAGTTTGAAAATGCTACTTTCTATCTAAATTTTTCTCCGAGACATAATTGACCCAATCCTAGATTGAGCCAGCCTAGTTTCCAACTTAGTCGACTCAGTCTCAAGATGAGTTGGCTTAATTTTTAAACTTAGCTACCCAGGCTGATTTCTCTTCCGGCTTGTTTCCATCTGTTGGAATTAGTGCAGGGTTAACAGTGCTACTTTCAAAAATTTTTTCAAAAATAGCTAAATTATAATGGAAAATTAATTAATCTAATTAATTAATTACTAATCATATCAAAAAATAAATTCTACACTAAGGATCTAAACATGACATAAATGTATACTTACCAGATCTGAATAATTAAAATAGTGCAGTAAACTATTTACTAGATCTAAGTGTTCTAAATACTATACCTTATGTCGATAGTCGATCGCCATGATCTGATTATCGTCGAGAAGGTATGTGGGTCACGATGTAGCCACATAGATGTCTGACCTCCATGGATCATCCACATGAGTCTCCTGGTCCTAATCGGCTCCCTGCAAGTACTAGCTCGACACCAGAGTCTTTTAGGGGCCATTTCGATCGAACAACTTTGATCTTCATCTATGGGCTTCATGGATGCGGTTATGAGGATAATCAATGCATATGGCATACGATGACCTACACTCGATAAGTTATCATCCTTATTAATAACTTATCATTTGATCGTGAACAATTTAAGAACCATCTGATAAATCCTCCTTTATCGATTGATTGTGGTTCTAAGAATTTCATCATAATTTAGGAGTTTATTTAAGGAAGATAGAACTTTTATGATGAAACAGCCAGATTATTATTATTATTAGATAATTCATATACTAAGTTCAATCATCTACTACTTAAATGATTGGCTTTAGGATACATTTTTCAACAACTCCCACTTGGACTAAAGCCAATCAGAATGATATCAAATATCCTATCTTCCACTTGAGTTCATAGAACTCCTTAGTTCTGAGGTCTTAGCAAATGGGTCGGTCAAGTTCTCCTTTTACATCGATCTTCTAAAGATCAACGTCACCCAGATCAAATATCTAAGATGAAAATGATGTATAATATGCTGGTCCTTCGGTTCTTTAGCCAGAGCTATGGCTCCAGTGCTACCATAGGACTAGACCATGGGTGGAGGGTGCCACTCCCAACTTGCTAATGAACCTCAGTAACTACACAACTTACATAGCAGCATCATATGCCACGATGTGCTCTACATCGCTAACTGAGTAGACTAAAGTATCCTGCTTGAAATCTTTATAGTAGATTGCTCCTATAATTAGGGTATGAGTCGATATTCTCTTGTTGTCATCTTGTTCTAACTAAAATCAAAACATCCATATATTTTAAGTTAGTACTTCCATATTTGAGTGACTGGACCTTAGTATTTTTCAAATACTTAGGGATTGTCTATACAATCCTCCAGTGGTTCTTACTTGGATCAGTCTGGTATCTGCTCACTACCTCTAGTAAGTATACCATGTCTAATCTCATACATGGATAAATAAGATGACAGATAAACCTTTATTCCTTGCAATGTTGGAATGCTATTTTCGATTAAGAGAATTTCATCCTCAAACATCACAAGTAATAACACTACAAAATATTTTGCCCAAAAATAAGTGCAGGGTTTTTCTTTGTTCATAACTAAGATATACGTTCAGAACATATGTTCAAACTTTGAGATGATATTCAGACGAGCTTTATAGGTCCTTACCTTCTCATCTGTGCTACTCTGATCCTAATAAAAATCCATTCACACCCAATGGGTTTTATCCTTTCAGGTGATCAACTAGTGTCCATACACTATTGATTTTCATAGACTTCAATTTGGATCATATGGCTCCAAGCCACTTCTCAGAATCAGGCCACTGCATTGTATCCTTATAGGTGATTGGATCCTTGTTGTTCTCATCGAGCTCAACATGATCATCATCCCAGATCTAGACAGTGAAGTATCTATTTGATTAACGCGGTACTCTACTAGATCTCCTTAAAGGTGACACTTTAATGGGCTCTAAATTTAATCTGATCAAATTTGGTTTTATAGGTTTATCAGATAACGTCAACTTTTTTCTACCAATCAAACTTTTACAAGTTCAACTTGATAGGCATCAGTTCCTTCTCTAAGGAACTCCTTTCTAAAAGGAATGCCCTACTACTGATGAACAATTTATATTCTTTAGCATAGCTGAATTAATAACCCTTAAACACTTATTGGATCAGGATCTAAGTTTATTTGTATGCAAATATATGACATAGGCTGAGCAACTCAAAACCTAAAAGTGAGAGAGTCAAGGTCTACTCTCAATCCATATCCCATATGGAGTCAATACAATAGATTAACTTGGTATAAATTTTTAGAGTAAAAAAATAGTCACAAGAGCACAACCCTACAACAGGAAGACAAGTATACCCTATTGTGGATTAAACTACATCTAACAAAGTTCAATTTCTTCTTTTAGATACACTATGTTCCGAAAAAATATCCACTGAGAGATAATCCTATTCTCTCCTAGATATGTCACAAACTCACTGGATAAGTATTTGCCTCCTCGATCTGATCGAAGAGTTTTAATATCTTATCCAGTTTATTTTTTTTTTCATTATTAAATCATTTGAATATTTTAAATGATTCATCCCAGATGTACCCATGCCCAGATAGATCATCTGTAATGAAATATTAATGTTTTCCTTCGGCACTTAAGTTCAAGGTCCACATACATCACTATATATGAGACTTAAAACTTTATCGACTCCTTCAACTTTTCTAGTAAAAGGTTACTTTATCATCTTTCCAAAAAGACAAGTTTCACAGGCTATCAATGATTCACAATCATTGATATCGAGATTTCTCTCTCAAGCTAACCCGTTTATCCTATTCTTGTCAATATGACTAAGCCTATAATGCCAAACATAGATATCCATGACATAATCTAATTAGGATGTGTACATTCTACTTACCTTAAGTCGTTGCAATGAATTGCATAAGACCACTAGTATCTAATACCCAGGTAGTAGAATTATATATAGAGAAGTTTTAAGGTGTTATCATATAACATCTTTAATGAGCAACTTTTGCTCCTTTCTCTTGTTCAGCCTATTATGGTCAAGGGAAGCAAGATAAATCTTCTTCCTATGATCCTGTTTAAGACATTAGAAGTATTATGCCTAATTTGGGTTAATCTTAGGCTAATTATTTTGACTGAGCTCAGAAATCTCAATACGAACCCATTTGTACTACTGAACCAATATTCAACTTTCGATACTGATTATCAAAGTTGGATCCATAAGTCTTCACTATTTAATAGTGATAGGAGCAATTAGGATTTAGCCGTAATAGAGAACAATGATCTATTGTATATGAATCATTTTAAGCCTAAAGATTTAGACTTTAGTTTAAAGATTCTTCTACTATTTTATTCGAACTGATAGCCTCTACCTCCAATTCGAGGAATTATTTTAATTTCCTAGTAGGTACTAGAATCCACATGGACTGCACATGAGCCCAACTTTAGTTGGCCCACCCATGTACATCTAAGGATAGGTTCATAACCAATTACTTTTTCAAATAATTTTTAGTAATTTTAATTTTGCCCCAGGCCCTGATCAATTGACTTTGGCCTTCTCAGAAAAAGGTCTAGTTAGGTCCAACCATTAACATGACCGTACTTGGCGCATCCAACCAATGAATGATCAAGCCCAACTTTGGTTGGCCAACCCAACCACCATTAGAGAGACACATCCAAGTCATCATATGATGGATGATAATTCTATTAGTCAACAAGCACCAGGCCTTTGGGCCTCTAATGATTATTGAGTTAATGGATCCATTATCAAACATCTTAATGGAAGGCTATAACTCTGTTATCTCCATAACTTTATTATTTTAAGGATCTAATAATTTTAAAGGATTTAAATTATTAATGATTTAAGGATAAAAAGGATATGGACCAATTTGCTCCGACTGACTTCACCAAGTCAACTCCTTCTACTGACTTTGTAAGTCACTGATGAGGACTAGGATCAATTACAGTCTATGGGCACCTAAATCAGTCTCATAGAATAAAATCAGTCTCACTGATTTTTTATGTGACATGGGTTAGTACAAATCAATGAGCAACCTAATCAAAAACTTGATTAACCACATTGGCCAGATAAGTGAGATCGATGGAAGGGTCTGCCAAGACTTGCCTTAGACACCAACAAAAATGGCTAGATAAGCAGGCTGCCAATTAAAAATCATCGGTCTGGGAGGCCAGACTTATCTTAGACATCAATTGGTTTGTCCGTTTTAATTTGGTCTACCTAAAGACTCAAGCTCGACCACTAAGCCACGATCAGCATCCATTTGTTAGATGTATGGACTTTGATCAACTACAATTATTGAAGTGATCTATAGAAATGATCTAATTCTAATTAACTATTAATTAGATTTGATCAATTTCTTAACTATGTCCATATTTAATCTAACCCTAGGTCTAACCCAGTTAAAGACCTGATCAAAGCTAACCCATTTTTCTTTAACCCATATTTTATGAAATTATCTTAGGATCTTCAAATCACAAACCTAGATCCTAAACAATCACTTAATTCTCAATTAAGTTCAAGTCTTATGGGTTTAGATTTATAGAATCTCACAACTAGTTACTGATTTTATTATTTGAAATATTTTCAAATTATATTGAATTATATTCAATATATAGTTTTAAATCTGATTTATTTCATTATTTAGATCATTTCCTAGGATTTCAAATCTAGGGTTTTGCAGAAAGTAAGTTTGTGATTTAATTTCTACAAAACAAATATGGCATACATATACATTCTAGATTCAAAACAAAAATTACATATCAACATATGCAATAAGAGGATTAGATCTAAACATAAAACACATCATGTGAATCAGATCATAAACCATTTAAAATTAGATTTAAATTTAAAAATAAATTATAAATTATTTTAGATCTCATCTAACATATTTATGATTTAAGTTTCTTGGATCAGCATATACTAGGACAATCTTTCCACTATAAGGGGTAAACCTTACAGCAGGACAACCTTATAGCAGTACGTGCAATCCTGATATTATTTAGATCTAATCTAAATAATCTAAAATAGATCTAATATCTATTAAATTTTAGATTTAAATTAAAAAATTAAATCATAAATTTTCTTAGATCTAATCTAAATAATTCATGATTTTGATTTAGATCAGCACATACTAGAACCACCTTTTCATTGTAAGGGGTTAACCTTACAACAGGATAACCTTATGATAGTATGTGCAATCTTTAATTAAATTTAATTTTTATATTTAATATAAAGCATACATAAATATATTATAATAGAATCTAGATGCTCTGATATTACTGATAGAAAATATGCAGGATTTCATGCATAGATTTTAAAACTTTTTCAAAATAAAGAGCAGCAGAAGATTAGATTAAACTATTTAATCTATAAATGCATATAATCAAATTACAAAACCCTACATCAAGGATATATAATATGTTATGATATAAATATTAATTTAAAATAAAATTAATCATGAGTAGTATTAATCACATCAATAATTAGATCTAGAATAATTCTACATCTAATCCAAGATTGCATCTAGGTCACCAAGAGATCAGATCTCTTACCTTTGCATGGGTCGAGAACTCCATAGTAGAATCTGTTGTTGCCTTTGGAGATGCACATGCATCCACCCTCTATAGGTGATCCACACGAACCTGCAATATAGATCGAAGGTTCGTCGAATGAAGATTTGCTCGAAGTGCTAGCTTCTCATAGATCCCTCTTGATGGTTAATCAAATACATGTTCTTCGGATATCTTAGATAATCCAAGAGATGAAAAATATGAGGAGGAATGAGGAGGAATCCAACCCTTGGATCTTCCATAAAACATAAATAAAAAGACATATAGAAAAAACCTAGGAGAAGACAAATCTTCTCCTTCAGGACATCAATAGTTGATGTCCTGAAAATACCTCTGTGCTAGGATCAGAGGAGACCTTCTCCTTTGGATTTTTTTCTAATTTTTCAAATATCACACCCATAGATTTTTCTCATAAAAATATCATAAATAAAATTGACAAGTAGGGCTCTCAAGGAAACCCTAAGAGAAGACCTTCTTCTCTTCTTCTTCTCGTATCAGAAAATGATCAGATCATATCCAAAAATGATCACCATGCCCCAACACCTTGGAGCACAGATCCCATGCCCTCATCCTCTCTCTCTCTGATCTTTATCATATAAAAATTATATAAAATAATGAAGAAGAAGATACTCAAAAGAAAACAAAGAGAAGGCAATCTTCTCTTACCTTGTCTCTTCAAGACATCAACCTTTGATGTCTTAATTTAGGGCTCTTCTCCAAGAATCTTGGCACAACACATCCTCCATGCCTTTTCATGCTTCTCCTCTAATTTTTCATAATTTTTTTAGGATTTTTTACATCCTAAAACCATCTCATAAGAGGCATCCATCTTTTATTGCAAGACTAGGTCAAAACCTAGTCAAGGGAGGACTTCTATGGGGTGTCCAACTCTTGGACGTTCCTCCCACTTATTTTTTTGTGTAACCACTCATTCTCACACACAAAACCAAGAGAAAAAGGGCTGAATAAGATATAGGGGCATGGGTAGAGTTGGCGCACAAGGGACGGAGGAGTTTGGGTCAAAGAAGACTCTTTCAAGTAGGAAATAATTTCCAACTTCCTTCTAATTTTGACCAAATAAAATTAAAATCCAATTCTTTAGATAATGGGATGTGGGAAATCATTTCTTAGGCATGAAAATCATAGAAAAAAATTTAGAATTAAAATATGGTGTGGGCTTTCTTAGGTGCAAGTGAAAGAGAGAGAGTCCCAGTCCAACTAGGACTCCTCTTGTTTGACTAGATCAAAATTATTTTAAATCTAATTTAAATTTTATTTAAAGTAGATTAAATGTAACTCAATTAAGGGTGATCTTAGTTTAACTAGAAGCCTAATTAAATTAGATTAAATCAAGATTTAAATCTAATTTAAATCCTAAGTCAATCAGGTGCACCCAAGTTCTAGTCAAACAAGAAATTATTCTTTCGTTGCAATTGGCTTATCTAATAAATTAATTAGACTTAATTTAATTAAATCTAAATTAATTTTAATTGAGTTTAATTTAATAAGACTTGATCTCAGTCCGATTGCTCAATCAAATTGAGCCAATTAGCAATCCAATTGCTAATCGATCCTCCTGCAACACTTGCATTAGGTCAAACATCAATCGCATTGAATGTTTGACCTCAAAATGATTCTCAATAGTTGATTAACCATCTGATCAGGTTATAAGCTCTAATGTGTATGACTCCATAGATTTAAACCTAAGTCGGTAGTACAGAAACTAATTTTTGTATCAATCAAAGTTACCATCTAGCAATGGTTTCCGACGTCCGGATAGGTCGAATGTATGCAAAGCAACATTCTTAGAACCCTAGACTATGGTTACCATATAATTCATCCCTATGACCAATAATGCTTAAGACAACTTCAAGTATGCTGTCAAACACTCATACAAGTCCTATTTTAAAAATTTAAAATAATTTATTTCTCAGAAACTATTGACCACTCCTGATTAATTATTGAATAATAAATTATTTCTTAGAAACTATTTTAAATTATTGAACAACATGGCCCGTACCATGCTGTGTGAAGGAAATCTACCCAAATACTTTTGGACTGAAGCCATTAACATAGCATGCTACATCCTAAATAGAGTTTCTATTCGCCCGATCTTAAAGAAGACCCCCTATGAACTTTGGAAAGAAAAAAGATCTAATATTAATTATTTTCATATTTTTGGTTGTAAATATTTTATTCATAATAATGGTAAAGATAATCTAGGCAAATTTGATGCTAAGGCAGATGAAGGTATATTCCTTGGATATTCTACATCTAGCAAAGCATATAGAGTCTTCAACAAATACTCTTTGGTTGTTGAAGAATCTATACATGTTATCTTTGATGAAGCTAACAATCAATCTTCGAGAAAGAAAGATATTTTTGATGATAATATAGGAATTCTCGAAGATGAAATGAAGGATCTAAACTTGAAGGACAATAACATTCAAGACAAAAATAAACCTACAACAATCTTGGAACAAAGCAATGATGGTGAGAATGAAGCATCTAATGATCATAGAGATCTACCCAAGGAGTGGAGGTATGCACACAATCATCCAAGAGAATTGATATTAGGTGATCCTTCGTAAAGGGTAAGAACTAGATCCTCTTTTAAGGATACATTTGATTACCTTGCATTTGTTTCTTAAATAGAACCTAAAAACATAAAAGAAGCAGAACAAGACTCTAATTGGATGCTAGCCATGCAAGATGAACTAAACCAATTTGAAAGAAATAATGTGGACTTTTGCAAATAGACCCATAGATCATCCTATAATTGGTATAAAATGGGTATTTAGGAATAAACTAGATGAACATGGTAATGTTGTAAAAAATAAAGCTAGATTAGTTGCTAAAGGATATAATCAAGAAGAAGAAATTGACTTTGATAAAACATATGCACCTGTAGCAAGATTAGAGGCTATTAGATTGTTACTTGCTTTTTCCTGTTATATGAATTTTAAATTATTTCAAATGGATGTGAAAAGTACCTTTTTGAATGGTTATATTGCTGAAGAAGTATTTATAGAACAACCATCCAGATTTGAAAATCACTCACTTTCCAATCATGTATATAAGTCAAACAAAGCACTTTATGGATTTAAAGAAGCACCTAGAGCATGGTATGAGAGATTGAGTAAATTTTTATTACAAAATAATTTTATTAGAGGAAGTGCAGACACCACACTATTTTTGAAAAAAAAAATAATGACCTTCTTGTAGTTCAAATATATGTGGATGATATCATATTTGGAGCCACTGATGAAATTCTTTATCAAGAGTTTACTAAGTTGATGCAGAGTGAATTTGAAATGAGCATGATGGAAGAGCTACATTTCTTCCTTGGACTACAAGTCAAACAATCAAAGGAAGGCATTTTCATTAGCCAAACAAAGTACATCAAAGAGATGCTCAAGAAGTTTGGCATGAAAAATGGAAAGAAGATCGGCACACCCATGAGCCCCTCATGCAAACTTGACAAAGATGAAAATGGAAAGAATGTAAATGAAAAGCTCTACAGAGGTATGATAGGATCTCTATTTTACTTAACTGCAAGTAGGCCTAATATATTACTTAGTGTATGCATGTGTGCTAGATTTTAATCTAATCCTAAAGAATCACACTTGCTGTTAAGAGAATTTTTAGATATTTGATCTACACACACAACTTAGATGTTTGGTACTCAAAACAATCCTCCATTGAATTGATTGGATACACTGATGCAGACTATGAAGGATGTAGAATTGATAGAAAGAGTACCAGTAGCACCTATCAATTTCTAGGATTGAACTTAATTTCTTGGTATAGCAAAAAGCAAAACTCTGTAGCACTATTAATGGTCGAGGGCGAATATGTCATTATGAAAAGTTGCTATACTCTAATACTTTGGATCAAATAATAACTCAAAGACTTTGGAATTAATCAAAATAAGATACCTATTAGATGTGATAACACTAGTGCCATAAACTTGACAAAAAATTCTATTCAACATTCAAGAACCAAACACATTGAAATTAGACATTATTTCATTAGAAATCATATTCAAAACAATAATATTGTGCTTAAATTTGTTTCAACTAAAAATCAACTAGCTAACATTTTTACAAAACCACTAAGTGAAGATAGATTCTCAAAAATTCAGGGTGAACTTGGTATTTGTGATCCATTTTGAAAATATTTAATCTTAAATTTATTAGATCATTTTTTATTGCCTTCCATCATCCTTAACATCCCTAATCCCATCTTAAAAAATTAAAAGAAAAAATTGACTTGAAATTCCTCCTCTATTTTGATTTCTTTCCCCTGTGCTCGAGAAGTCTCAGGTCATTCATAACACCTCTCAGCTGGATTTTGAGACATCTCACACTAAATATGAGAGCTCTCAAAATTTTTGAGACATCTCATCTTTAAGATGAGAGCTCCTAATTCCTGTGAACCCTCTTTTTAATCGATCTTCGAGAGGTCCCCTATTTCATTCATTCATTCCATTCTTTTGAGACCTCTCCTCAAAACTCTCCAAAACTCCCCTCCTCTCCTCAAAAACCTTCTGAATCACCTTCTCTTGTCCATTCCCTACAAATCTTAAACCCCAATAGCTCCAAAGAAGAGATCCCTTGCCGCACGAAGATCTTTCATCACGCCATCGATTGAAGCTAGGTCTAAGCGACAGCTGGACTTAGCTCAATCATCTCTGTTTGCTCCTTCATCTCATGCTCATCTCTTCGTTGCTACTAGGACTATTCCAACAGGCCGTTGTGTGGACATAAAATACCTAGATCGAGAATACTTTCATATTGGGTCTTGGATTTAGCAGCAAGGATGGAAAAAGCTGTGCACCTTAGAGGTAAATGTTTATCCAAATTTGATAAGAGAATTTTTTGACAACATTAGCTTTGAGCATGGGTTGAAGATAGAGTCCATTGTTAAAGGAGTGCACATTTTTTTAGATGAGACAAAAATAGGGCAGCTTCTCAAAGTGCCTAGGGTAGGGATTAGCAATCTCAACTTGTTTGACAAAATTGAAGCTCTCAAGTGCATCTTAGAAAGGGAGAATGTTGATGAAAATCTACAATTAGTCTCACATCTTCTCTCGGTTGGGATGAGGTTATTGCAATCTTTAGTCAGTCACATAGTTTTTCTTAAGGTAGGAAGACATGATTGGGTTGAAAAGAGAGAACTAGATGTCATATTCTTTATGGTGATTGGAACTCCATCAGCTTTCTCTCTCTCATGCTTCAATAACTGAAGGATACTGCCAGCAAAAGCAAGGCCTGTTTATCCTATGGAATGATCTTCACCTTAATCTTCAAGGACTTTCAAGTTAATCTAGAAGGTGAAGACTTCAAAAAGCTGGCTCACACAGACTTCATCAATGAAGGAACATTAAATTGGATGAGGTTTATAAAAAAGGATGATAGATGGGTGAGGGCAGACGAACATGCCATAAATGAGCTCGAAGAACATAGATCTCCACCCCCTCCACCATCACCATATGCTGTTGGACGCTTTTTCACTACACCTGGGTCCCCACACTCTCCTCAGGTACCTGCTTGTCCTGCACCAGCTCCTCCCTCAGCTTTTGATCAAGATCTTTTAATTAAAAGGATGGTAGAAGAAGTGGTTTAGAAAGTATCTGAAAGGTTTATGGATATACTATCCAGTGTGAGGCATCAACTCTTAGTAAACATTGAAGACAAAGAATATCCACCAAAGGTCAAATAGAAATGCTTAGCCAACAAATTAGTGAATTATCCTAAAGGCTGGAAATTTTGAAGAAGGAGCAACATAAGACATCAGCTCAGATTGAACTACTCCTATCTGAGAATGCTAGAATTGCACAGAGACTTGAAGAGAACATCACTATTAAGTGCACCATAGCTGAGTCATTATTTCCACCCTATGGTAGATTTTGAGTCAGACTCCATCCTCTTCTGGACCATCATCTTCTTCTAGACCATCACCTTTTCCGAGACTTGCTCCTCACTTGTCCTCTACTAGACCCAAATCTTCCTATGAACCCATCATTGAGTTCCTCTCTGATGAGGACTAGGTCTAGTATCTCTTTGGTTTTGACTTTTGGTTTAGGTATGTTGGCATGAGATTCATTTATTGTAAACCAGCATACATCTCTATCTATGTATTATTACATCTTGCAATGAAATCAATTCTTTTTATGTTCTTGCCTTTTATGATCCTCTCATTGTTGTGATTTTGATGCTGACAAAAAAGGAAAGAAATAATACTAAAATGTTAGGGAGAAATATGCAAATGTATAATTAATTCAAACCAAGATACAAATGTATAATCAATTCAAACTAACATACACAAAAAGGGACTTTTAGAAAATGAAATGATTGAAATGAACAAATACAATATGAAAAAAATATTATTCAAATCCTATTCATTTCATGAGAGCATACATTAAGGAGGAGCTTTAGTATAAAAAATTTGTATTTATTAGTTCATGATATACATATTGCTTACACTCTTTTTATGGCTTGCTTAATGTTTTGTCACCATCAAAATGGGGGAGATTGTTAAATCTCCTAAGTGATTTTGATGATGACCAAACATTAAAGCAAATGATTACTAATATATTTTATTTTA
Organism: Cocos nucifera; assembly: GCA_006176705.1. NCBI lineage: Eukaryota > Viridiplantae > Streptophyta > Magnoliopsida > Arecales > Arecaceae > Cocos > Cocos nucifera. The sequence goes on from QRFJ01001788.1 coordinate 46,823, forward strand.
AGTATTCCAATGTCAGAAGAAAGAGAATCCTTTAACCAAAATAAGGAAGACATAAAGTGAAAATCAAATAAAATTCAAATCCCCTTGATTGGTGCAAAATTTTCTCAAAATTATCTTGGATGGATTTTTTCGAGAGCTCTCGAGTGGACTGGCATGCCCCAAACACTGTCTGGCATGATTTCAAGAGGTCTCAAGTTGAACTTGAGATGTCTTAGTTTCAGATGATAGAAATCTAATTTCTATGCTCTGAGAGCGAAAGGTCCCATGGTTCTAGCGAGACGACTCATTTAGAACGAGATGTCTCGATCTCAGACGAGCCATTTTTTTCAAAAAGCTGATTTCTAGTGTGACTAAAGATGAGAGCTCTTCTGATCAATTTAAGAGGCCTCATAATCTGGCGAGACATCTAGAGACAAACCAAGAGGTCTCGATACTCGACGATAGCCTTTTGATGGGGCTTTTCAGATTAGATTTTTTTGATCCCAATGGCTAGTTGCTGCTCTCCAACGATCAAATTTTACTTTTTCTGAGCTCCAATCATCATCAGAAAAGTGAGAATGCTGTTGATATAAAAGGAAAAAGGCTTATTTATGATTTAGGAGAGAAAAATGAGAGAAAGCAAAGCACGCTCTATTCTTGAATGAATATCCAATCAATCGGTTCTCTCAAGCTTTGAAGAATCGTTAATTGCATTAACTCCATGTATTCAAAGAGGCTTTCAACGAACTACAAGCATAACTTTTTTGCTCATTCAAAGGGGCATTTTGAGTTGTAAAATTTCTCTTCCTCTTTCCATATGTACTTGATTTCAACAGGGGCTGAAACTTGGATTTTTGGATTTTTCTCCCCCCATTTTTTTAGATTGGTTTGCCTGATCCTTGTAAGGATTGTGGTTGGTGATCCTCAAAAAAAATCAACTGTATTTTTGGATAGTGAGCCCAAAAAATTATCCAGCTATAATCTTGCGGGATTATAGTAAAATTCTTAAGAGTTTGCTTGGAGAGTGGACGTAAGTGCTGGGAGAGCACCGAACCACTATAAAATTTTTTTGTATGTGTTCTTGATTGTGTCTTCTATTTGCTCTCACATTTGATTCACTTAGGATTTAATTATTTATCACCACATATATTTGCTTTAAATTTTTGAAAACCTAATTCACCCTCTCCTCTTGGGTTGTCTATCTAGGCAACATTTTATTTTTAGAGAAGAAAAGGAGAAAAAAGAGAGAAGAGTTCTAAAGAAGAGATCCTAACGAGTCCTAAAGCTAAGAAGAGAAAGAAGAATTAGGTTTGATTAGGTTTGGTGTTTTAGTTAGCAATCAAGTAAGGCGAACAATTCTGACTAAGAGTTATCCTAGATCTAGACAATTTTTAACTACCAAGATCACCTTCAAGCCCTCTAAGTGTAAGATCAGTCACTCAACTAGTCAGGTAACTGTAAAGTTGGTGGGAGTCCCCCCGTTGCTTGCCTTAAACATCAATTATCTTGGTCAGGTAAGCTAATGAAATCAATTAAGTAACCATCTTCCTTCAGGATGTAGTCCCTAAACCACTTGCCTTAGACACTAGTTAAATTGACTAACCCTAATCTAGTCCAACTCTTAGGATTTCTTATCCTAATAAACTCGAGTTTCTAGGGCCGATGTCTAATTGATTTTAAAATTAAAGGCTTAGATCAATGTGAGATGTTAGTTGGTTGTTTGTGGGCCAAGGAAGGGTAATCAAATCTCCACCTTATCTTATTTAATGAGTTATGTCCTTAAATTGATTTAAGAATGAATATGCATAATCACTTTTAGATAAGAAATTCTATGTAACTAAATTAGATGCATGCAACTAATTAAACTTTAGAGGCTTATCTTGTCTCCAGCGATCACTAAAAAGAAATAAAAATAAAATTAATATGATGAATGCTTTAAGCAGTTAGGATTTCTATTCTTATCATGAAACTTTTAATTAGATTTAAATAGATATTTTTTAAATTAAATTAAAAATAAAATAAATAATAAATAAATAAAAAAAGAGACTTAGGATTAGGGTTGATCTCACCAAGCAAAATTGGAAGCTTTCCTCCTTGTCCTAATTTTTTTCTATAAAATAAATAAGAAAAAGTTAGTGAGCAATATTTATAAAAAATTTTATTTAGAATTTTTTACAAGAAAATCAAAAAAATTTAATGCTCATACTTTTTTCAATAATAGTGCCAAAAATTTGATAATAGCATGATGTTATCATTAGGACACCATATTTATCAGTTTAATTCTGACTTCTTAAAATAATTAAAAATATATAAATAGTAGCGAGTCAAATCGAATCCATAGAAAAGATAGTATTTTGTTTTAAAATCTTTTATTTTTATAAATAAAATTTAAAAAAATTAAATTTAAAATTTAAAATTATAATAAAAATAAATAGTCAAAATTAAAATAGCATGAAAAAAAATTTTGGTACTAAGATCTACTACCTAAATCTTAGCATCTACTTGCAATAAAATTAAATTTATAATAAAAATAAAGAGCTAAAATTTAAATAGTAGAAAAATAAAGTTTGCATTAAAATTTAATTTAGAATTTAAATATATAAAATTAAAAAGATAAGAAAAAGAAATAAAAAAACTAGAAGCAGGTTGATCTTGATCTTGGATCGACGTTGGCATTGAGATGATGTAGAAGTCCAGCTCTTTTCCTTGACACCGTTTGCCTCGAAGCAACCATGAATCCAAAGCATGGCTCTATCCTATACCACCACCTTTTCTTAATCGAAAATGATCTGATTTGATGGCCTAGTGCCCTTTAAATAGAGTTAGGAGGGATGGATCCTTTGCTGCTATGCAATGTGGGAGTAAGGAAGAATTTTGATCGGCATATATAGAGAAATCCCAAGAAAAATTGGATTAAAATAGTCCCTGGATGAATTTTGCTCTTCTGGCCATCAAATCCTGATCAAATGGTCCTAAAATTCCTAAAAATCAAGTTTAATCAGCCTAGATTTGGTCGGATTCAATTCTAGCAATTGGGTCGAGCAATCAGGAGGTTCTAGGCCATTAAATCATGCTAAAAATCACTTCCTGGGTCCTATTCCCAGTTGTATGGATTCTCTACCATCAGATCTCAGGTGGGAGAGCTTAGCGCTGTTCGATCCTGCAATGGGAGCTGGCTGAATTTGAATCAAAGTAGAAAAATGCACAGACCAATGGATCTTCACTAGGAACCGCCATAGCCATCAGATGGTGCCTTAACTATGTCGATGGACCATGTAGACCGGGTATGCCAAAGATCGCAGCGAAACAAAACCTACCGTGCTATCTGAAATTATGATACTACCCTTGAATGTTGCATGAGAATTTTTTTGAACCTCTTTAAGGGTCTTGGTCCACCATGTAGCAGCTTGTGGTTTGCCACCTTCTACTGAGCTAGCAATCTGCCCATGATTTTGTGGACCGACTGGCTGGTTCACTATGCACCAGTGGGCTTAACGGGCTGCTATGCATGGGCTTGTGGACTGGCAGGCTGACTTCTCATATTGGGCTGGCTAGCTGGCATGCCCTAGCCTAGCTGGCATGCTAGCTAAGTTGTTTTCGATGGCTTGGCTGAGCGCGCCAGCTAAGCCGATATATATTTTTTTATTTTTTCTTTAAAAATTCATATCGGATCCATTTTAACTTCATTTTGCCCCAAATTTATTTTATTTGAACTAGAAAAATGAGATTTTTTTATTAATAAATATATTTTTTAAAATAGATGAATAAAATTATTTAATTTTTAAAAATAAAAATAAATTAATTTATAAATTAATACTTTTAACAATGCATTTATTGCAATTATCATGGGCTAAGTGGTGCCAATGCTATGTTCTTTCCATCCTTGGCAAATGAATAAGTATTTTTTAGGCCATCATGAATAGCCTTGCGATCGTATTGCCAAGGCCTCTCCAACAGAAGATGGCTGGCATTCATATGAACTATATCACAAACAACCTCATCCTTGTAGGACCTATCAATAGAAAAAGGTACGACAACCTATTTGGTAACCTTCATATTACCATTGTTAGTAAGCCATTGCAATGTATAGGGATGGGGATGGTTAACGGTAACCAAGTTAAATTTTTCCACCAAAGTAGTGGAAGCAATGTTTGTGCAGCTACCTCCATCAATGATAACACCACATACCTTATCATGGATGGTGCACCTAGTATGAAAGATGTTTTTGCACTATTCATCATTCACTTTGGCTTGTAGATTTAAGTTGCGGTGAATAACTAACAACACTCCCTCATCTGCATACTTCACGTAATCTTCCTCCAATTCCTCCAAAATGACATCATCTTCACTTTCGATTTCCTCCTATGACTTCCGAATGATTATCACCCTCTTGTTAGGATATTCAGAGGCTACGTGATCGTGTACAAGACACTTGAAATACTTGATGTCTCGGCTTCGCTTGGGAGGTTGCGAATTTCCCTTCTTTTCTTTTTCTTTGGTCACATCTATTGTTTGCTTGCTGGAATCATCTTTTTCCACCTATTTTGGAGCCATCTTAGGAACGGCCTAGGGTGACAAAGAATATGAGTTGGTGGTCTTACTCAACTTGATTGCACCACATTTGTGCTGTCTCTCCACCTAAACAGCAAGCTTGATCACATCATCAAGGAACACATAAGATTGCAACTCCACCATATTAGCAATGTCCTTATTTAAACCTCCTAAGAACCTTGCAATAGTCTATTCTTGAGGCTCTTGCAAATCACACCTCATCATCAGCATCTCAAATTCTTTGACATAATCCTCAACACATATGCCCCCTTGCCTCAAACATTGCAACTTAATGTATAGCTCTTGCTTATAATATTCTGGGATAAATTGCTTCTCTATGATCCACTTCATAAGCCTCCAACTCCGGATCTCCTCTTCTCCATCCCTCCTACACTGAGCTTTTACATTCTTCCACCAAAGATTAGCATAATCAATGAATTCAAGGTTAACAAGTTTACACTTTTTTTACCTTAGAATAGTCTTGACATTCAAAAACCTTCTCTACACATTGCACCCACTCCAAATACTCTTCAAGTGAACTGGTTCCTTTAAAGGGTGGGATCTTCATCTTAATATTGTCTCCTGAAGCCCTTTGCTATCGTGTTTGCCATGGGTGTTCCTCCATGCCATTGTTAACTCCAAGCTCATCATAATTCTCCTCATCACTTGCCATAGTGCTGGATGGCTCCATCATGGTGGTGGTGGTGGTGGAGGTGTTGCCAACCACTCAAACGCCTAAGTTAGGCGATTGAGTTGCTCCATCATCTCTTCTTGACATCGTTGGAGCCCCATAATCTAAGCTTGTTCCAAACTCATGCCTCTCGAAATAATAGGGGTCTCATCTCCTCCAGACATGATTTGGATGATGAACACTCCCTTAAGTTTGCCCTCTCTATGTAAGGGCCACTGAAAACCAAGCTCTAATACCAATCTAATGTGCCTAGACCTGATTAAATGTTTTGTATATGTAAGGATAAAGACTAATTTGAAAGAGAATAAAAGAAAGAACCTTTGAAACCTGACTGATAAGAAAATTGCCACAATCAAATCACAAAGGGGTAGAATGCCACAATCAAGAAAAGAAGGAGAACGTGAGTGATAAGTTCTAGGATTTGTAATTCGCCACTGATATATAAGGGTTAGATGAGAAAATTCAATAGCACTCATTTGCATTCCATTCAAATCTACCTTCAATACATAGTCCATCTCCTTTATATAGAAGAGAGGGAACAAGTTTTTAGGACTAAACAAAGAAAAAAATAATGCCAAATCAGTAAAGGAAGTAAACTTGGCTACCAAATCAATTAACCAGCAGTAAAGTAAGTAAACTTAGCTACCAAATCAATTGACCAGGTCAAACCAGGAAACAAACTCCTAATGGAAAACAAACTTCCAATTAAAACATAATTAGATCTTCTGCTAAGAGCACTTGCTGAATACGAATTAATATCCTTATAAACTTGGCTTTCACATCATGCGATAGCTCCCTCCATTCCCTCCAGGTCTAATTCACGCCATCATCACTATTCTATATAGGTGAGCAAAGTTACCAATTTGTCTCTTGCTCGTGTAATTAGATCCGCGTATGACATCTGATCAGTTCTTTCTTCATGATGGTGCGGCATATGACATCTGATCAATTCTTTCTTCATTATAGTGCACATCAGATTGGATGGCCAGAAAGGGTTCTTAGGTTAGTTTAGGACTCAATCTCCTACTGAAATATTATTTGAGATTTCTAGAGTCTATATTGTAGGGTTAGATTGACATGGCAAAAGCATTGGATTTCAAAATTTTGGTCTATCAAACCCTAAACCCTAGGATCAACCTTGATGTAATTCGGTCACATACATGCATAAGGTATAAAATTAAATAACATACCTTTAATAATCTGATTTGGTGATGATTTATTTTCATGAGATGCCCACGTGTTCGCCCTCCAACAGTAATCCATATGGGAATTGATTTCAAGAATAATTCTTTTTGAAGCCTTGCTTGCTGAATTTTGAACTAGAATTTCTTGGCCTTCCTTCTCCCTTCTTCTCTCTAATTTATTCTTCCTTTTATTCTCTCTTAGCCTTTTTAAATAGTCTTTCTAAATCTTGTCTTAATTAAGACTCCTTGTATTGGTTAAGACCTAGTTTAAAGAAAGACTCCTTGTCTTACCAATACCTTATCTAAAAGAAAGGGAGGAAGAATTTTAAGACAAGCTGTGAATCTAGAATACCCGACACCTCTCATATGTATCCTATCTATAGATCCAAATGAGGCATCAATAACATCCATTCCCAAGCACTTATCAGCCATCCAAAAGGGGTATCAAGGGGCTAGATAAGTTCCTTGATGCAGAAGGACACTTGGAGGCATCTAGAAATCACGTAAGAAGTGGTAACTACCTCTGGAACATCGTATATATTGGTGATATCAGCACCTCTGATATCGCTTATTAAGGATCTAGTACCAGATTATTATGATAGAAAGAAAGAAAAAAATAAAATAAAAAAATAATCAAGTATGTGGATCAACCTAAAGGCTCACCTCCACAGGACATGCAAAGCTCCACTATAAAAGAAAAAAATAAGTACAATAGGAGAACACCCACTCTCAACTCACTATATATAAATCTCTCTTAACTAGAAGCTATCCTCACAAAAGCTCTCTCAGAATCCCAAGAAGACCCTCAGAAGCTACAAGATGCTCTGCTCTCACAGCCTCCATGTCGGATGCTATGCACCTATTGCTTCTCTCTCTCACAGGCTGCATGTACTCGGCGCTCTGCTAAGCTCCTCTTGGAGGTTGCCTGAGCTTCTCTATGTGCCTCTCATGCCACATGCACCACACTTAGCTCCATAGCACCTCAAACCTTTAAATAGGATAAGAATCCTTTTCTCAGTAGATCACAGGAGTCCTAATAGGACTCTTTCTCCTAATATGAGTTGAACATGATCTTGATGGAGTCTTAGAATATTTTCCAACCTTCAAATCATGACCACTATCTTTCATGGCTATTGGATCCTATGATCCACGTGCAAATCTCATAGATCTCTTAGATCTCTTAGATTAATCATAATTCAAGTTCAAACAAAAAATCCTATCCTATTCTATTTACCTCCATCGAGCCAGCTTTATTAGAGGTCGAACTAGCTCGACTACATCTCATCCAAACACTTTCTTTCTTTCTGCCTGAGAGGGCCAACTCGACTGTGGTTCAAGCTAGCTCGATCACAGCCAGAGCTGGCTCAATCTTGTATCAGAGCCAGCCCAGCTACTTGTTGATACTGATTCTCCTCTCGCTATGGATTGAATTCGACCTCAACTTGACATTCGACCTTCACCTGACTTTGAGAGCTTCTGGATCTTCTTGTCCACATATCCTGGGGTAATCGCCTATTAATCATGGATAGGCAAATATGGGAGTCGAGCCATGCTGCTCGATCCCATCTCCATCAATGGCTGTGAACCTCATGATCTAAGACCTACTTGGGATAGTCTCCTGTGGTAATAGAAACTTCATCTTGCGATGTCGCATATCATCCTTCCGAGTCTTCCGTCTCGTGCCTGATCCATCTCCACCTGGAGCTCCATCTTGCACTAGACTCCCTATCATGAGGTAATGTCCTCTATACTTTCTTCCTCTTAACACCACCCTACTATCGTGCATGACCTTCAGAATTTCTCCATCAGCTTTCCATTTAAAGCTAATCGAATTCAGTCTGCTCAATGAGAATAGATTCTTCTTAAAGCTAGGTATATACCGGATCTCATCCAACTTTTTTACTGTTCCATCATGGAGCTTCATGCTGACCATTCTGCTATCCTTGATCTCATAGCTTGATCCATTTGGCAAGAACATAATACCCTCACCAGTCTCTAAGGAGTCAAACATCTTCTCTCTATAACATCTATGATGGAAACAAGCAGAATCCATAATCTACTGGGAGGAAGAAGTAGATACTTCATCAGTAACTAGAAGAACATCATCACTGCCTTCAGTATCACTATTGGCCATCACCATAGTAGCCCTCATATGATCTTTGAGTTGTGGGCAATCCTTGACTCGATGCTCCAACTCATCGCATCGATAGTATCTGATCTTGCTATGGTTCCTCATCTTGGATATAGATCATCCTCCTCACGATTCTTTAATGCTCCATCTACTATCTTCTGCACCTCCAAAAATTGCCAAAGCTGAGTTGCCGCCATCTGAGCTTGAAGCTAGCTTCTCCCTCTTAAGAACCTCATTTTGGAGAATTGCTGTAGTGACTTTGTTCATCTTGATGGTGCTCTTGCCTATAAAAAAAGCAATCACCAAGGACTCATACGAAGGAGGAAGCGATGCTAGCAAGACCAATGCCCTGATCTTCTCCTCAATTTTTTCACCAACACTGAGGTGGTCGATAAGAATCTTCTGGAAGTTGGATAGATGCTCTTGCATGCTCTGACCTTTGTCTATCTGTAGCTAGTAGAACTATCTCCAAAGGAATAGCATGTTGGTGAGCAACTTTGCCATGTACAGCTCCTCAAGGTTCGACCACAGTACCATTGGAAAAGTCTCTCCAAGTACATAGATCACGACATCATCCACTAGATACAAGCGAATCATGCTCACCACCTGCATCTAGATCCACTTTCAATCCTTCACCTCCAAGGTGGCTAGCATCTCCTCGTATAAGAGAGCATCGATCAAACCCTGTTAGATGAGGACATTCTTTATCCTTGCTAGCCACAAAGAGAAATTATCCTTTTGATCAAACCTATTGATCTCCACTTTGACTGCGCTTGTGTTCTCTATATTTTTCAGTCTTTAACACCACTACTACAATCTATGCTCTAGTACCGCCTGGCTCTGATACCAATTTATTAGTAATATCAACTTCTCTAATACCACTTGTTTAGGATCTAGTACCAGATTACTGCAACAAAAAGAAAGAAGAAAAATAAAAAAAGAAAATAATCAAATACGTGGATTAGCCTAAAGGTTCGCCTCCATGAGGCATGCAAAGCTCCACTATGAAAGAAAAAAATAAGTACAATAGGATAACAACCACTCTCAACTTACTATATATAAATCTTCCTCAACTAGAAGCTACCCTCATAAAAGCTCTTTCAGAATTCTAAGAAGATTCTCAGAAGCTACAAGATGCTATGCTCTCACAGCCTCCATGCCAGATGCTATGCACCTATTGCTTCTCTCTCTTACGGGCTGCACGTACTCGATGCTCTGCCAAGCTCCTCTCGATGACTGCTTGAATCTCTCTACGTGCCTCTCATGCTACATGCACCATACCTAGCTTTACAGTACCTCAGGCCTTTAAATAGAATGAGAATCCTCTTCTCAGCAGATCACAGGAGTCCTAATAGGGCTCTTTCTCCTAATATGAGTCAAACATGATCATGGAGTCTTGAAATATTTTTCAACCTTTAGATTATGATCGCAGCACTCTATGGCCACTAGATCCTGTGGTCCACGTGCAACTCTCATAGACCCCTTGGATTAATCATAATTCGAGTCTAAATAGAAAATCCCACCCTATTTTATTCGCCTCCATTGAGTCAGCTGTGTTAGAGGCTTGACTTTATCTAATCCGAACACCTACTTTCTATCTACCTGAGAGGGCTAGCTTGATTGCGGTTTGAGCTGACTCGATCTCAGCCCGAGCTAGCTCGATCTCATATTAGAGCCAATCCGGTTGCTTGCTGATACTGATTTTTCTCTTACTATGAGTCAAATTCGAGGCGTCAAATCCAAACACTATATATGACTCCCCATTTTTTATTCCAAATTTTTTTGAATTTCTTTTTGATATGGCATGGATAAAGGGAGAGAATATCTGATAAGTGGCACCAACCAAGAGCCTTCAGGCAGAAGGACTCTTGGCGCCATTTAAAATGAGACTATGTGACTCTTCGTATAGTTTTTTCAGAAGTTTTATTTCTTGCACCCAAGCCTTTGACCAATCAATAATTATAGGCACCATATAAGAGAGAGAATCCCAGGAGGGGGCATTTACTTGGTTAAAGTCTCTTTGTAGAAGGACTCTAAATCCTCTTGTGTGCCAAAATAAATCACACGCCATCCTTTTGTGCGCCAACTCTTAGGAAGAGTTCCATGCACCTTGGACTTTTCCAAATAAAATCTAGATAATGCCAAGTGGCAAATATCTGATGGCCAACTCTTTTGACTTAAACAAAATTCAGATCTAAATAAAATTGGTTAGCCAAAAGTGTAAGAATTCGAACCAAAACTGATTTAGCAAAAAATTAAGTTAGCCAACATGTGCTATCATGCCAACTAGCCATCTAATTAGGATCCAATGATCCTAAAAATAATTCTTTACTAATTTCTTTATGTGTGTGATCCATTGGGCTCCACATCTAGCCAGCAGTAAGCTCAGATGCATTTTAATCCAATCCGATTGGACTCAATCTCAATTAAATAGGGTTAATGCCAACCCGATTTCACTAATTATACGAACCATCTAATTGAGGATCGAATTAATCTCATTAATTTAATCAAATCCACAAGTCAAGATTGATGTCTAGCAACATATCATGACAAACTAGAAGATGTAAAATTTGATAAAAATATCAAATATATCCTTTAGTGGCAAGTACCCATGCAATTCAATCTCTCGATCATCCTGCATTCCAAATATATTTATGAGTATGGATAAATATCAAACTCAATCATATATTCATGTCAATTCTCCATCAATAGTGATAACTCTAATGAAGAATTAGAAGCCCTATCTAATCTTCATTCTGCTTTAGCCAAAGTCTTACTAAGTTATCAATAGATGAGAATACATAGGATATCATCTCCTCTTACTAGAAGTGATTGATTCTTTGTTGACCTATTCACTACCTTCATGCACATTTGACCATATCCGGAACACCCTATTCATGACTTAATATCATAATTGAGTATGAACCAAAAAATATGGACTTATGTGCATAAGGTATCATAGTAATCTCAGGTCTAAAGATCACTTGCATAACTCCCACTTAGAGAACCATCTTTTGACATACAAGGTTCCATAAGATGTTATCTTTAGCGAGTCAATTCAGTGAACTCATTTCTTAATGAGCATCCACATCTTTGTATTAGTGTCCCCACACAAATGGCTTTTGAGATCCACCACCCTCTCCATCGAGCATACATAGGATGTGCCAGTCTATTTAGAACATTGATCTCCAACTCAATATTCCTCTGATCAAGAATTTTTAAGATTAGGATCTTAAAATTTTAGGTCTCACAAGCATGACTCATTCATGTCCCCTAAAACCATTATCCTAATCTTTAGGATTCATCATAATCTTTAAATATAAAAGATGAAACTAAAATAATGAATCAAATGTCTTATTTTTATTGATATCAGAATAAATATCATTACATGAGTTGGAGATTATACAGAAAAGTTTTATCACACCACATACGTGATTTGGACCTTTCACTCGCTATGATTTTTTGCTACTTTTAACATATTTAGTAGCTCTAGCAGGAAAGTATCCAATTTGTTCATGTGATAAATCAGAACAAACTGAAAGAAGAAGTCTAGGAGAGACTATAGTATGAGATCCCGTCTGAGCTATGCATCCATAGTAAAACCTAATTAATCCAATCTAGTGATTAAGTCAATCAGTTTCAATACATGGTTCTGAATCGAAGTTTCCTCAGCCATTCGAGCCTGAAATAATTTCTTAGACAATTAATACATAGCAGTCTGGCTACTAAGGTTCTATTCTTTCTTTCAAAAACTCTATTTTATTGAGGGGTTCTGGGTGCTGAAAAATTATGTTCTATGCCATGTTCGTTGCAAAATTTTTCAAAGTATTTATTTTCAAATTCTGTGCCATGATCACTATGGATACATACCACAGAAGAGTTCTTTTCATTTATTATTTTCTTGTAAAACTTTGAAAACATTGAAAATGCTTCATCTTTGTGAGCTAAAAATAGAATCCAAGTGAAATGAGAATAATCATCAATAATTACTAAGCCATACTTCTTTCCTCCTAGGCTTGTGGTCCTAGTAGGTCCATACAAATCCATATGAATCAATTCAAGAGGCCTAGAAGTTGAAATCACATTTTTGGTTATGAAAGTCCTCCTAGTTTATTTTTCAAATTGGCAAGCACCACAAACGTGATCAACTTTGAAATTTAATTTTGATAGCTCCTTGACTAGGTCTTTATTATTCAATTTATAAAGAGTATGTATGCTAGCATGACCTAATCATCGGTGCCAAAGCTAACTAGTTTTTTTTATGTTAGTATTCATTACAACTAGGCATTGGCTACTCTTCATGACAATTTCATCAAGATTCATCATGTAAATATTTCTACGTCTAAATCTAATAAATTTTAAGCTATCATCTAAGGAACTAGACACTTTGCACAAAGAAGATTCAAAAGAGACTTTAAAACCTTTATCACAAAGTTGACTGATATTAAATAAGTTATATTTTAAATTATCAACTAACAATACATTATCTATAAAGGTGGTAGGAGTAATCTGAATTTTACCACAGCCAAATATTTAACCTTTGCCATTATCGCCAAAGGTGACTACTCCCCTTTTCTTTCTTTCTAGGATGATGAATTATTACTTGTCACCTAACATATGCCTTGAGCAGCCGCTATCTAAGTACCACTCTTTTTTTGATCCTTGGGCTGCAAGGCATTCCTGCACAAACAATCAAGTGATAGTTTTAGGTACCCAAATCTTCTTGGATCCTTTAGGGTTAGTAGACATGGTTTCCTTTGAAACCCAAATGCTTCTAATGTGCTTTTCATTAAAGTTTCTACAAGTGCATTCAAAAGCCTTGTGTCCTACTTTTTTGCATCTAAAGCAAATGGTATGAGAGGTGCTATTAGAGATGGGTGCAGTGAAGAAATTTTTTAGAAACTTGATTTTGTCTTTAGGTTTATATCCTAGTCCGATCTTATCATAAACTCCTCTTTGATTATTTAAAATCATTTATAATTTTTTAGAACTATAAGTAAATTTATCAACTAAAGGCTTTAATTTATCCAATTCATCCTTTAGAATTTTGTTTTCTTCTTTTAAGTTATTATGGATACTAGTTACCTCTTCCTTTTCTTTCAAGAGAGTTTGAGTCATTTTCTTAAGATTTTTATTTTTTGAGCTTATCTTTTTGAAATCTTTCATCAAGTCATAAAAAGCATCTTGAAGCTCATCAAAGGTAAAATCTGAATCAAGAGTTGATGATACCTCATCATCTTGTGCCATGAAACACAAGTTTTTTTCATTTTGGTTTTCTTTCTCTGAGTTTAACTCATCACTATCGCTTCAAGTTGCTAACATGGCTTTCTTTTTTATTCTTTTTGGCCCCTTCTTTAATAGAGAACATTCAACCCAAAAATGTCCTGGCTTCTTGCATTCATAGCAAGTTGGATGATCCCTCTTTTTTTCTTTTTCTTTCCCCTGACTGGCTTCTCCTCTTACGAAGCTCCTCTTCTTGAATTCTTATCTTCTTTTTTCATAAATTTCTTGAATTTTTTGATCACCAGGGCCATGTCCTCATTATTTTCCTCACTATTGGATAGATCATCCTCTTCTTCATCAACCATGGATTTCAACGCTATTATTTTCTTCTTGTTGTTGTCTTCTTCATTATGCTGACTCATGGCAAGCTCATGTGTCATCAAGGATCCAATAAGCTCCTTTAGAGGTAGTGTGTTTAGATCCTTTTGCCTCCTGGGTGGTTGTTACTTTGGCTTCCCATGACCTAGGCAAAGATCTAAGGATCTTTCTCACCAATTCACTATTAGTATAAACTTTACCTAAGCTTTTTAAACTATTTATAATATCAGTGAATCTTGTGTACATGCTAGTGATAGATTCAGTGGAGTTTATTTTAAATAACTCATATTGGTGAACTAGCATGTTAATTTTAGTTTTTTTTACTTGATTTGTCCCTTCATGTGTGACCTCAAGTCTATCCCAAATTTTTTTTACAAAATTACAAGTGGAGATTCGGTTAAACTCGTTTGCATCAAGGGCACAATAGAGTACATTCATTGCCTTGGCATTTAATTGGACAAGTTTCTTATCCATTTCATTCCAATCCTCCTCTAGCTTAGGAGAGGATGTGCCATTGACAATGACTGTGGCTGTATGTGGACCATTGATAATGATACTCCATATGTTATAGTCAAGGGCTTGAATGAAGATGTGCATGCGAGCTTTCCAATAGATATAGTTGGACCCATTGAAAAGAGGTGGCCTATTTATGGATTGCCCTTCGGCATGTGAACCTCCTAGTTGGGTTGACATGATCTTTGTCTCTAGCTAAAAAAATCAATAATTAGTAGAGAACCTTGCTCTGATACCAATTGTTGCCCAGATAGACAACCCAAGAGGGGGGGTAAATTGGATTTTCAAAAATATAAATCAGATATGTGCGGTGATAAATAATTAAATCTTAAGTGAATCAAATATGAGAGTAAATAGAAGACACAATCAAGAACACACATACAAATAAGAAAATTTTATAGTGGTTCGATGCTCTCCCAGCACCTATGTCCACTCTCCAAACAAACTCTTGAAAATTTTACTATAATTCTGCAAGATTATAGTTGGATAGTTTTTTCGGACTCACCATCTAAAAGTTCAGTCGGTTTATTCCTAAGATCACCAACCACAATCCTTACAAGGATCAGACAAATCAATCTAAAGAAATGAGGGGAGAAAAATCCAAAAACCTAAGTTTCAACTCCTGCTAAAATCAAGTACATGAAAAGAGGAAAAAAATTTTACAACTCAAAATATCTCTTTGAATGAGTAGAAAAGTTATCCTTACAGTTCATTGAAAGTCTCTTTGAATATGTGGAGTAATACACTTAAGGATTCTTCAAAGCTTGAGAGAACTGATTGATTGGGGATTGGGTATTCATTCAAGAATACAGCATGCTTTATTTTCTCTTATTTTTCTCTCCTAAATCATAAATAAACCTTCTTCCTTTTATATCTGTAGCATTTTCACTCTTCTGGTGATGATTGGAGCTCAGAAAAAGTGAAATCCGACCATTGGAGAGCAGCAACTAGCCATTGGGATCAAAAAAATTTGATCTAGAATGCCTCGTCAAAAGGTTGTCGCCAAGTCTCGAGACCTTTTGATTTGTCTTGAGACATCTCGTTAGGTTATGAGGCCTCTCAGATTGATCAGGAGAGCTCTCACCTTCAGTTGCATGTGAAATCAGCTTTCTGAAAAAAAATGGCTCGTCTGAGATCGAGACGTCTCGATTCTGAACGAGATGTCTCGCTGGAACTGTGAGACCTCTCAAGAATCCCATAAGACCTCTCACTCTCAGAACACAAAAACTAGATTTCTATCACCTGAGATCGAGACATCTCGAGTTCAACTCGAGACATCTCGCAATCGTGCCAGACAGTGTTTGGGGCATGCCAATCCACTCGAGACCTCTCTTCGAAGACTGCTCTAAGGCAATTTTGAAAAAATTTTGTACCAATCAAGGAGATTTGATTTTTATTTGATTTTCACTTTATGTCTTTCTTATTTTGGTCAAAGAGCTCTCTTTCTTCTGATATTGAAATACTTAAAATAAAATATATTAGTAATCATTTGCTTTAATGTTTGATCATCATCAAAATCACTTAGAAGGTTCAACATAAAAAAATAAAATTAAAATAAAATAAAATAAAATAAAATAATAATAATAATAAATAAATAAAATTATAATAAAATCATAAAAAAAATTTAAAAATAAAAAAATAATTTAAAAATCTAAAATAATTTTGAACCACATGTTAAGGTTGCACTAGTACATGCATGGTAGGAGATCACTTTTTCTAACCTAGTTGAATCCAATTATAAAATTGAATGGCTGAGCCATATTAAACTTGATAGTTAAATGGCTAGAAATAATGAAGAACCACCTAGACAGATGAAGGAATATTTTATTTCTTCTACCTATAATCCATCGATTTGTATCTAGTTATCTGATATTTCTGCAATCCACTATGTGATCAAGCCGACCATAATCCAAATGCTCCCATCTTTTTATGATAACATCAATGAAGACCCTTATAAGCATCTAGACAAATTTTTAGAAATCTGCTCTATGATGAAAATTTAAAAATTTTCTAATAATGCCCTTAGATTAATCTTATTTTCTTTTTTTCTTAAAAGATAAAGCCAAGTACTGGCTTAGCATAATAGGAAGATCAATCAAAACTTGGGCTGAATTGCAAAATAAATTTCTTAAAAAATTTTATCCCATAGGTCGAACCAATACCATGAGGCGAGCTATCACTGGTGGAGCCATTATCACAATCCCCACCATTGAAACTATGGATCCAGTTATTAGAGGGGGATTCTCTTCCCCTATACTCACTAGAGCTGAGGGAAGTGGAGCCAAAGGAACGATAGCTGGAACTTTGGTGTCGATGCTTAGAGGACCTGTAGTATTATCGAACGAAACCTTAGCTTGTCTTCTTCAGGATGATGCTAGCTCCAACTCCTTAATAATTCGGGATTCATCTTGCCTCTAAGGGTTGTAATGAGAGCTCAGAGCAATGAAAGTTATAGTCACTCTAGTCGCAATTGTTTCCTCAATGTGCTTGATAAGCGGATTTAAAAGAAAAAAAAAATGAAGACAAAACGCCACCACTTGAGAAATTAAATTCTTGAAAAGATCGCTAGCTGACTAGTCCCATTTATCACGGTTATTTACAATAGCCCTACTCACTAGATTAACGTCAACAACCTTAAATGCCAAAAGACACATGTGAAAGCATGTGAGCGTGTGTCCCCAAATCCAAGGTATGACTTTAGAATTAGTCCTTTTACGTGATTCTCGACTTGGGACTAGGGGATAGTGTTACAGTGGTAACATAAATACCTCAGATCGATTATGGTGATACTATGAATACCTCGGATCAGTGTGCTATCATGAACACCACAGACCATCTGAGCTATCTTTGTGGTTGCTGATCCAAATGCCAAACTTTCAACACATGGATCTAATCTATTTCCATCCAATCTGATGAGCATCCCATTCGACACGTGAGCTTCCTCTACTACCTCGGTCAACTGATTTCTTAACACGTGCAATAGCCATCCACCCTAAGTGGATAAGCTTAAAAATAATTAACTCCCCTTAATTGTTAGATATGTGTGCCCTAGAAGTCAGAATTGGCTGACACTTGTAATACACTTCTAGGGGCAAAATTATAATTTTGACTATAAATAATAAAATAGGTTATTTTCTATCATAAATGTGTATTTAGTGTCTGTGATACATCCCTTGAGTTAATGCTAATGATAATTCATATTTTCAAGAGTTGAAAATTTAAGACATGAATTTTTATTTATTAACTCATAAAATGCTTCTGATCATAGGATCGTCATGAGGATGGTGATTGATTCGGAAGGTTAGTGAACAATCGCTTCTTTATAGTAGGTGAGTCTTGAGTCTACGGTGTAGAGACATCGGAGCGAGAGTATAGATACTCGTTAGAGAACGAGGGCACTGAGTGTGACCACCTCAAGTAGTCATAAGGGATTCTAATTTCTCATCGATGACTGACTTGAAGCTATAGTGGTGTGATAGGTTCTTTGATCTGAGGTGCATCGATAGTTCACCTTGAGGGTGTTATAGTTTGACTACACCATGACTCGGTCTCCTAGCCATTCGAAACTCTGAGGTGTATGTTGGCTATAGCATGTTCATTGTAGAAATTGGATTGCACCAAGAGGAAATCTATCTACATCGATGGATGAGGAGCAACCCTATGATGATCATGAGAATCAAGTCCATAAGCCCATGGCCATGGCAGAGAGTAAAATAATAGAAAAGAGTTTCTATTAAGATTTTCACATCGAACTTGAATCGAATGATTAAATCATATGATAAAAATTAAGGTTTGACGAGTTCATCTTAATCGTAATCTGATCGGGGCTCAAGATAGAAGAACTTACTCACATAAGTAGCTACACCGAGAGGTTCATTTTCAATTTTGATGGGTTACCACCATATACTGCTAGATGTCACTGATGGATTTTGGGAGCAATTAGAATGATTTAAATGATCGATCATTTCAGTTGTCTGAATCAGAAGAGTTTCAATCCATCAAAAGAAGTTTCGATGATGTCGATGATGGAGATCGTGACATATCCCATTATCATACAGAATGAATCTAACTGGATCACACAAATAAGAATTTGGATCTAGATTTCATCAATTAGACTAATCTAGTTTAATTAATTTGAATTAGATTCAATTAGGTTCAAGAAAATCATGCTAGCACACGATTGAATCTAACATTCTCCTTTTATTATCATTAAAAGTTATCTCGACTGAGCCAAATGAGTTTGTGCTCACCCAGGTATCTTTACTTGGTCTGACTAGAGCTTGTCTAGATTAGAAAAGGATTGTTTTAATTTATGAGATAAATTTAAGATAACACCTACCATTTTTCATCATCTGCTAATTCTTGTCCTTTGACTTTGGTCAAACATTGACCTTTGACCCGTAAACATCTGCCCATATGTCATACACTTATTGGAGAGCAGATAGGGGCTTGTCCCCTTACTAAAATTTAGAAAGGAGAAGGTGCATGCCTAGGATGGTGTGCGCCCATGGATAGGGATGCCTGGAGTCTCATGTAGATGGGACTCCAGGTTGCTTTTTGAATTCTACTTAGGTCATGGGACTCCAGGTTGCTTCTTGGATTCTACTTAGGTGACCCTTACCTATAGACTTTGACCAATCTTAGGCACCATTTAAGGATGAATTTATGGAGCTCTCATCTAATTGGATCAGGTGATGTCATCCCACCAATCAAATTTAGATCTAATTGTATGAAGCAATATGATTGATCGGGATGATGTGGCACTGCATGGCGCAGCAGGATTTATAAATAAACCCTATCTGCGCCCAACTTTCAGAGAGATTCTCTTAGCCCATGCCCCAGGCTGCCCCTCTCCCTCCTCCATACCATCTTCTAATCCTCTCTCTCCTCTCCATGCCCAAGGGAAGTTGGGCTCCAATTTGGTGCGATCCAGGCAAGAAAAGGCTAACGAAAAAAAAAGAAGGCAGCACTGTTGTAGAGACGACTGCTGATCTTCAGAAGAAGTTTTGAAGATCCTGTAAATTAAATCCAGATCTAATTTTTGAAGAGGTGATAAAGAAGGAGAAGATCTTCAGATCCAGTCTGAGTGGATACTAGTAGAGGCCAAATGCTTGCGTGGCTAGATCCAGAACCTCAGGCAATCAGTAGGATCATCAAAGGGTAATCAGATTACCCAGCATCAAGGTATAATTAAATCAGATTTAATTTTATTTTATTTTTATTTATTAGATCTATAAAATTAAATCTAAAATATCTTAGATCTGATATAGATGCTAGAGAAAAATTTTTAAAATATCTCTCTTGATCCGATCAAATCTGAACGAACCTGATCCAAGAAATTAGAATTTTTCCTTCAACTAGTATTAGAGCCAGGTTCAATAAAAATTATTTAGATCTGATTTCTAATTTATTTTGATCTAAAAATTAGGTTATTTTAGATATCACATGAGATATGATTAGATCTAAAATTAGAAAAATTAAAATTAAATAATATAGATCTAAGTTCTACAATATGCATGAAATAGAATAGTTCTATATGTAGTCTAGCATGATCATGATTTAATTTGATTAAATTATAATTTTAGATCTATTTATTTTCTATTTTTTGATGATTATAAATATTATAATAAGATCTAAAAAATAAAAAATAAAATTATTTAATTTTTAGATCATATGAGATATGATGATTGCATGTCTAGACTAGTTGTAGAATAATTCTACATAGTTCTCTAGATTAGAATTTATCTTGATGTGATAAATTTAAATCTAATTTTTTAGATAATTATGAGATAATTTATATCTAAAAAATATGCATGCATGATATATGAGATGTATACACAACATGTATTAAGTTAGATCAAATTTTATATATGAGATATATGATGTAGATCTAACTAATTTTATAGATTTATATTTTTGATTAAGACATTCCCCTTGGCCGTCCAATCATAAGAATAAAGTAGGATTTAAATGCCCTCTCCTACCATTTGATGGGGTGTTCTTATGATGTGTAGGGGTGCTGCGCGTTCGTCCTTAATCAGAAATCAAAAAACTTACTTTCTACAAAACCCTAGATCCTAAAACCCTATGATTTAATTTACATGTTTTGTTTGTGAATCCTAAACTTAATTAAGAATTAAGATTATAAAATATTAATTAGATCTAAAATTAAAAATTTTAGATCCAAACATATTCATAAATTTGGGTTCGGGCTTGGGTAGCTTAATTAGGTCTAAGCGGTTGATCAAATCAAATCAAGAGTTGGTTAGATGGGATCAACAATGCTTAAATTAACCAGTCTAATAGGATTAAGTCTGGGTCAAGATCGAGTCATGTGAGTGATCGATCAAGCTAAGATCTAATTAGGCTCAGTAGTTAGAGTCTAGATTGTAGGCTAACCTGATTGGTTCTGGCTCAATAATTTGGTGTCTAAGATAAGTCTGGCAGATACAACCGACTGATTTTTAATTGGGAGCTACTCAACTCGAATGCATTCTTATTTAGTTAATGGCATATCCCTTCCACCGGTCTCACTTACCTGACCATGTTTCTTAGCTCAGTTCTGATCTGAGGTGGTCAATAATCCGAGCTAACCCATGCCATTATGTTAGTCATAATGGTTATGACTATATCAAGTCTAGTTTAATGAGACCTAAATCAAATCTTCCTAAAAAAAAATTAACTCTAAGGTCTTCCACCATTGTAGATGTGCGGGCCCTTTCTGAGGTTGACTGTTCTCGGCTGGTTACAGTGGCTTAGTTGCACCAGAAAGACACAACCATATCTATTAGGCATTAGATGCTACTGGCTGGAGGATGGATTGGGCTCAATATTCTGGATACGATGAGAGACTCAATTAGGAATCCAATCTATGTAAATGGTGGGTCTGACTTAACTAAGGAGTGCATCAATATTCCAAGCATAATGAGATTCATGAATTAGAGACCAAGTTTGGATGCACCATGATTGGAGAATCATTGAACAAGAGTTGTTTACTCATTGGCTAACCCATCATCAATAATTGTTAGGTGAGGTGATGAGTCAGTTGGTGGGATCGCACCACCCACTAGAAATCATTAATCATAGAGATTTTCGCATCTCTATAGAGAAAGTGTAAAAATTCAAGAAAATAGTGGAAGCTAATTTATTTAAAAATAAAATTTTTAAATAAATTGGTTAAGTCTTAATTACAATATCTAACTAGAAACTTTGACTCTCTATAGAACCCATTAGCACGAATCTTGGACATCCATAGACTGACCGAACCAAATTATAAGGATTGGCTCTGAAACTTCAAAATCATTTTGGGTTCTAAGAATTTAACTCATGTATTGGACTAGGACCCTCCCACCTTATCAGTCCATCCATCCACTAAATAGAGAGCATCTCTGGATAAGTGGATGGACGAAGATAATAAGATCAGATATTACATATTGGGCTCGATGTCTGATGAACTTCAGTGCCAACATGAAGATATCAGGACTGCTCGCCAAATGTTGGCTCACCTATAAGAGATGTTTGGTGAATAGAGTCGCACAGCTAAGTATCAAGTCACTAAATGACTTTTCAAGGCTAAGATGCATGATGGGTAGTCAGTACAAGATCATTGTCTGATGATGATCAAGGATTTGGAAGAGCTTGAGAAGCTCGGAGTGAGGTTGGACTTAGATCTGTAGAATGATATAATTCTGCAATCTTTGACTGATGCATATGGGCAGTTCATTATGAACTACCATATGCATAAACTTCAAAATTCCTTGGTCAAACTTATGAACATACTGATTACCGCTGAGCTTTCCATGAAAGGTTCTAAAGGCTCGGTGCTTGCTATGGAACGAACTTCTTCCAAGAGAAAGTCTTTTGGAAAGAAGAAAAAGTCTATGAAAAAGCAGAAGGTGGAAGGAGGAAAGAAGAAAAAGATAGAGCTGAAGAAGAAGGCCGCTGACAAAGAAAAGTATTTCTATTGCAATAATGATGGCCACTAAAAGTGGAACTGTCCTACTTACCTGGCCACCATAAAAAAAGGAGGCAGGTCCTTCTGGAGATATGTTCGTTATTGAGTCTAACCTTACGGTTTCTTCTGCATCCAGTTAGGTGCTTAACTCTGATTCTAGTGCTCACTTGTGCACTTCTATGCAGGATCTTGAGGATAACAAGAGGTTGAGGGATGGTGAGATGATCCTGCATGTCGAAAATGGAGTAAGAGTTGCTACCGTGGCTGTGGGAATATATCCTCTTCGACTACCATCTAGTTTAGACTTAATGTTAAAAGACTGTTATTATGTGCCTGCAGCAAGCAGAATTTTAATTTGTATTTCTTGCCTTGCATTAGAAGGCTATGTAATTAGTTTTCTTAAGGACCATTATAACATTCTTCATGAAAGAAATAAAATTGTAAGTGGTTTCCTTATTAATGGTCTTTATCAGCTACATATTGATGTATCTATTTTTAATATCGAGCAAAATGTGAATACCATAAAATGACCTAGGGATAGTGATGCGGGACAACCTAAAAAAAAATTATATATATATATAAAACTTTCTTCCATTCGTCAACAACAAATCACGTCCGACCGTGGCATATTATTTTCTGGATAGATAGTATAGTTGCCTATACTCTGCTCAGGAGGCATAACTGATTGACATGAGACCAAAGCACGATCAATCTAAATGATGCTGATGAATGCCATTTTAGAGATCAGTAAATAACTAGCAATAATGAAGTAAATAGATAGATAGCAAAAATTAAATATGCTCATGAATAATTACAAAAAGAAAAATATAAATGGAATGAAGGATAGCAAGAAATTAAGCCCGCAAGAAAATCCAAAAAAAAGATAAGAAGAATCCAGATTGTGGTAGTTAAGAAACTACCCTGATTAGGACTCTTAATCTTTTAACCAAGCAGATCTATCAATAAAGAACTGGGACTTTACCAACATCGGATCTAAAAAAAAATTTAAAAATCAAAGATCAGTTGAGAAGGAATGAAGGTCCTTGTTAATGTTTGATCTGTAGAATAATATATCACTCTTTCTCTCTCTACATGATAGATGAAAATCTTGAAGGAGACAGATCTTCTTTTGGTGGAATAGGCTTATGTAGGTAGATGGTGAAGACGAATCGGAGTCGTAGGAACACTAAATCTTAAGAAAATGAATGTTAAGGAGATAGAAAAAGGTGGGCCTCACACCCTCTCCTCGTGGGGCAATTTTGGATCTCACACCCTCTCCCTCTCGAAGCGACCAACACAAGTCTTTGTGGGAATTGTAAATTGATTCATTCTTTCATTGTCTCATTCATGAAAGATACATGGGTTTATATAGGATCCTAGGGGTCTTATTTCTTTAGGAATCCTATTCCCTTTACAAGAAAAAACCCAATCCTCCCAACAAAAACGTAAAACATTATGTATGGTTTTCAAATACAATAATATATCATATCTATCTTTTATGGAACCATAGGAAAGAAATTAGCCTTCTAACAAAATAAGTAAGAAATCAAGAACTCTTAAGAAATCCTAGGAAAGAAAAGGAACTCCATGTGGGCGCTTGATGCCTGGCACAACTTGGCATGAGGATCCTTGGGCATGGCACATGCTGGCATGTGTATTTTCTTCCTGGGTGTGTGGAGAGTGGTGGCTCCAAAGATGATGTGGACCAAGCTTGCTTCTTTATTATGGTCTCTTTCCAAATAAGGCTCAATCCAAAATAAACCAAAGTATGGTCCTATGGATCCAAAACTAAATGCATCAAAAAAATTAATTGATTAAATCAAAAGGACTAGAACAAAATAACTGAAGTAGAGTTATTCTGATATGGTTTCTTCAATCCAAATTGAATCTAAATTATGTTGCTGACTTTTGATGGCTTTGGTGTTTGCACTAATTCTCACGAGGTGAGGAGAACTCGACCCTATCGAGTGGGGGTCGATTTTGCTCTGGTGATGCTCAAGCAAATCAGGATCAATATGCTGCAGCTTTTCTTGAATGACCCAGGTATCCTCAGACTCCAATCGACCTTGCCATCTAACTAAGTACTGCTGATAGCCTTGACTCTGGGTGGAGATGATCTGCTCATCCAAAATTCTCTCAACCTGATCATGCTTTGACATTTTGGTCGATGGACATTCAGGAATAGGCTCTCTCTCAAAGGTTGGTTTAGGCTCAAATGGCTCACTGGATATCCAAGTTGGCTCTTTATAGGCGACGAGATCTACAACATTAAAAGTAGCTAATTCCAAAATCAGAAGGTAAGTCCATAACATACGCATTTGATCCGATCTTCTTTAAAATCTTAAATGGACTTGCTCCTTGAGCATGTAACTTTCTGACGGTTCTTGGTGGGAATTATTTAGGCATCATTCGAACCATCACATAGTCTTCTTCTACAAACTCTTGGGCACGTCGATGAGAATCTGCATTCTATTTATAAACTTTATTACTAATATTAATTTTTTTACTGATCTCTTTATGTAAACTCTTGACATGCTGTGCAAATGACTCTATAGATTTGGAAATTCTAGCATGCATAGGCAGTGGGATAAGGTCTATTGATTTTCTAGGTTGATATCCATGAACTACTTCCTTGGGATGATCTATCTTAGGGTCCTCATTAACTTCTCTCATAGCAATCATCCAAACTGTTGATCCTTTACTCATGGTCATCTCTAATTCCTTAGCACCTATCAAATGGAGGCTTTTCTTTTTGGTATTTTCTTTTGGTCCATCACCTATCTTTCTATTGCTAGCTTTAGATAGGGAAGGATTGATCATGATATTCTTATCCTTATGAGTGAAACTATAGGAGTTGCATTGCCCATAAATCATAACATCATTGTCAAACAGCCAAGGCCGACCTAATATGATACTTCCGACTTTCATGGATAAGACATCGCACCAAACATGATCCTGATAAGAATGGAGCTGGATGAAAACACGGCATCTAAGTTTAATGAGAATAAAGGAGGAATCTATCCAAGACACATGGTATGAAATGGGATGATCTACAGGAGCTAATCCTAATCGCTTAACTGTGTCGATGGAGATGGCATTGATACAGCTACCGCTATCAATGATCATCTTATAAATTTTATCACTAAATTTTATGAAGATATGAAAAATAGAAGTCCTATACCAGTCTTCACTCTCCTTAATCTGTGCTAGAACATACCTAACAACTCCAAGCCTAAGGTCAGACTCCGGTGCAAAAAAACTTAGGATTTTCTCAGTACTCTCAAACTGCTCGGCTAAGTCTGGATCAGCTTCATAAACTTTTTCCTCAAAATTTTTTATAGTTTTCTCTTCTAATTCTTCCATAAATAATGATCGGTTGGGACATTGTGCAGCAAAATGACCGTAACCATGGCACTTGAAGTAGTGGGATCGAGAACTACTTCCCTCAGATAACTCTCCTGCAACTCTTTTTTTTTTATCTTCTTTTCTCATAATAGGGTATGTAGGTGGAGGTCCATTACTAGGAGTCTGGGTAGTATTGGGTCTCGATCCAAAAGGGGTTCCTCGATAAGGTTCAAGATGATGGATGGTCGAATACCTAAAAAATCTTTCAAAGTCTAGGATAAGTTGATAAGCTTATTCTAACATGGTTACCTCTCACAAAAAGAGCTCACGCTAGATATCTTCTCATAATCCAGCTCTAAATGTAGACAAGGTAACAACCCTATCTTCAGTTACTCTACATCTCATGAGGTACTCATCAAATCTCGTGATGTACTCTATGATTGATCTATTTTCTTGAGTAAGTCTCTGCCACTGATCTAAAAGTCTTTGTTGGTAGGAGGTGGGAAGTATTTTTTCTAAGTTTCTCCTTCATTTCATCCTAGGTTTCTATCAGATCTTGTCTTCTCTAGTTGAGAAGACGTTCAACATTTTTCCAATAAAGTCTGGCTTGCCTAACCAACTTCATCCTAGCAAATCTAACTCTTCTTGCTTCAGACATTTCATACCATCCAAAATAGTGGTCCATGCCCGATTTTCAATATAGGTACTCTCGCAGATCTAGACAACCATCAAAATTTAGGGCTTCAATCTTTACATTCCTAAGGATATGCTCATCCTGATCGAATTGATTATGATGGGGGTGTGCTGCTATAGATCGATCTAGGTCGAGGTTCCTTCTTCTCTGTCCTATATGTAGTTGGAGAGACTCTGGTTCAGATTGTCTTTGCCTAGCTCTTCTAGTACTGTTATTCTTTCACTCATGGTTTTTATAAAATCTTTTATATCATCAAACTTCTCAATCAGGGCATTAATGATGGCTGCTGTATTGGGATCCATGTTAGTACTAGGTGAGAAAGTAGGATGTTGGTACTGGATACCTAATCGAGTGGTCATGCAAGTTCAGGATGTAGGAATAAGATGCAGTAAAAAAAAAATACTGAAAAGTAAATTATAAAATTTAAATTATGAAAATTTAACTTGCAGAAATTTTAAATTGCATAATTTAAACTAAATCCCTAACCAATCCAACTCTAATACCAAATTGATGTAGGACAGCCTAAAAAAATAAAAAAAAGAAAATGCAAAGCTTCCTTCTATTTATCAACAACAAATCACGTCTAGCCGCGGCACATTATTCTCAGGACAAACAGTATAGTTACCTATACTCTGCTCAAGAGGCATGACTGATTGACATGGGATCAAAGCAGATCAATCTAAATGATGCTGATGAATGCCATTTTAGAGATCAGTAGATAACTAACAATAATAAAGTAAATAGACAGATAGCAGAAATTAAACATGCTTATGAATAATTATAAAAAAAATATATAAATGGAATGAAGGATAGCAAGAAATTAAGCCCATAAGAAAATCCAAACAAAAGATAAGAAGAATCCAGATCGTGGTAGTTAAGAAAGTATCTTGACTAGGGCTCTTAATCTTTTAACCAAGCAGATCTATTGATAAAGAACTGGGTCTTTACCAGCATCAGATCTAAAAAAAAAAAGTAAAAATCAAAGATCAGTTGAGAAGGAACGAAGGTCCTTATCAATGTTTGATCTGTAGAATAATAGATCACTCTTTCTCTCTCTGCATGATAGATAAAAATATTGCATAAGATAGATCTTCTTTTGATGGAATAGGCTTATGTAGGTAGATGGTGAAGACGAATCGGGATCGTAGAAACACTGAATCTCAAGAAAATGAATGCTAAGAAGATAGAAAAAGGTGGGCTTCACACCCTCGCCTCGTGGGGCGATTTTGGATCTCACACCCTCTCCCTCTCGGAGCGACCAATACAAGTGTTTGTGGGAATTATAAATTAATTCATTCATTCATTGTCTCATTCATGAAAGATACATGGATTTATATAGGATCCTAGGGGTCCTATTTCTTTAGAAATCCTATTCCCTTTACAAGAAAAAAATCAACCCTTCCAACAAAAAAGTAAAACATTATGTATGATTTTCAAATACAATAATATATCATATCTATCTTTTATAGAACCATAGGGAAGAAATCAGTCTTTTAACAAAATAAGTAAGAAATCAAGAACTCTTAAAAAATCCTAGGGAAGAAAAGGAACTCCATGTGGGCACTTGATGCCTGGCATAACTGGGCATGAGGATCCTTGGGCATGGCACATGCTGGCGTGTGTATTTCCTTCCTAGACGTGTGGAGGGTGGTGGCTCCAAAGATAACATGAACCAAGCTTGCTTCTTTATGATGGTCTCTTTCCAAATAAGGCTCAATCCAAAATAAACCCAAGTGTGGTCCTATGGACCCAAAACTAAATGCATAAAAAAAATTAATTGATTAAATCAAAAGGACTAGAATAAAATAATTGAAGTAGAATTATTCTGATATAACTTCTTCAATCCAAATTGAATCTAAATTATGTTGCCGACTTCTGATGGCAAAACTGGCGTCCGACCTAGGGATAGTCCAAATGATACGTATCTATGGCACCTAAGACTAGGTCATATAGTAGAACATAGGATTAACAAATTGGAGAAAATAAGGCTATTGAGTCCATTGACTTTCGAGTCATATCCAACTTGTGAATCTTGTCTTCAAGGCAAAATGACTAAACTCCCTTTTGTTGGACATGGGGAGAGGGCCACAGATCTCCTTGCCCTAGTACATACTGATGTGTGCGGCCCATTTGATGTGCCGGCTAGAGGCAATTTTGTCTACTTCATTACCTTTACCGATGATCTGTCTAGGTATGGGTATGTGTATCTTATGAGACACAAGTCTGAAGCTTTTGAAAAGTTCAAAGAATTCAGACATGAAGTAGAAAAACAAACTGAAAAACCCATTAAGGTTCTTCGATCAGATCGAGGAGGTGAATACCTTAGTCCGAAAATTCCTAGACTATCTCAAGAAAAATGGCATAGTCTCTCAATGGACTCCACCAGGAACACCTCAACTCAACGGATTTTCAGAATGGAGAAATCGGACTCTATTGGATATGGTTCCGATCCATGATGAGCTTCACAGACCTCCCTGATTTTCTTTGGGGACACTCATTGTTAACTTCAATTATCTTACTGAATAGGGTTCCCTCTAAAACCGTTCCTACCACACCGTATGAGATATGGCACGGTAAGAAACCAAGTCTGAGTCATCTCAGAATTTGGGGTTGTCCGGCTCATGTCAAAAGACAACAAGCGGACAAGTTAGAGTTTAGGTCCTTCAGAGCTCGATTCATAGGATATCCTAAAGAGTCATTAGGATACTATTTCTACATTCCAGAAGACCACAATGTGATTGTGAGTCGACATGCCATCTTTCTTGAAAAATAGTTTATTCAAGATAGCGGCATTGGAAAGCAGATCAAGCTTGATGAGAAAGTCTCACAAGTAGCAACGAGCTAAGGACCAATTGGAACCAAATCAGGTTGAGCCAATAAGAACACTACCTCCTCCACCTCGTAGATCGAAAGAGTTTCCATCGTCCCCTTGAAAGATACTTAGGTATTATTTCAGAGGATGTAGAGAAAATGTTCCTCGTAGGTAATGGTGCTCATGGTGATGATCCCAAAACCTACAACGAGGCGATATCAGATATCGACTCCGAGAAATGGCTAGAGGCAATGCAGTCAGAAATTGACTCGATGCACTCAAACCAAGTCTGGACCTTGGTAGATCCACCAGAAGGTATAGTACCTATTGGGTGTAAATGGATCTTCAAGAGAAAGATTGGTGCAGATGGGAATGTGGAGACATTCAAGGCTAGACTAGTGGCAAAAGGTTATAGTCAACGCGAAGGCATTGACTATCAGGATACCTTTTCCCCAGTAGCTATGCTAAAATCCATCCGCACATTGCTTGCTGTTGCAGCCTATTTCGATTATGAAATATGGCAAATGGACGTGAAAACGGCATTCCTTAAATGGATATCTTGAGGAAGATATCTATATGGAACAGCCGCTAGGGTTCACATCCAGTGATACTGATCACAAGGTTTGCAAGCTGCAAAGGTCCATATATGGACTTAAGCAAGCATCTCGGAGCTGGAACACTCATTTCAATGATGTGATCAAAAAGTTTGGTTTCATCAAAAATGAAGAGGAACCATGTGTTTTCAAAAGGGTCAGTGGGAGCGCTGTTGTCTTCCTCGTATTGTACGTGGATGACATCCTCCTTATTGGGAATGATATTCCCATGTTGACATCAGTCAAGATATGGTTGTCCAAGGAATTCTCCATGAAAGACCTAGGTGAAGCATCCTTTATTCTAGGAATTAAGGTCTATAGGGATAGACCGAATAGGATGCTAGGACTTTCACAGAAGATGTACATAGAGGAAGTACTAAAGAGGTTTAGTATGGAAAACTCTAAGAGGGGATTAATACCCTTCAGACATGGTATTCATCTTTCCAAGAAGATGTGCCCTAGCACACCTGAGGAAATAGAACGCATGAGCAAGATCCCTTATGCTTCTGCAATAGGGAGCCTCATGTATGCCATGCTATGTACACGACCTGATATAGCCCATGCTGTGAGTGTCACAAGCAGATATCAGTCAAATCCAGGTGAAGAACACTGGACTTCTGTGAAATGTATCCTTAAGTACTTGAGAAGAACTAAGGATATGATGTTGGTCTTTGGTAATGGAGAACTCCAAGTTCAGGGATACACAGACTCGGATTTCATGTCCGATATAGATGATCGAAAGTCGACATCTGGGAAGTCTGTTTGTGTGCAATGGTGGAGCTGTCAGCTGGAAGAGTTCCAAGCAAACTGTGATAGCAGATTCCACCATGGAAGCAGAATATATCGCTGCATCAGAGGCTGCAAAGGAAGCATTCTGGTACAAGAAGTTTGCTGCAGAAATTGGAGTAATGCCATCAGATGCCATTCCTCTATACTGCGACAACAATGGCGCCATAGCCCTTGCTAAGGAGCCGAGGTCTCACCAGAAATCCAAGCACATTGAGCGGCGATACCACCTCATCCGCGATTACCTCGAGAAGGGTTACGTCGAGGTCAAGAGAGTCAACTCCACAGATAATGTGGCAGACCCACTTACAAAGCCGTTGGGCCAGCAGAAGATCGAAGCCCACCTTGAGAAGATGGGACTTAGACTTGTAGCCAATTGGCTTTAGGACAAGTGGGAGATTGTTAGATATATGTGCCCTAGAAGCCAGAATTGGCTGACACTTGTAATACACTTCTAGGGGCAAAATTATAATTTTGACTATAAATCAATAAAATGGGTTATTTTCTATCACATATGTGTATTTAGTGTCTGTGATACATCCTTTGAGTTAATGGTAATGATAATTCATATTTTCAAGAGTTGAAAATTTAAGACATGAATAATCATTATTAACTCATAAAATGCTCCCGACCATAGGATCATCACGAGAGGATGGTGATTGATCCGAAAGGTTGGTGTACAATCGCTTCTCTTTAGTAGATGAGTCTTGAGTCTACGGTGTGGAGACACCGGAGCGAGAGTACAGGTACTCGTTAGAGAACGAGGGCACTGAGCGTGACCACCTCGAGTAGTCATTAGGGAAGTCTACCTTCTCGTCAATGACTGACTCGATGCTGCAGTAGTGTGTCTGGTTCTTTGACCTGAGGTGCATCGGCAGTTCACCTTGAGGGTGTTATAGTTTGACTACACCATTACTCGGTCTCCTAGCCATATGGAATCCCTGAGGTGTATGTTGGCTATAGCATGTTCATTGTAGGAACTGGATTGCATCAAGATGGAATCTATCTACCTCGGTGGTAGAGGAGCAGCCCTATGATGATCATGAGAATCAAGTCCAGAAGCCCATGGCCATGGTAGAGTGAAATAATAGAAAGAGTTTCTATTTAGATTTTCACATTGGACTTGAATCGAATGATTACATCATATGACAGAGACTAGGGTTTGACGAGTTCACCTTAACCCTAATCTGATCGGGGCTCAAGATAGAAGAACTTAATCACACAGGTAGCTGCACCAAGAGGTTCGCATTCAGCTCTGATGGGTTGCCACCATATACTGCTAGGTGTCACTGGTGGATTTTGGGAGCAATTAGAATGATTTAGATGATCGATCATTCTAGCTGTTCGAATCAGAAGAGTTCTGATCCATCGAAAGGAGTTTCGATGATGTCGATGATAGAGATCATGACATATCCCATTACCATATAGAACTGAACCTAACTGGGTCACACAAACAAGGGTTTGAATCTGGTGATCATCAATTGAACTGATCTAGTTCAATTGATCTGAATGAGATTCAATTAGGTTCAAGAAAATCGTGCTAGCACTCGATTGAACCTAACGTTCTTCTTTTACTATCATAAATAAGTTGTCTCAACTGAGCCAAAGGAGTTTGTGCTCAATCAGAGGCCTTCACTATGGTCTGACTGGAGGTTGTCCAAGTCAGAAAAGGATTGTCTTAATTTATGAGATAAATTTAAGACAACACCTGCCATTTTTCATCATCTGCTAATTCTTGTCCTTTGACTTTGGTCAAATGTTGACCTTTGACCCTTGGACATCTGTCCATGTGTCATGCACTTATTGGAGAGAAGATAGGAGCTTGTCCCCTTACTGAAATTTAAAAAAGAGGAGGTGCATGCCTAGGATGGCGTGCACCCATGGATAGGGACACCTGGAGTCCCATGCAGATGGGACTCCAAGTTGCTTCTTGGATTCTACTAAGGTGACCCTTACCTATAAACTTTGACCAATCTTAGGTGCCATCTAAGGATGAATTTATGGGGTTCTCATCTGATTAGATCAGGTGATGTCATCCCACCAATCAGATTTAGATCTGATTGTACAAAGCAACGCAATTGATCGGGATGATGTGACACTGCATGGCGCAGCAGGATTTATGAATAAACCCTATCTACACCCAACTTTCAGAGAGTTTCTCTTAGCCCATGCCCCAAGGCTACCCCTCTCCCTCCTCCATGCCATTTTTTGATCCTCTCTCTCCTCTCCATACCCAAGGAAAGTTGGGCTCCAGTTTGGTGCGATCCAGGCAAGAAAAGACTGACGAGAAAGGAAGAAGGCAGCATTGCTGCAGAGACGACTGCTAATCTTTAGAAGGAGTTTTGAAGGTTCTCCAAATCAGATCCAGATCTAATTTTTGGAGAGGTGATAAAGAAGAAGAAGATCTCTAGATCTAACCTGAGTGGATACCAATAAAGGTCAGGCACTTGCGTGGCTAGATCCTGAACCTCAGGCAATCAGCAGGATCATCAAAGGATAATCGGATTACCCAGCATCAAGGTATAATTAAATTAGATTTAATTTTATTTTATTTTAATTTATTAGATCTATAAAATTAGATCTGAAATATCTTAGATTTGATATGGATGCTAGAGAAAAATTTTTGAAATATCTCTCTTAATCCGATCAGATCTGAATGAATCTGATCCAAAAAATCAGGATTTTCCTTTCACTAACCTCACCAAAGCAAATGAGGGCTAGAGTATCTCAGCCATAATGACTTGTTTAGTGGCCCAACAACCTTGAACTGCACGTTTCCATGGTTGTTCCACCACATTTTTTATCAACAACCAAACCCCCAAGGTCCTAGGTAAGTAATTGATCTCAAAGAATCACTGGTTGCTCTTGCTATTCTCTGATTTCTAACTTGAGCATCGAAGGATCCTCGCTAGAACGAAAATCTTTGGCCTAAACTTTGTTTTACAAGTCACTCCAGCAGTCTTATTCAGAAGCTCGGCAAATTCAGCCACTCACCTTCTGACCTCAGCCAGGGCTAGCAGCAACACTCTTTATTGATTTGTTGATTAGAATTTTTTTTTGCTCTATTTCTTTTGCTCCTTCATCTTCATCTTGGTTTTTTCTTTTCTTCAAGTTGAGTTCCTTCATTCCATTTTTTAGAATTCTTGCATCATCATCAAGTGCATCTTCCTTTCTCGAAGAAGGATTGTTAGCTTCATCAAAGATTACAAGTATAAATTCTTCAATAACTAAGGTCCGTTTGTTAAAGACTCTATATGCTTTACAAGATGTAAAATATCCAAAAAGATACCCTCATTCAACTTAGCATCAAATTTTTCTAAATTATCTTTACCATTATTAAGAATAAAATATTTGCATCCAAAAATATGAAAATAGTTGATGTTTGGCTTTCTACCTTTTCAAAGTTCATAGGGGGTTTTCTTCAAAATGGGATGATTTAGAATATAACATGCTGTGTTAATGGCCTCAGCCCAAAATATTTGGAAAGATTTCTGATGAATACTTAATTTATAATAGTAAGAACCTTGAATATTATACTAATTGATATTAATTAATTGAAATTTGATATTCTTATCATATTATGTAGGTAATCAAGAGATTGGATTCAATTCAATCTAATTGGGCTTCAAATCGAGTGAACCAAGACTAATTCTAAGGGTGCAACCAATTAAGTAGGAGATCCAAGGGCTAAGAAGCAAAAGATTCCATCCAAGGGTCCATAGATGAGGTGCCATTCATGAAGAATCAGGGCCCTTCAACCAAGTGTTAAAACAACTTAAAAATTAATGGCTCAGATTATAAGATCATATATCACATGGATCCAAGTGTTAACATGACTTAAAGATCAATGGATGAGAAGCAACTTATGAAGATCCAAGGGAGATTAATTCAAGGTGCCAAATCATGGATGCAAAATAGGAAGAAAATCAATGGAGCAAATAAGGAATATGATCCAAAGGCTAAGAAACCAAATCCTAGATCCAATGGTTCTTATTCATGGTGCCTCCTCTCTCTCTCTTCTATATAAGCCCATGCCGCCCCCCTTCTTAAAGGAGGAAGGCCTCACATGCCCCCTTTAGGGGATCATCCTCCTTTCATCCATCTCTCAAATCAAGCCAATGCCCAAGTTCTCTCCAAGCTACTGTCTCTCTCTCTCTCTCTTTTCTCCAAAAGTCTAGGAAAAGTACTAACCCTAGCATCCCTTCCATTAAATTTAGGAGAGGTCCTAATCCTAGTGCTACTATCCTTCTTTTTCATATTCCCATACTTCCATCTACCCTTCTTCCATGGAGTTCCTAGACTAAGCCTTCAAATCATCCTGCCACTGTCTACATGGAAGAAGATGAAAGGATTCAAGGAGACACATTTACCATCGAGCACAATTAGAAGATCAACTTGGTTTAGTTGTCTTGTATTGCACTTTTATTTTTTTTCTTTTATGTAAATTTTTCGATCAATAAAAAGTATTTTTATTGCAATTTACTTGTTTCTTTCTTAGTTTCTTGCAATCTACTTTCTTTTTTTTGCAAAACAATCAACTAAGATTCCTATGAATATGATCCCGACTCATCCTATCTATATAGTAGTGAGAAGGGTTAATTATGGTATGCTATAATATGCATCAAATTTTGGCACCATTGCTAGAGAATCTTGGCACGATTGTTTTAAAAAAAATCTATAAAATATATAAAAAAAATATTTAAAAATTTATTATTTTTTATTGATTTTTAGGTTTTTATTTCTTGCTTTAGATTGCTTTACTGTCTTTTTAGCAAAATAATTTTCTACCTTTGATTTCTTGCCTATTTTAGACTTGCCTTTTATTTCTAGAATAATTTACTTTCTTTTTAATATATTTTCTAGATATAAAAGAAAAAAATCAAAAATCAAAAAACATATTATTTTATTTTATTGCATAGTTATTTGACTACCTTATTTGCTTTATTGTTGTATATTACTAGTTGATTATTTCCTTCTTTTACACTCATGCCTTTTATACTTTATTTTGCTAATTAGTATGTTACCCCTTATTGTTAGTTAACTTACTTTAATTGCTTAATTACTGTAACTTTTCACCCTAAATCTGGGTGACGGTGCTATACCCCACCCTTATCTAAGAGCAAAGAGCTATAATTTATCCTTAAATAAAAGCAAAGGAGATTCTAAACTATAGTTGAATTGCAATATCACTTAAACCTACTCAAAACAATTACTTTGATCAATTCTTCAATTAATCACAAGCATATCAACTTAACCCTTCTTAAAAACCAAACTCAAAAATTTCATTTATCAACCACACTCTATACATACAATTCATAACTAAAATATACTTAACAATCTTTACAAACATTATATTTTGATACTAAATATGTAATACATCATAAAATGATACTACTTTTACAAACTATCACACTTAGCTCACACATATAAATCATCTTTAAATACATTCTTCTCACAAGCAATATAGACTGCTCTAATCCTAAAATAGAATGAAGGTGAAGGGTGAGACTTGGGAGTCCAGTGAGTGAATAAATCATCTAACAATGGGGGAAATGGAGAAGTATAATTGAAATGCTTATAATAATATATATTCCACAATACTACCATGCTTTTTAAATAGAACTTTTATAATGCCAAACATGCACAAAATCATGTAAAAGTATTTTTTTCAAAACTATAAAACTAAAAACTACTGGACTATCGTTGACTGTCCCACAGTGCACCCTGACCATGGTAGTCGAAATGAAGCATCTGATACTATGAGCCCCCACGGGCATACTATTTTTATAAAAAAGTTCCGGCTGATTTCTATTATCTCATAAACTACACCCCACTAGGCATAATAAAACTGCTAATACTTTACCTCACTAGGCATAACAAAACTATCAATATAATGGTACACCCAAAAGGTTGATCACTCCTATGGGTGTTCTCATGAAAATATGCATATTCGATAAAACTTGAATGTCACTAAGCTGTTTTAACACATACCAAAACACAATGCCATACTATCCAAAGTAAATTCATATACTAAAATACATATCTCTGAATAACACTTTAAAAAAATCCATTTCCTATTTTCCTATTTGCATAAACATATATAAGCTAAAAATTAACAGAAAGTAAACTTTACTTTATAAGATTTATCTCTTTCATAATAAATACAATAAGAAAAATACCAGAGTGAGATAGAAAATCCACTCACCTCCTACGGCTACCATGCCACTTTGATGATTGGCTTAATCAAAGCCTCCTTTCAATCCTTTTTCTTCTCCTATAAATTGATAAACATCAATTAATATCATGCCATATAATTCATGAACATGGGAGCACATACTTTGCTTCTTTATGCTTATTCTTTCATTCTTCCAATTCTTACTTGATTCTATGCTATTTTGTTCTACTTAGCATTAGCTAAATTCCAACATAAACTTTAGAACTTCCAACAATTTGATTGTTTCACACTTATCAATACCAAACTATATGATGTATAACATAATCATGTATGCTTTACTTTCATTCTTGTTCTTTAGCTCTTCTAATTAACTCTTACTTTTGTTTCATCTTGTTTGCTTCAGCTTAGGTTTAACTAAAATTTCACATAAACATCAAGAATTCCAAACATTTAACTGTATTTCTATTCTTATAATTGATTTTAGATTTAGCTAACACCATTTAAGCACATAGCTAAACCATTTAAATAATTTTAGTATCATAAGTAACTTAATTCATCTTCAAACTCAAGTTTAAATTCATAATTTAACTTACTAAAATCCTCAAATCCGATAAAAAAGGTTGAAAGCTCAATTTAAATCTAGTTTGGAGCTTTAGGAACCTTACCTCAATGATTAAAATTCTGCTGCCAAACAAAACAAGTTCCTTTCTTTCTAACTTCAGCAACTTTTTCTCTTTAACTCAATTTATCACCCAATTTCCTCTTTACCAACAAATTTCTCTTTGATTTCTGACTAACACAAGACCTTCCTCAGCTGTCTTCTCTCCTCTTTCCTCTCTGCTTTTGCTAAAAACTCAAAATAGCAACCAAAAGGAACTGTTGGCCTTTATTTTGGAAAAAGAATAAGCTAGGAAAAGGATTTGCTAGGTGCCACTCCAAGAAATTCTCACTAGTTTTAGACTTGCTAAGGTGTTGCCATAAGGATTTTCTAGCTATTTCTTTACATAACCAAGCTACTAAGTTATTCCATAAAAAATACTTCTAAATCTCAGCACAAAATATTTCAATAGAAACCCACTCCTAGGTTTTCCCATTGGCTGAGCCAGCTCAATGCTGAACCGAGTCAGCCCGAACTCAAATCAGATCAACTCGAACTTAAATTGGGTCGACTCTCTCAGAGAACAAAATAAATTTTCTGTATCCTAGGACTCGAGTTGGCTCGAATTTAAGTTGGGTCGGCTCAAACTCCTAGATTTCAAAATTTTGCTTTTGATCACAAATAACTGCTATCCACTTGACATACATACGAACACTTCTTTAAACACCCTTTAAAATATCACTCATTTGATGCTCAATCACTACCAAAATTTAACTTTAATACCACTACTATCAATCTAACTTCTCATTCATTTTTTTTAGGAGAATTTGAAGATTCAAAACATTCACTCATCCAGTACCTCTCTTTGCCACCCAAACTTAAGCTTCAATAATCATCAAGACTTGACTTCAATAACTCAATTATTAATCAGACTCCCAACTCATTTTTCTTTCTAATTAAACCATCAACATTATACTTTATTGCTATTATCAAATTTATACTTACATGCTCAATCATACTATAGATAAAATATTATGCCATATACTTGAAAAATACTAAATGCAAATGCTAATTTCTTAAATTACTACTCATTGGATCCGGATGTTACATTTCCTCCCTCCTTTAAAAGAATTTCATCCTCAAAATTTGGCTACCTCAAATTTGAAATAGAGAAAATCATTGCTTTTCATTTTATCTTCTCTTTTCCTGAAACTTCCTCTAGAAAAACATATTGAAACCCACAAACTTTAGGAATAACTACTAAATTCAGCATGCCCACTTTTATATTAACTACACATGTTAAAAATACTTTCTTTTTGAAACTATCTAATTTTGCTTAATACACAGATAACCAAATCATACCCAAATAACATCAAACTTTATTCCTTTGAAGTCTAGAACATCCTTCTACTTGTCATACTTACAATCTTTACTTAAATCTTTACTTTTCTTCCTCCAAGCAATCGAGTCATCTCCAAGACCACTCAACCCACTTTATACTATTTACTAAACAATCCAAGTGAACTAATTAAAATATGCATAAGCCCACATATATCCTTTAATAACTCAACAAATTGCTCATCCTCACTAATCATATTTCTTAAATTCTAATATTTCCATCCCAATCAATCATAAATCTTGACTGATATCCGATAACCATAGATCATTTCTCATCCCCACTAATTATAAAGCTTTGTTCATCTCTATTAATTATTAAACCTTGCTCTGATGCCAAAAATGTAACACCTCGCTCCTAACTACTGGGCGAGTGTGCTACACCCTATCCTTATCTAAGAGCAAAGAGCTATACTTTATCCTTAAATATGGGCAAAGGAGATTCTAAACTATAGCTAAACTGCAATATCTCTTAAACCTACTCAAAATAATTACTTTGATCAATTCTTCAATTAATTCCAAGCATATCAACTTAACTTAACCCTTCTTAAAAACCAAACTCAAAAATTTCATTTATCAAACACACTCTATACATACAATTCATAACTAAAATATACTTAACAATCTCTACAAACATTATGTTTTGATACCAAATATGTAATACATCATAAAACAATACTCCTTTTATAAACTATTATACTTAGCTCAAACATAGGTCATCTTTAAATACATTCTTCTTACATGTAACATAGACTACTCCAATCATGAAATAGAACAAAGGTGAGGGGTGAGACCTGGGAGTCCCAGTAAATGAACAAATTGTCTAACAACAGGTGAAACAGAGAAGTATAACTGAAATGCTCATAATAATATATATTCTACAATACTACCATGCTTTTTAAATAAAACTTTCACGTGCCAAACATGCACAAAATCATGTAAAAGTATTTTTTTCAAATCTATAAAATTGAAAACTACTAGGCTATCACTGACTGTCCCACAGCACACTCCTACCATGATAGTCGAAATGGAGCATCTAATACTACTAGGCCCCCATGGGCATATTATTTTTGTAAGGAGGTACCGGCTGATTTCTACTATCTCATAAACTACGCCCCATTGGGCATAATAAAACTGCTAATACTTTGCCCCACTGGGCACAACAAAGTTACCAAAACCATGGCACACTCAAAAGATTAATCACTTCTATGGATGGAAAACATGAATATTCAATAAAACTTAAATGTCAATAAGCTATTTTAACACATTCCAAAACACAGCACAATGTTATCCAAAGTAAATTCATATACTCATATACATATCTCTGAATAACATTTTAATAAAATCTATTTCCTGTTTTCCTGTTTGCATAAACATATGTAAGCTAAAAAATAATAGAAAGTAAGCTTTACTTTGTAGGATTTATCTCTTTCATAATAAATACCATAAGAAAAATACCAGAGTTAGATAGAAAACCCACTCAGCTCCTATGGCTACCATACCACTTTGATGATTGGCTTAATCAAAGCCTCCTTTTTAATCCTTTTTCTTCTCATGTAAATTTGATAAACACCAATTAATATAATGCCATATAATTCATGAACATGAGAGCATATACTTTGCTTCTTTATACTTAGTCTTTATTTCTTCCAATTCTTACTTGATTCTATGCTATTTTGTTCTGCTTAAGATTAGCTAAATCCCAACATAAACTTTAGAACTTCCAGTAATTTGATTGTTTCATAATTATCAATACTAAACTATATGATTTATAATATAATCATGCATGCTTTGCTTTCATTCTTGTTTTTTAGCTCTTCTAACTCTTACTTTTGTTCCACCTTGTTTGCTTCAACATAGGTTTAACTAAAACTTCACATAAACATCAAGAATTCCAAACATTTAACTATATTTCTATTCTCACAATTGATTTTAGATTTAGCTAACACCATTTCAATATATAGCTAAACCATTTAAACAATTTCAGTATCATAAGTAACTTAATTCATCTTTAAACTCAAGTTTAAATTCATAATTTAACTTACCAAAATCCTCAAATCTGATAACAAAGATTGAAAGCTCAATTTAAATCTAGTTTGGAGCTTTAGGAACCTTACCTCAATGATTAAAATTCTACTACCAGATAAAACAAGTTCCTTTCTTTCTAACTTCAGCAACTCCCTCTCTTCAACTCAATTTATCACCCAATTTTCTCTTTGCCAACAAATTTCTCTTTGATTTCTGACTAACACAAGATCTTCCTTATCTCTCTTCTCTCCTCTTTCCTCTCTGCTTTTGCTAAAAACTCAGAACAGGAACCAAAAGGAACCGGTGGCCTTTATTTTGGAAAAAAAAAAGCTAGGAAAAAGATTTGCTAGATATCACACCAAGTAATTTTCACTAGTCTTAGACTTGCTAAGATTTTGCCAAAAGAATTTCTTAGCTATTCTTTTATATAATCAAGCTGCTAAGTCATCCCATGAAAAATACTTTTAAATCTCAACACAATATATTTCAGCAAAAATCTGCTCTC
Source organism: Cocos nucifera (assembly GCA_006176705.1). Classification (NCBI taxonomy): domain Eukaryota; kingdom Viridiplantae; phylum Streptophyta; class Magnoliopsida; order Arecales; family Arecaceae; genus Cocos; species Cocos nucifera. The sequence continues at coordinate 88,358 of QRFJ01001788.1, forward strand.
AAGTTTTCTTGTTGGCTGAGCTGGCTCAATGCTGAACCGAGTCAACCCAAACTCAAATTGGGTCAGCTCTTTCAGAGAAATAGAATAAATTTTCTACAACTTAAGACTTGGGTTGGCTCAAATTTAAGTCAAGTCAACTCAAACTCCTGGGTTTTAGAAGTTTGCTTTTAATCACAAATACCTACTATCCACTTGACACACACACACGAACACTTCTTTAAATACCCTTTAAAATATCACTAATTTCACACTCAATCACTACCAAAATTTAACTTTAATGCCACTATTATCGATCTAACTTCTTTTTTTTTTTTTTTTTGAAGATTCAACATATTCACTCATCCAGTACCTATCTTTTCCACCAAAATTTAAGCTTCAATAATCATCAAGACTTGACTTCAATAACTTAATTATTAATCAAACTTTCAACTCATTTTTCTTTCTAATTAAATTGTCAACCTTATGCTTTATTGCTATTATCAAATTTATACTTAAATGCTCAGTTATACCATAGATAAAATATTATGCCACATACTTAAAAAATACTAAATATAAATACTAATTTCTTAAATTATGGCTAATTGGATCCAAATGTTATAATTACTTTCTATTTATTTTTTAAAATTTTTATCTTATATTGCTTTTTATATATAATAGATTTACTGCTTTCTAGCTAGATTACTTTATTTGCATGCATAATAAAATTTCTTACTTTCTATAGCTTAGAGTAATTTATTATTTTATATAATTAATGATTTTTTACTTTCTAAGTAGATTAGACTCCTTGCCTTTTACTTATATTACATGGTTGCATTTTATTCTTAACTTTGAGATCACTTTATTTGCATAGTTGAGTAGTTACCTTATTTTCCATAAATAATTTACTATTTATTATTCCTAGTGATTTACTACTTTTCATAGCTTAAAATAATTTACAACTGTGAAAGTAGATTTGATTTCTTCCTTTATTTGTAGGTTATCTAATTACCTTTTAATCTTAGCATAATTTACTTTCCATTTAGTTAGATTCTCTAAATCTCCTAAAATCTAATTAACTTAATTAAAACCTACCATTTATTTTTCTTGGTTTAAATAACCTAACATAAAAAGAAACAAAATATACATATCATAACACTTAATTAATATAGAGAAATCTAAAATACAATAAAAGAACTAAATATATTTGAACACCTTTTCTAATTGTATTGCATCTTCCATAAAATATATTAAGGATACTTAATCCAATTAAATAAGATAAGATAGAGATTTGATCATCCTTTCTTAATCCAAAAATTACTATCCTTCACATTGTATTGATCTAAACCTTTAATTTAAAATCAATTAAACATTGACCCCTAAGGATTTCGAGCTTAATAGGATAAGTGATCCTGAGAGTTGGATCAGGTTAGACTTGGTTAGCTAGCTGGTGTCTAGGCAAGTGGTTTATGAGATAACTAGGGTCGAAGAAAGGTAGTTTATAATTGATTTTTTTTGCTAATCTAGCCAATTTAATTGGTATCTAAGGAAAGCAATGGGGAGACTCCCACTGATCTTATACTTACCTAACCAGTTGGTTGATCAAGCTTCGACTTGGAGGGCTTGAAGGCTAACTTGGAACAGTTAGAAGCTATCCAGAAATAGGCTAACTCTAGGACAAAGTTGACTTAATTGCATCACTTGTTTGAAAAAATAATAAAAATAATTAAAAATAATCTTTTCTATCATCTCTAGGACTAGGACTCTCTTAGGGTTCTAATTTTTAGAACTTCTATCTCTCTTTCTCTTCTCTTCTTCTTCTCTTCCGCTTTCTTTAAATAAAATAAAATAAAATAATTTACAAGGGGATTGTTCTAATCTAGACCCCTTGATTGCATATCAAAATAATCAGAACAATCCAATAAATTAGATCTATGCTACGTCCGACTAAAGACATTAAACTTAATGCTTATTGGGAGGCAACTCAATTTCTTAGAAGTAGTCTTAATAAATGTATAGCTGAAGACTTTAAATTTAGCACTTGTTGGGATGCAACCCAGCTTATGCAATTTTTTTTAGTTTATTTTCATCTCGTAGGAATCTCTAAGAAAGATAATTAGCCAAGTTGGAGGGTGTTGAGAAAAATGCCTTGAGATTCAATCATCAATAAATCCAAAATAAGGTCCAAGATAATGAATAGAGTCCAACGAGCCCAAGAATAATCCAAACGGAGTCCAGATGAAAAAAATACGCACGAAAGAAGATTGAAATGAGACAGCACGACCCTTAGGCCCATCGGAGGGGCCCACCGACAATGCCAGTCGGTGGCGATATGGCCCAAAGCGGTAGCGTGTGGTGGTTCTAGGCCAACCACATGTTAAGCTGGCTGGGCGTGGGAGTAGGCCACATAGGTGCCAGGCCCACACAATCCATCATGGACCACTGGTCCACCATAGCCCTCATGGATCGAAAGCTCGATTCTCTTTGCATTTAATGCAATCCACGATACTGTTCCATGGACCAATCATGATTCGATGGCTTCAGTGTGATTCGATCATGATCTAATGGTTTTGATGCCATCCAACCCTAATCAGGATTGTTGTTGCACGATCCGATGGTTCAGATACCATCCAACCCTGAGCAAGATTACTGTTACATGATCCGGTGGCCCAAAAGGGGGCCGATCATGATCGAATGATTGAGATTTGATCTCGAGAGTGTTTGGGACTAGGTTTCCTACTGAAATACTATTTTTAGATTTTTGAAGTCTATATAACTTTAATTGACTAACCATTTATTGCATTGAAAAGCTGGGAACATCCCGAAGGTGCTAAAAGACTTCTTGAAAAATTTCAAAAAGCTTTTATGAGGGTTTTGAGATTTTTTATTGAGAGATTTTTGTATAAGAGTTAAGTGATAAGTTTTTCTTAAATTGTTTGATTTTCTTTCTCTCATAGTAAAGCTTTGCATGCCCCATGGAGGTATACCTTGGTCTAATCCATGTATACTTGATTGTATGCTCTCTTGTCTTGTATTCTTCTTTCTTTCTCTTGTGGTATCTACACGTGATCGAGTGCAATACAAACGATATCGAAAGGTCGTATGATCGTGGTGTCCTAGCCAGACTCCACAACAGTCGATATCAGAGTGAGTTGATATTTCCATCAATTAATATCAGAGTCAGACGATAATAGTGCACGTGGTTGCCTAGATCATGATGGTATTGATCAAGATCAAAGAAGATGAAAAAGACAAGCACAATCAAGGTGGAGATCAGTTGGTTTGCTAGAAAGAGCAATTTTTTCTTATGGCAAGCGAGGGTGAATGACGTGCTCATCCAACATGATCTGATCAATGCTCTTTTGAATAAAAAGAAGCTAAACACCATAGAGGAGAGAATCAAGGAGCGACAATAGATGCAGATGATGAGTACCATCTACATGTACTTAGCAGATGAGGTGGTGATCTATGTACATGGCAAGACCTTCCTGATGGTTCTCTGGTAGAATCTTAAGGAGTTATACATGACAAAATCCCTCACCAACATCCTCTTCCTTTGGAGGTAGTTCTACCAACTGTGGATGGATGAAGGATAGAGTGTACAGGAGTATCTCAGTCACTTTCAAAAGATTCTCATCGATCTTCTCAATATAGATAAGAAGATTGAGGAGAAGACCCGAGCATTGGTCTTGCTACCATCGCTTTCTCCTTCGTATGAGTCCTTGGTGACTTCTCGTCTAGTAGAAAAGAGCACCATCAAGATGGATGAGGTCACTATGATGATCCTTCAAAATGAGATTCTCAGGAGAGAGAACCCAGCTTTGAGCTTAGATGGCAGTAGCTCAGCTTTGACAATTTCTGGAGGAGCAGGTGGCAGCAGACGGAGCAACAAAGGATCGCGAGGAGAATGTTCTAGGTCCAAGATAAGGGATCCTAACAAAATCAGATGCTACAGATGTGATGAGTTAAGGCATCATGTGAGAGATTGCCCACAGCTTAGGGATCGAATGATGGCTACTATAGCGACGGCTAGTAGTGAGTCAGAGGATGCTGTCCTAGAGATATCTGATGAGGTATCTACTTCTTTTCAATAGTGAATTTTAAATTCTGCATGCACATATCATGTTTATTGTAGAGAGGAGCAGTTTGACTTTCTAGAGAGCAGTAAGAACACTGTTTATCTATCGGATGGATTGAGCTGTGCGATTAGAGGCATCGAAATAGTCAGCTAGAGGACACATAATGGTGTAGTGAGAAGATTGGGGGAGGTCCAATACATATCCAATTTTAGGTGGAATATTATCTCACTGACCAAACTGGATTCAAACGGCCATAGGTGGGTAGCTGGTGATAGAATTTTGAAGGTCATGCATGGCAATAAGATTATTTTGGGAGGAAAGAAGAAGATGAGAGGACATTATTGAAGGAACCAATGCAGGATTTGCAGTGCTACTTTCAAAATTTTTTTCAAAAATAGCTAAAATATAGTAAAAAATTAATTAATTACTGATCATATCAAAAAATAAACCCTATAATAAGGATCTAAACATGATATAAATGCATACATATCAGATCTAAAAAATTAAAATAGTGCAGTAAACTATTTACTAGATCTAAGTGTTCTAAGCATTATACCTTGCGCGGGTAGTTGATCACCATAATCTGATCATTGTCGAGGAGGTCCACTAGTCACAATATAGCCACATAGATGTCTGGCCTCCATGGATCATCCACACAAGGCTCCTAATCTTGATCGGCTCCCCACGAGTGCTAGCTCGATACGGAGTCTTTTAGGGGCTATTTTGATCAAACAACTTTGATCTTTGTCTATGGGCTTTACGGACACTTCAAATTTTTGGTAGATGTAGTAGAGAGGTAGAGGAGGTTCTCTTTGAAGTTTCGTGCACTTACAACTCTTGTAGTTCATGTAATTGCTTCCTGAATCCTAAGTTCTAAAACCCTAGGTCATATGCACCTTGAAAACCCTGCACCTAACTCTCTTAGTTTTTCTTTCTCTTGATATTTTTAAAATATTTTCTTATGCACCCAGAGGCTCATGGAAGTCTTCCTCTTTTTTTTAGATCAGTTTTCACACGTCCAAAATTCTCTTCCTTTTATTTTTTGCCAAAATAGTGGAGAGCACGCGTGAGAGGATTAGAATGGGTTGGTTGTCAATTTGAATTCAAACTTGTTTTGAATTCAAATGCCAACCAATTTGATTCAAACAAAAAATGGCATGAGAAGGGAAGGCATGGAGTATCTTGCGCATGGAGAATGAAGCATGAGAGCCATTTCTCATAAAGAAATATGGGCACACAAAATGAGGTTTGCGCATAGATAAGATAAAGGTTATTTTTTATCTAAGTTTGAATCTCATTCAAACTAAAATCAATAACAACCAAAACTTATCCAAAATGGGTGTAGAGAAGGTGGGAGTGAGATCCTTTGTGCATGTAGAAAACTTACGAGAACTTTTCTCATGAATTTTAAATGGGGCATGGGGCATTTGTGGCGCATGGGAATAGAAGACTAGTCAAACTAGTCTTTGAATTTAAACTTCAACCAACTAAACCAACCCAATCAAAATTGGTTAGGTCCAATTAGATCAAATTAAATCCAACATAATTAGACTTAATTAGGCTCAATTAAATCCCAATAAAATCAAAAAATGATCAAGCTCAACTTCTGATCAAATTAGGGTTCAAATCTCCTCGGCGATTAGGTCAACTTGTGACCTAATCAAGTCAAACCCAACTGAATCCAATTTAATTAGACTTGAATCAAAAATAATTAGTCAATCAAATTAATTTAATTAGTAATCAAATTTACCAATAAAACCTCTCATCAATCTAGAGTCTAAATCCAGTGGGTGTTCGAATAATAGAGTCCCATCAAAATGAAACTCTTGATCGCAGAGTCCCAAACTAGTGGGACTCTTAATCTTGGTGATCGAAACCAATAGAACTCATGATTGTAGAGTCTCAACTTTCAATCACAAAGTCTCAAATATGTAGGACTCAAAGTCCTAGAGTAGTGGGACTCTTGGTTGAAGAGTCCCAGTCCAGTGGGACTCTTGACCACAGACTCCCAGACATTGAGACTCAGTGTCCCAACCTAGTAGGACTCCCAATCGAAGAATTTTAGTCTAGTGGAACTCTTGACCATAGAGTCTCAGATGAGTGAAATTCTTCACCGACTATCAGATCAGGTAGGAACCTCTAGTATGCATGACTCCATAGGTCTGAACCTAAGTAGGTAGCATAAAAACCAATTTTTGTAATAATCAAAGTGACCATCTAGCAATGATATCCAACATTTGGATAGATCGAATAATCGCAATCGTAACATTCAGAACCTTTGCAAATATGATTATCATATAATTCATCCCTATAACCTTTGTGTAATAGATGATTCAGGATTTGACTGTCACCCTAGAAAATATATTGATGTCATGTCTCAAAGCAATTAGTCCCATGACTCCTCACTAAGACTACCCTAGCCAAGGCTTTGCTAAATTAAAACATAATTGAATACAGCTTCTAAAACTAAGAGTGCTCAATCCCATCTTGACACACGCACTGACTCCTTAAGTACTTGACTGTGCCCAAAAATCTTCCATCACTGAATTAGAAATTTAGATAGTCTGGCATCAAAGCACAGTGAGTTGCGTGGAAGTCACTGTGGTGATCTTAAATCGGAGGGATAATTATACCCATATTCCATCAGAGCAAATCTTGATAGTGGAAAAGCTCTAGAATTGATCATATTCAGTGCAGATGTACCCATACATCTCACTTGCATGCCATACCAGTATATTAACACTCCTTGGTTACGAGGACAATCAACCTATAAGGCATACAACGACCTATACTTGATAAACATTATCGTCCTAAGTAACAATGTATGTTTTGATCGTGAACAATTTAAGGACTAAATGATAAATTCTTCTTTATCGAATCTAGATAGTTCTAAGAACATCATAACATAAGAGTTCATTAGAAGACAACAAAATTTATGATGAAAAATATCAAAATAATTTTTATTAATTAATAATTTATATATAAGTATAATAAGTAGCATAATCATCAACCGACTGATGATTGGCTTTGGGACATATTTTCAACAACTACTATCTAGCAGGAAGTCCAATGTGAGGTGGAGCTTTAAGAGCCAGAAGGAGCCTAGTGCGAGGTGGAGCTCCAAGTGGAGGTAGATCGAACACGAGATGCGAGACTTGGAAGGATGAGAGGTGACATCGTAGTTTAAAGTTCTTATTACCGCAAGAGACTTTTTTTAGCAGGTCTTTGGTCAGAGTGGACATAGACCATGATGGAGGTGGGATCGAGCGGTCTAGCTCGACATCCATATTTGTCCATCCATGAGATAGCAGACGTGCTGCAGGGCATGGAGGCGAGATGGATCACAAACTCTCAAAGATAGATGGAGATCGAATATCAAGTTGAGATGGAGATTGTTAGAAAAATATCTTAAGATTCAATTCATAATAAGCCTAAAATGAGGTCCAGGATGATGAACGGAGTCCAACAAGTCCAAGAACAGTCCAAATGGAGTCCAGATGGAGAAGATACGCATGAAAGAAAGTTGGAATGAGGCAGCACGACCCTTGGGCCCACCAATGGGCCACGTGGGAGCAAAACATGCAAGCGCCAGGCCCACATGATCCATCATGGACTGCCAGTCCACCACAACCCTCATGGATCGAAAGCCTAATTCCCTTTGCATTTCATGCAGTCCATGGCATTATTCCATAGACTGATCATAATCCGACGGCTCAAACATGAGCTGATCATGATCCGATGGTTCAAATGCCATCCGACCCTGATCAAGATTGTTGTTGAATGATCCGACAGCCTAGGAGGGAGCCAGTCATGATCGGATGGTCCAGATTTGATCTCGGATATGTTTAGGACTGGGTTTCCTACTGAAATACTATTTTTAAATTTTTGGAGTCTATATAACTTTGATTGATGAACTGTTTATTGCGTTGAAAAATTGGTGACGTCTCGAAGGTGTTTAGAGATTTCTTGAGAAATTTTAGAGAGCTTTTGTAAGAGTTTTGGGGCTTCTTGTTGAGAGATTCTTGTACAAGGATTGAGTGATAAGTTTCTCTTATATTGTTTGATTTTCGTTCTCTCATAATGAAGCTTTACACGCCTCATGGAGGTAGACCTTAGTCTAATCCATGTATACTTGATTGTGTGCTCTCTTATCTTGTATTCTTCTTTCTTTCTCTGTTGGTATCTACACGTGATCGAGTGCAATGCAAATGGTATCGATAAGATCTTAAGGTCGTGGTGTCCTGGTCAGACTCCACAATAGTCGATATCAGAGTGAGTTGATATCTCCATCAGGGAGAGTATCACGTCCATGCTAGTTGGAGTCAAGAACATACCGTGCCCAACAATGAAGGACCTCTCACCCAATAATGAATGCACACATCGAACTCAAGTGGTATTCTTCCTTATTACATTATATTTTGGTTTTGTTATCATTCTCTTCTTCCATTGGGGATAATGAAAATTAAGTTGGGAGGGAGAGAGTAACTAATTTAATTAAGTCCTCGAGTATGGTCAGAAATAATTAGTTCTGTGTACTCAAATTTTATCTCAATTTGGAGTTAATCAAGCACCCTAATCAATGAGTAATTAATGATCTAGATGATTTTAGAGATATCGAGGAGAAAATTATTAAGGATACCCAATAAATGGTAGGATTTAAGCTAGAATAAATTTTAGAGTAATTCTAAAATCCTCTTCTTACCTATCTCGATGAAGAATCTACTTCATGAGGGTATGGGTGGAAAGATTGATGAATGCAAAAAGTCTTCCTTAGAATCTAAATTCAGCAAAAGAAATAAGATGGATTTTTAGCATTATTTCACAAAGTAACTAGGTCCCTTCGCCTAAGTAACCATTATGATTTGCATCCAAAGATGGAAATACAAAGAGACCTATTATTAGAGTCAATCTCACCTCATAGCTTTTCTTTGACTCAAGTCAGTAAGCCTGATGGGTGTTCTACACCAAATGCCCTAAAGCTAACTAGTTTAAGAATCATTGGCTGAAAGCTTGCTACAAAAGTCAATTAAAGAGTTTTCAAGATTAAGGCATTTGCACTATTAGACTCTTTTATAAAAAAAAAAAGAATACAAGAAGACTAAATTGTAAGAAGACAATAAACTTAGCCCTATTATGCTAGAAGACTTGAAAAGTAGAGTGAGAAGTAGGTGAAAGATGAGCTCTAGAAATTTCTATGGCTAACATTCAATCACTAACTGGGTCGGATTGATAATCTAATGAAGTACCTCTTTAATGTTCTGATCGAGTATCAACTACCTTTACGAATGTCTAGGATAACTTTCAATTCAAGGATGAGTCAGTACATATTGTGGATCTATCTATTTTACTCGAGGATGAGCAAAAAATAAGTTAAGGGGTATGATGAATACTTAATTTATAACAATAAAACCTTGAATATTGCACTGATTGATATTAATTAATTAGAATTTGATATTCTTATCGTATTTTGTAGGTAATTAAGAGAATGGATTCAACTCAATCCAGTTAGGCTTCAAATTGAGTGAACCAAGACTAATTCTAAGAATGCAACCAATTAAGTAGGAGATCCAAGGGCTAAGAAGCAAAAGACTCCATCCAAGGGTCTATAGATGAGGTGCCATTCATGAAGAATCAAGACCCTTCAACCAAGTATGAATACAACTTAAAAATTAAGGGCTCAGATTATAAGATCAAATATTATTTGGATCCAAGTGTGAACATGATTAAAAGATCAATGGATGAGAAGCAACTAATGAATATCCAAGGGAGATTAATTCAAGGTGCCAACTCATGGATGTAAAATAGGAAGAAAATCAATGGTGCAAATAAGGAATATGATCCAAAGGCTAAGAAACCAAATCCTAAATTCAATGGTCCTTATTCATGGTGCCTCCTCTCTCTCTCCTCTATATAAGCCCAGGCCACCCCCCTTCTTAAAGGAGGAAGGCCTCACATGCCTCCTTTAGGGGATCATCCTCCTTCCATCCATCTCTCAAATCAAGCCAACACCTAAGTTCTCTCTAAGCTACTATCTCTCTCTCTCTTCTCCAAAAGTCTAGGGAAGGTATTAGCCCTAGCATGCCTTCCATCAAATCTAGGAGAGGTCCTAATTCTAGTGCTGCTATCCTTCTTTTCTATATTCCCATACTTTCATCTATCCTTCTTTCTTGGAGTTCCTAGACTAAGCCTTCCAACCATCCTGCCATTGTCTGTACCGAGGAAGATGAAAGAATTCAAGGTGGTGCATCTATTATCGAGCACAGCTAGAAGATCAACTTGATTTAGTTATCTTATATCATACTTTTATTTTTTTATATATTTTTTATCAATAAAAAATATTTTTATTGTAATTTCTTTATTTCTTTCTTAGTTTCTTACAATCTATTTTCTTTCTTTTGTAAAACAATCAATTAAGATCCTTGTTGATGGGATTCTAACTCACCCTATCTATATAGTACTGAGTAGGGTTAATTTTGGTGTGCTACGATATGTATCAATCTTCTTCATACAACTTGGCGTAGGCCATTTCTTCTAAGATCCTATTCTTTCTTTCAACTATATTTTATTGGGGCATTTGATACTTGTTGTTACAGCAACAAATAATAATTAAAATCGATCTTACTATTAATTAAGATAGTAGTGAGTCGGGTGTCGATTTTTTCAGAGATTGAAGGTTGAGTTACATTCAGTTATAATTAAAAATAATTTAAATTAATTTATTAAAAAAATTTATATAAGCAAATTAAAAAAATAATTTAAGAGTTTAGTAAATTAAAATAAAAAGAAATCAAATACTTAATTAATTAGGGTTTTAGAATTAATTAAAGATATTCTAAAATTTTGAATCCATCTTTAGCAAGATTATGGTAATTCTTTCTAATATAAAAATTTATTATTTTTAAAAATTTAGTTATGATTATAATTTATTTTCTTAGAGCATGAATTATATCTCTTGATCATGATCCATCTCTATGAAATCATAAATTATTCAATACTTTAATTCTTAAAAATTTAGAACATGACTTTTAATATTTTTTTTTTAAATAAATTATTAAATTAAGTATGGATTGTATCTCTTGATCACAACTCATCCTAATGAATATAATTTATTTAAATTTTTAATCAATAACAAGCATGTCAAAAAGTCAAGATCTCATGTATAAAAAGATAAATTTCATTAAAAGCAAGGTAGGAAAACATGTTTGCATAAAAAGTAATTACAAAAAATAAAGAAAAAAAAGTATAATCCATGCTCGAAGACTTCATCTACTCTCCCAAAATTCAACTCCTTAGCCATGCATGGTTGATGATTTGCTCACTCCTGGCATCTTCAAAGCTCCTTGGTGAAGGATGGAAGAAGAAGGAGGAAGAAAGAAGGAGGAAAAAAGAAAAAAAAAAGAGAGGGAGGAGGTTCTATTTTAGGCTAAGAGGAAAGAGAGGAGGAGAGTTTTAAGGAGAAGAGTTGAGAGTTTTTGTATGCTCTCAGCTAAGAGGATTGTCTCAAGGCTTTAGGGTGTAAGGAGGTTTAAATAGAAGAAAAATCAAGAAGTTTTGAGTATTTTTGGAGCCCAAATTCAAGTTTTACTCGAATTACTCATGCTGCAGAAGTCTTAGTAGTCAGATCTATGATTAATGCTCCAAAATCTATCAAAAGGTTAATTAAGATTAGTATCAAATTGAATCTAGGCCATTGGATCTCCCAATCAGGTGAATTTTCATCGTTGGACTACACTAAAAAGGCTCTGAGAAGTCCTTATCAAAGCTAGAATTTGTTCCCACTATTGGATCCTGACTGGCTATGACAAGAATCGTCCGATCGTGCACAACTGCACTGCTGGACCACCGTAGATCGAGCATATCAAAATTCCCACCCAATCAGAGCTTGCCACACTAGGTAAAATGACAAAAATGCCCCATGCAATGCATTTTTCGCAATGGACCCATTAAAGGTCCATGATGAACTGAAGACTATTGTAGTCCACCATGGACTGCATAGTAAAATGGCATCAAGGTGACATCTACTGAATAGGAAAACTGGGCTACGGGCCATTTTCTATATGCATGGACCGAACCGATTGGCCTTTTTATTTCTATTTTACTTTTTTAATCTTCTTGCCTTCAATTCTTCTCTATTTTAGCTCTAATTTTTATTAAATTTGATTCATTTGAATCCATAAATTGAGCTCTTCATACTAGTGAGGCTTTTTTCTATAAAATATTAATAAAAATATTATTTTTTAAAATAAATATTAATTAATATATATTTTAATTTTTTTATTTATAAATTATTGATAGTTATCACGCCTCCCAACATGAGTTTTACTCATTCTCGAGTAAAAACAGAAAAATTAAAAATATATACCCACTCAATAAGATATGAAAGTTTCTTCAGGTCACCTTAAGGTCAGTTAATATCTAGTTAGAGATTTAAGAAATATGTCATTGGATTATTAATTCTATCCCAAATAGTGGTTAAGTGAAGAATATAAAAATTTAGAACTTTTCTTTGACTAATTTTCCATCTTTATTCTTTAAATCCTCTACCTTTAGTATGGACTAGAGTTTTTTTTATTATTATTTTTTTATTTATAGCAAGTGCAATATTTTTATCCTTAAGCTTTGTATCTGATCCTTGTAGCAAACTTTGGACTAATGACTCCCAAACTAGTTGGCTTTAGGGCATTAGGTATAGAATACTCAAGCTTACTGACTCGAGTCAAATAGGCTACAGGTTAAAACTAGCTATGTAACAAGCTTCTTCATATTGCCTACTTTTTGACTCGAATAACATTACTTAGGCAATGGGGCTGGATTACTCAATGAAAGACTAATATTTAGAACTTATTTTTTATTTTTTTTATTTTTTTATTTTTTTATCATATTTTCTACTCATACCCATATAAAGTAGATTCATTATTGAATATCGATTGGAAGAAGATTTTAGAATCTCTCAAAAATTTATTCTATTCTAAACCTGATCATTTATTAGATTTTCTTAATAATTTGATCCTTAGTATTTCAAAAATTCTCTAAAGCATTAATCAATCATCGATTACAATACCTGAAAAACTTTAAATCGACATGAAATTAGGTACATAAGACTAATTATTACCATACTTGAGAACTTAATTATTTTATTTATCCTTCCCTCCAACTTAATTTTCATTATCCTCGATGGAGAAAAGAAATAAAGTATGATAAATGATAAGAAAATAACAAAGAAAAAGTTCACCTGACTTAATATATTTTTGCTCTCGGCCTGAGCCTTATTTATTCTTCGTTCAGTAAGATTTTATAATTCTCCCCCCAACTTAGTCTTGAAAGAAAGGTAAACTTAAAATTTAAAAAAAATGCAAAAGCAAAAGCTGGATTGCCTCCAAGTACATGCTAAGTTTAATGTCTTCAGTCGGACTTATCCAAAAATTAATTTAAGTAAATAGGTTCGTAAAGAACCATGGTTTCTTCAATAGGTTTAGTGGATAATTCTAGGAATAGTTTTAGTCATTGTCCATTAACTTTAGAAGTAACACCATTATTTAGATTTTCAATCTCTATGGCCCCGTGTGAGAAGACTTTCTTAACTATATAAGGTCCAGTCCATCTAGATCTTAATTTACCAAAAAATAAGTGTAGCCTAGAATTATGTAAAAGAATTTTTTGTCCAGGTATAAAAGATTTTCTATTAATTGCTTGGTCGTGAAAAGATTTAATTCATTATAAATTTTGGCATTTTCATGGGCTTTATTCCTTATTTCCTCAAGTTCATTGATTTGTAATTTTCTTTGGTTTCCTACTACATCCAAGTCCATGTTTAATTGTTTAATTGAATGGAAATAGTGCAGGATTTGTAGTGCAACTTTCAAAAAAAAATTAAAAATAGCAAAAATATAGTAAAAAAATAATTAATCTAATTATTTACCTACTAATCATATCAGAATATTAAACCCTATACTAAGAATCTAAACATAATATGTATGCATTCATATGGATCTAAATAATAAAACTATGCAGCAAACTATTTACTATATCTATGTAATCAGAACATAATACCTTTTCGTGGGTAGTTGTACACCACGATCTTATCATCATCAAGGATGTCTGCTGGTCATGATGTAGCTACACAAATGTCTGACCTTTATGGATCGTCCACATGAGGTTCCTGATCCTGATTAGCTCCCCATGAGTGCTAGCTCAACGTCGGAATGCTTCTGGTGCTATTTTGATCGAACGATTTTGATCTTCATCTAAGGGCTTCATGGATGCTCTGAGTCACTAGTAGACATAGTAGAGAGGTAGAGGAGGTTCTCTTTGAAGTTTTGTGGGCTTTGGATGCTCGTAGCTCATGTAATCTCTTCTCGAACCCTAGGTCAAATACCTAGGGGTGCACTCAATGAAAACCCTGCACTAGCCCCTCTCTAATTTTTCTTCTCACAGGAATTTTAAAATTTTTTTCTCATGCACACAGAGGCTCATGGAAGTCATCTACTTCTTTTTAGATTGATTTTGCACATCCCAAAAATCTCCCCTTTTTATTTTTTGCCAAATAATGTCACATACGCATGGGAAGATGAGAACAAATTGGTTGCTAGTTTTGAATTGAAATCTCATTTTAATCCAAAACTTCAACCAACTAAAATTAAACTTAATTGGGATGTGGAAAGGAGTTCTGTGCCCACTCTTCAGCAAGGAAAAGTCTATGAGAAATCCCTTTCACATGGAGATAATAGGCGCACAAAAGTTTAGGTGGCGCAGGGATAAGAAATGGTTGTTGCTGATCCAAATTCAAACTCTTTTTGAATTTGAATGGCAACTAACCATAACTTATCCCTTGAGGATGAGGAAAGACCAGTCAAAACCTCTTATGTGCATGGGAAGAAAAGGTATGAGAGAATTAATTCAGAATTTAAATGGGGATGGGGTTTAAATGTGGCGCATTGGAAGACTAGTCAAACTAGTCTTTGAATTCTAAACTTCAACCAACTGAACCAACCCAATCAAAATTGGTTAGGTCCAATTAGACTAAATTAAATCCAATACATTTAGACTTAATTAGGATTAATTAAATCTCAATAAAATTAAAAATTGATCAAGCCCAACCTCTGATCAAATCAAGGTTCAAAACTCCTCGACGATTAGGTCAACTCGTGACCTAATCGGGTCAAACCCAACTGATCCTAATTCAATTGAACTTGAAATAAAAATAATTACTTAATCAAATTGAGTTAATTAGTAATTAAATCACTAATAAAATCTCTCATAAAATTAGAGTCTAAATCTAATAGGTCATCGGGCAATAGAGTTCATCGATATGAAATCCTAATCGAAGAGTCCCAGTCCAGTGGGACTCTTGACCCCGGTGTTCGAAATGAATGAAACTTACGATCACAGAGTCCATACTCTTGATCAGAGAGTTTCAGATAAGTAGGACTCAGTGTCCTAATGCTATAGATATTTGGTCAAAGAGTCCCAGTCCAATGGGACTCTTGACCATAGCCAACAGATCAGGTAGAAACCTCTAGTGTGTGTGACTCCATAGGTTCAAACCTAAGCTGGTAGCATAGGATCCATTTTTTGTACTAATCAAAGTAACCATCTAACAATAGTATCTGATGTCTTGATAGGTTGAATAGTCGCAATTGTAATAATCAGAACCTACATGAATATGGTTACCGTATAATTTATTCCTATGACCTCTATGTAATAGATGGCTCAGGATTAGACTGTCAACCCTAGAAAATACATTCATGTCATATATCAAAGCAATTAGTCCCGTGACTCCTCATTAAGACTACTCTAGCCAAGGCTTTGGTAAATTGAAATACAATTGAACACAGCTTTTGAAACCAGGAGTGGTCAATTTCATCTTGATACATGCACCGACTCCTCAAGTACTTGACTGTGCCCAGAAATCTTCTTTCACTAAATTAGAAATTAGATAGTCTGACACCAAAGCATAGTGAGTTGCTTGAAAGTCACCATGGTGATCTCAAGTCGGAAGGATGCTAATACCCATATTTCATTGGAGCTAATCTTGATAGGAGAAAAGCTCCAGAGTTGATCACATTCAGTGCAGATGTACCCATACATCTCACTTGCATACTATACTAGTCTCAACACTTCTTGATTATGAGGACAATCAACCTATATGGTACATAATGATCTATACTCAATAAACATTATCATCCTAAGTAACAACTTATCATTTGGTCGTGAACTATTTTAAGGACTAAATGATAAATCCTCCTTTATCGAATCTAGATAGTCCTAAGGACTTCATCACTACACAAGAGTTCATTAGAAGATAAAAATAATTAATAATAAAAAATATTAAAATACTTTTTATTAATTTATAATTTGTATATAATTATAAAAGTATAGCTCAACCATCAACAGGCTAACAATTGGCTTTGGAACATATTTCCGACAATCTCCTACTTGGACTAAAGCCAATCGGTGCAGTATCTAATATCTATCTTCGATTTGAAGTCATTGAATTCCTTCACCGCAACAGCTTTAGTGAATGGGTCAGTCATATTTTTCTTTCCATCAATCTTCTGAAGATCGACATCATCTCAATCCACGATCTCTCAAACAAGGTGGTAGCGATGCAGAATATGCTTCATCTACTGGTGTGCCATCGATTCCTTCACTTGAGCAATGGCTCTAGAGTTATCGCAATAGAGGAGAACTAGACCATCAAGAAAGGATGCTACTCCAAGCTCGATGATAAATTTTCTCAGCCACACCACTTCTTTGGCAGCATCTGATACAGCGACATACTCTGCCTCACAAACTGAATTGGCCATAGTGTGCTGCTTGAAACTCTTCCAGCAAATAGTCCCACCATTAATGATGAATATATATCTCGATATACTCTTGCTATCATCATGATCAGACTGAAAATTGGAATCTATGAACCGTACAAGTTTCAAGTCCAATTCACCATATACAAGCCTCTGGTCCTTAGTATTTCTTAAATACTTCAGGATAGTTTTAACAACCTTCCAGTAGTTCTTCTCTGGATCAGATTAGTATCTACTTACTACCCCTAGTAAGTATGCCACATCTGATCGTGTACATGTCATGGCATACATGATAGAATCCACTACTGACGCATATGGTATTCTACTCATACGCTCTCTTTCTAGAGGTATTGTCAAACAATCCCTCTTTGACAGAAAAATTTCATGGTCTATCGATAGATAGCCTTTCTTAAAATTCTCCATACTGAACCATTTCAGTACAGTATTAATGTACGTAGATTAGGACAATCCAAGTAATCGTTTAGATCTATCTCTATAAATCTTCATCCCTAGGATGTAGGAAGCTTCTCCCAGATCTTTCATGAAGAACTGTGATGATAGCCAGATCTTTATTCGTTATAATGCAGAAACATCATTTTCGATTAAGAGAATGTCATCTGCATACAATACTAGAAATATAATTGTTGGACCATTAGCCCACTTATATATGCAGGGCTTCTTTTTGTTCTTAACGAAGTCATACATTTTGATTATTTTATCAAATCGTATGTTCCAGCTCCTAGATGCCTGCTTCAGTTCATAAATGGATCTCTAAAGCCTACACACCTTAAACTCATCTATGGACATGAACTCTTCAAGCTGTATCATATACACCTATTCATCTAGCTCTCCATTCAAGAAAGCTATTTTCATATCTATCTGTTAGATTTCATAGTCCAGATAGATAGCTATGGCAAGCATAATCTGAATGAATTTGAGCATTGCCATAGGAGAGAACATCTCGTCATAGTCAATACCATAACATTGACGATATCCCTTGGCAACCAGACAGGCTTTATAGGTCTTCACCTTTTTGTCTGCGCCCCTTTTTTTTTGAAGACCCACTTACATCAAATAGATTTAACCCCTTCGGGTGGGTTAACTAATGTTCATACATCATTAATCTTCATGGACTCTATTTGAGATTTCATGACCTTAAGCCATTCTTAGAGTCTGATCTCTGCATTGCATCCATATAGGTAATCGGATCCTCATCGTTCTCATCGAGTTCGATGGAATCCTTATTCTGGATCAAGAAACCATAGTATCTATTCAGTTGATGTAGTACTCTACCAGATCATCTTAAGGGTGCATCTACAATATGCACTGGATCTGATCTAATCAGATCCAGCTCAGGTTCAACAACTTATATCTGTTCTTCCACCTGTCGAACATTATCAAGTTCGATCTTAGAGGCATTAGTTTCTTCACCAAGGAACTTCATTTCTAAAAAGACTATCTTAATACTGATAAACATTTTTTCCTCATCAATAAGGTAGAAGTAATATCCTTTGATTTTTTTTGGATAATCTATAAAACTACACTTATCAAACCTAGGTCTAAGCTTGTCAGTCATTAAATGTTTGATATAAGTCGGACATCCCCAAACCCTAAGGTGTGAGAGCACTAGCTTACGCCCTGTCCATATCTCATATGGTGTTTTATTAATAGACTTACTCAGAACCCTATTTAGAATGTAACAAGCTGACTCGAGCATATATCCCTATAAGAAGATCAATAAACTAGCAAATTTCTTCATGGATCAAACCATGATCAACGGGATCCGATTCCTTCTTTAGACACACCATTATGTTATGGTGTTCCAAGAGGGGTCCATTGGGAGAGAATCCCATTCTCTCCTAGATATGTCAGAAACTCATTGGAAAGGTACTCACCCCCTCGGCCAGGTCTAAGAGTTTTAATACTCTTTCCAGTTTGCTTCTCTACCTCATTTTGAAATAGTTTGAATATTTCAAATGACTCTCACTTATGCTTCATTAAATAGATGTACCTATACCTTAATAGATCATCTATGAAGGTTATGAAGTAGAAGTATCCACCTCTGGCACCTAAGCCCATGGATCCACATACATCTGAATGTACTAGACTCAAGAGTTCAGTGGCTCATTCATCTTTTCTAGTAAAAGATGACTTGATCATCTTACCAAGAAGACAGAACTCACAGGTCGAAAGTGATTCACAATCACTAGCCTCAAGAATTTCTTCTTGGGCTAACCTGTTTATTCTATTCTTGTTAATATGATCCAGCCTATAGTGCCAAAGGTAGACTTTGGACACATCATTAATTCTAGGACATTTACCAAAAGATTGAACCATGTTAACAGGCATAGTTAATAAATAAATATCATTATGCAATCATTCAATAAAAATTATAACACCATTCAAAATGATATTATAAAAAATTTTTTATTGATATTTCATAACCATTCATGGCCAAAAGGCCTACAAAAATGATGTTCAATAAGAAAGTTGGACAAAAATGACATTCATTAAGAATAACATTATTTGAATTGATTATAAGGTTCATGATTCCTAAAGCTTGAATTAGAACTTGTCTTCCATCTCCAACGTTCAGGAATCTTTCGCCTTGATCAAATCTCCTACTGATCGATAAGCCTTGCATAGAATTATAAATATGATAAGAGCTTCTAGTATCTAATACCCAGGTAGTAGAATCAAATAAGAAAAAGTTATAAGGAGTTATCATATAATTACCTTGGCTAGCAACCACTTGCTTCTTCCTTAGCCTATTCGGATCTAGGAAAGCAATGTACAGAGGATGGTTCCCCTTCCAATGCCCTTTCTTCTTATAGAAAAAGCACTCTGCCTGGCTCGGTCGGACTTGCGCTTCTTGGTCTAATCCTGTGCAGTCATCCCGGCATTTGGCTACACCTTCTTGTTCTTCTTCTGGTTGTTCTTCTTTCCTTTCTTAAAGGATCAATAACCAGAAGAAGACCCTCCCACTACATTCACCGTCTCCTTGTGGAGTTGATGATCCTTCTCAAAGTTTTGCAGTAACCCCAACAAGCCATGGTAGTTGACTGCAGGCTTTATCATTCTAAAATGAGTCAGAAAAAGGAGGAAAGACTTGGGCAAGGAATTAAGGATCGCATCCTTATCGAGCTGCTCGTGCAGGAAAAAGCCCAGCTTGCTAAGGTGCTCAATCATCTCGATCATGGATAGTACATGATCAGTGATTGAGGCTCCATCCCTCATTCGAGTGTTGAAAATGGCACAACTTATTTTATGCCTTTCAAGGTCATCAGGCATGCCAAATGAGTCATTCAACCTTTGAAGCATCTTCTATGGCTGGGCAATTTTGAACCTATAGCTAAACTCATCATTCATTATCGCCAGCATTATGCACCAAATGGTGGTGCGGTCGTTGAGCCACTTCTCATAAATGTCTCATACCGCTTCTCTAGCATTCAGAGCTGGCTCCTCAAGTGCTGGATCCGTTACTATATAAAAGATTCACTCATGCTTCAAGATGATTTTCAACTTATGATACCAGCTATCGAAGTTGGGTCTCATTAATTTATCATTATCTAACAATAATCGGAGAGACAGATTAGTGGCCATTTCTACACAAAAAGAAAAATCAAACCTAATTATTATATGAATCAATTATACTAAAGACTTGGACTTTAGTCTAAAGGTCCTTCCATTATTTTATACAAATTGGTAGCCTCTATCTCCAATTCAAGAAATTACTTTAATTTCTTAGTGGGTACTAGAATCCACATAGACTACACACGAACCTAATTTTGGTTGGTCAACCCATGTGCATCTATGGGTAGATTCAAAATCAATTATTTCTCTAAATAATTTCTAGTAATATTGATTTTGCCCCATATACCTAATCGGTAGGCTTTGGCCTCCACTAAAAAGGTCTGGTTAGGTCCAACCATTAACATGACTATATTTGGTCTCATCTAACCAATAAATGATCAGACCCAACTTTGGTTGGCCAACCTAACCACCATCAGAAAGACTTAACCAAATTATCATTTTATGAATGATAATTTCATTAGTCAATAATCACCAGGCCTTTGGGTCTCTAATGATCATTATATTAATGAATCCATTATCACTCAACTTAATAGGAGGCTATGATTTAGTTATCTATATAAATATTTTATTTTTAAGGATCTAATAATTTTAGAGAATTTAATTAATATATTTTAAGAAGAGGAAGAAATTTAGTGAACCAATTTTGATCCTCCCATTGACTCCATAAAGTCAAATCAAAAAGGATCTAATCTAGGCTGGCATTAGGAGCACCTAAATCAGTCAGACTGATTTACCTAATTGACATGGGTGAGCCCAAATGACCAAGTGATCTAATCAAAATCTAATCCACCAGGATGGCCAGGTAAGTAAGATCAGTGGAAGGAATATGCCATTAACTTATCAAAGATTGAATTAATATGAGTAGCTCCCAATTAAAAACCACTAGTCAAAGTGTCAAACTTACCTTAGACACCATCCAATTTATTAATTTCAATTTGACCAACCTAGTAATTTTGGGCTTGACCGTATAGCTATGAATCAAGTCCATTTGGTCCTCGTTAATGGCATAGACTTGACCAACTACAACTATTGTAATTAAGTCTATAGAATCCTTGACCTAATCTAAATTAATATTTAATTAGATTTTATCAACTACTCTAAATTAGTCCATTCTTTAACTAACCTTAGGTCTAACATAATTTATGGACTTAATTCATCTAACCCAATAACCCACAAGTTTATGATCAATGTCTTAGGGTCTAAATTCATAATTCTAGATACTAAATCATTTCATTTAATTTTAATTAAGTTTATGGGCTGAGGGTTAGGATTCGATATTTCAAAAATATTTTTTAAATTTTGAAAGATTCTTTATAACTTGGCATTGTTCACCAATTGAATTGACTCACTTCAAAATTGAATCGGCTTAATTTACAAACAATACTAGTTATAGGGTTTAATCTGAAACAATGTACACTACATAATACTAAATCATGAATTAAACTTTAGATCCTATCTAAACATGCATTCATGATCAAAAATTAGATTAAAACTTAATTTATCATATCATAAAAATTAGATGTAATCTAAAAATTTTATGATCAACTACAAGATCAAGCACATATAATGACAATCTTTGCACTATAGGGGGTAATCACTACAGCAGGACAACCTGCAGTCCGTGTGATCTTGATTTTAATTTTTAGATCTAATTAATTAGATTATTAGATTAATATTTAGATCAAATCTAAATTATCAATCTAAACATGCAAGCATATCATATTTAGCGAACCTTACTCTGATACCATTTGAAAGAAAATAGTGCAGGGTTTGCAGTGCTACTTTCGAAAAAAATTTTAAAAATAAAAAAAATATAGTAAAAAAAATAATTAATCTAATTAATTACCTATTGATCATATTAGAATATTAAATCCTACACTAGGGATCTAAACATAATATGCATGCATTCATAAAAATCTAAAAAATAAAACTATACAGCAAACTATTTACTACATCTATGTGATCAGAACACAATACCTTTTCATGGGTACTTGATCATCACGATCTGATCATTGTCCAGTCCACTGGTCATGATACAGCCACATAAATGACTAGCCTCCATAGATCGTCTACACGAGGTTCCTAGTCTAGATCGACTCCCCGCGAGTGCTAGCTCGATGCCGGAATGCTTCAGGTGCTATTTTGATCGAATGACTTTAATCTTTATCATCGAGCTTCATGGATACTTTGAGTCACTGGTAGACATAGTAGAGAGATAGAGGAGGTTCTCTCTAAAGTTTCGTAGGCTTTAGATGCTCGTAGCTCATGCAATCTCTTCCCGAACCCTAGGTCAAATACCTAGGGTGAACATAATGAAAACCCTGCGCTAGCCCCTCTCTAATTTTTCTTTTTACAGGAATTTTAAAATTTTTTTCTCATGCACACAGAGGATCATGAAAGTACTCTACTTCTTTTTAGATTGATTTTGCACATCCCAAAAATCTCCCCTTTTTATTTTTTTTCAAACAGTGTCACGTACGCATGGGAAGATAAGAACAAATTGGTTGCTAGTTTTGAATTTAAATCTCATTTTAATCCAAAACTTCAACCAACTAAAATTAAACTTAATTGGGATGTGGAAAGGAGTCTATGCCCACTCTTCAGCAAGGAAAAGTCCATGAGAAACCCCTTTCACGTGGAGATAACAGGTGCACAAAAGTTTAGGTGGTGCAGGGATAAGAAATGGTTGTTGCCAATCCAAATTCAAACACTTTTTGAATTTGAATGGCAACTAACCATAACTTATCCCTTCAGGATGAGGAAAGACCAGTCAAAACCTCTTACGTGCGTGGGAAGAAAAGGTATGAGAGAATTAATTCAGAATTTAAATGGGGCATGGGGTTTAAATGTGGCGCATGGGAAGACTAGTCAAACTAGTCTTTGAATTCTAAACTTCAACCAACTGAACCAACCCAATCAAAATTGGTTAGGTCCAATTAGACTAAATTAAATCTAATATATTTAGGCTTAATTAGTATTAATTAGATCCTAATAAAATCAAGAATTGATCAAGACCAACCTCTGATCAAATCAGGGTTCAAAACTCCTTGGTGATTAGGTCAACTCGTGACCTAATCGGGTCAAACCCAACTGAACCTAGATCAATTGGACTTGAAATAAAAATAATTACTTAATCAAATTAAGTTAATTAGTAATCAAATCATTAATAAAATCTCTCATAAAATTAGAGTCCAAATTTAGAAGGTCATCGGGCAATAGAGTTCATCTATATGAAACACTAATCGAAAAATCCCAATCCAGTGGGACTCTTGGCCCGGTGTTCGAAATGAATAAAACTGGTGATCATAGAGTCCATACTCTTGATCAGAGAGCTTCAGATAAGTAGAACTCAGTATCCTAATGCTATAGGATATTTGGTCGAAGAGTCCCAATCCAATGGGACTCTTGACCATAGCCAATAGATCAGGTAGAAACATCTAGTGTGTGTGACTCCGTAGGTTCAAACCTAAGCCGATAGCACCGAAACAACTTTCTATACTAATCGAAGTGACCATCTAGCAATGGTACCCAACATCTGGATAGGTCAAATGTTACAATTGCAACAATCAGAACCTACGCAAATATGGTTACCATTATGATTCATTCCTATGACGTCAATATAATAGATGACTCAGGGTTAGACTGTCAGCCCTAAAAAATGCATCCATGTCATATCTCAAATCAATTAGTCCCACGAGTCCTCACTAAGACTATCCTGACCAAAGCTTTACTAAATTGAATTACAATTAAACACAGCTCTTAAAACTTGGAGTCGTCAATCCCATCTTGATATATGCACCGACTCCTCAAGTACTTGACTGTGCCTAGAAATCTTCTATCACTAAATTAGAAATTCAGGTAGTCCAACATCAAAGCATAGTGAGTTGCTTGAAAGTTACATAGTGATCTCAGGTCGGAGGGATACTTATACCCATTTTTCATCGGAGCTAATCTTGGTAGGAGAAAAGCTCTGAAGTTGGTCACGTTCAATGCAGATGTACCCATACATCTCACTTGCATGCCATACTAGTGTCTCAACACTTCTTGGTTACGAGGACAACCAACCTATATGGCACATAATAATCTATACTCAATAAACGTTATCGTCCTAAGTAACAATGTATCATTTGATCATGAACTATTTTAAGGACCAAACGATAAATCCTCCTTTGTCGAATCTAGATAGTCCTAAGGTCTTCATCACAACATAGAAGTTCATTAGAAGACAAAAAAAAATTATGATGAAAAATATCAAAATAATTTTTGTTAATTCATAATTTATATATAATTATAAAAGTATAACTCAACTATCAACATGCTGATGATTGACTTTAGAACACATTTCCGACATTAATAGCCCACATCGCCCAATGTTCCAGTTCTACCGGCAAGTGACATACTTTACCAAATACAAGCCTATATGGTGATATTCCTAAGTTGGTCTTAAAAGCTGTACGATATGCCTATAGTGCATCTATTAGCTTCAATGATCAATCTTTTCTATTTGAACTTACTGTTTTCTCTAAAATATGCTTAATTTAGTGATTAGACATTTCAACTTGCCCACTCATTTATGGATGATAGGGTGTGGCCAGTTTATGGATAATGTTATACTTCTTCATCAGTGATGCAAATGATCAATGGCAAAAGTGTGTTCCATGATCACTGATAATAGCTCTAGGGGTACCAAATCAAGATTAGATATTTTTTTTAAGAAATTTGGTAACAATCCTACTATCATTGGTCTTGCATGGTACTGCCTCTACCCACTTGGATACATAGTCAACAGCTACTAAGATGTATTCATTTCCAAAAGATTTTGGAAATGGTCCCATGAAGTCTATTCCCCATACATCAAAAATTTCTATAATTAAAATTGGATTCAAAAGCATCATATCTTTCTTTGTGATTCGATCTATTTGTTGGCACCTAACACAACTTTTATAGTATTCATGAGCATCTCTAAATAGGTTAGGCTAATAAAATTCATATTGGAGCACTTTAGCTATAGTCTTTTTAGCTCCAAAATGACCACCACAAGCTTGAACATGGCAAAAAGATAAAATATTCCTTACTTCATTATCAAGGACACATCTTCTTATGATTTGATTAGAACATTATTTAAATAAATATGGATCATCCCAAATAAAATACTTCACTTGAGAGAAAAATTTGTTCTTATCCTGAGTAGTCCAGTGCATTGAAATTTGGCTGGTGGTTAAGAAATTTACTATGTCAGCATACCATGATTTTGATGTCACTGATGGCAATTGTTCATCAGGAAAAGACTCATTAACAAGTCTTTCCTTAGTTGGTCTAATTACTAGATGAGATAAATGATCTGTCACTATATTTTCAGTATCTTTCTTATTCTTGATCTCTAGGTCAAATTCTTGCAAAAATAGGATCCATCTAATTAGGCATGCCTTAGCATCTTTCTTTGAGAGAAGGTGCCTAATAGCTAAGTGATCAGAATAGATAATTACATGAGATCCCACTAAATAGGATCTAAATTTTTTTAATGCAAATATCACAGCTAAAATTTTTTTTTCAGTGGTTAAGTTATTAAGCTATACTTCATTTAAGATCCTACTAGTGCAATAGATCACTCAAGGTAGCTTATCGATCTTTTGACCTAGAATAGCTCCTATGGCATGATCAGATGCATCGCACATGAGCTCAAAAGGTTGATTCCATATGGGTGGATGAATAATAAAGACCGAAGTCAATTTCTTCTTTAAATTTTCAAAGGACTCGAGACATTTAGGTGTAAAGTCAAATTTAACATCTTTGGCTAATAAGTTAGTTAATGGTCAAGCCACTTTGTTAAAATTTTTGATAAATCACCTATAGAAACTAGCGTGTCCAAGAAAAGAGCGAACTTCTTTTACTGATTTTGGTGGTGGAAGGTTTCAATTAAATCTACCATGGCTTTGTCCACTTCAATATCTCATTTTGAAATGACCAAGCACTATGCCTTCCTTAACCATAAATTGGCATTTTTCTCAATTCATAACTAGATGCTATTCTTTACATCTTTCTAAGACTAACTTAAGATGATGAACACAATTAGTGAAGCTAGATCCAAAGATGAAAAAGTCATCCATGAAAATTTCAAAGAACCTTGTCTGAGAAAATACTAGTCATGCATTTTTGAAAAGTAGCTGGTGCATTACATAACCCAAAAGGTATGCATCTGTAGGCAAAGGTTCCATATGAATAGGTAAAGGTAGTCTTTTCTTGATCCTCAAGGGCTATTGAAATCTAGTTGTATCCCAAGTATCCATCCAAAAAAATAATAAAAGTCATGCCCTACTAGTCATTCTAACATTTGGTCTATGAAGGGCAGAAAAAAATGATCCTTTCGAATAGCTGTATTTAATTTTCTACAATTGATGCAGACCCTTCATCTGGTTTGAACTCTTATTGGAACCAATTCATTATGATCATTCTAGATTACAGTAACTCTTGACTTCTTGTGTACCACTTGTAATGGGCTTACCCATGAACTGTCTGAGATTGGATATATTATTCCATTATTAAGAAATTTTATTATTTCTTTTTTTACAACTTCTTTCATAGCTAGGTTAATTCTCCTTTGGGGATCTCTTTTTAGCTTAGCATCCTCTAATAGATGAATTCTATATTGAACAATTGAGGAACTAATTCCTTTTAAATTAGCCATGGTCGATCCTAATGATTCTTTATTTTTCTTACGAATAGTCAATAATTCTTCCTCTTGTATAGGGTCTAGGTCCACTAAAATAATTACTAGCAAGGTTTCTGATGGACCTAAATATGCATATTTTAGGTATTTGGGGAGTATTTTTAATTCTAGCTTGGGTGTTTCCTCTACTAATTGTCTAGACAATGGTTCAACTAAAGGCTCTCATCTAAGTTTCGTATTAACTGTAGCTAAATCATTAACCTTCTCAAATTCTTCATAGTTCTGATTCATCCATAGTTTCATGTTAAATTTTTCATCACTAAAGTCAATGGGTTCATAAACTTTATCCTGTATCCAATTCAGGTCACTCACTTGATTCATTTCAAACAAGTTAAAAATATTTAGATCTATGGTCATATTACCAAAGAAAAGTTTCATTAGACCATTTCGACAGTTGATTTGAGCATTGGCTATGGCTAGAAATGGTCTACCTAGTATAATTAGGATGTGGTCATTTGATTTAATTATAAATTTAGTTTCTAAAATTATGAAGTCTACTGAGTAGATGAAATCACTGACCTTAATTAATACATCTTCTACTATTCCTCTTGATACTTTTAAAGATCGATCAGCTAATTGTAAAGTCATTCCTATAGGCTTTAATTCTTCCAACTCTAACTTTTCATAAACTAAATACGATAGTATATTGACACTCACCCCTAAGTCTAATAGAGCCTTATCAATGAGAGTTTTTCCTATAATGCAAGAAATAGTGGGAGACCCTGGATCATTGTATTTTACTGGTACATGGTTCAGTAGGTATGAACTCATACTAGCTACCAAAAAGGCTATCTTAGGTACA
The DNA here is from genome assembly GCA_006176705.1 of Cocos nucifera. NCBI lineage: Eukaryota > Viridiplantae > Streptophyta > Magnoliopsida > Arecales > Arecaceae > Cocos > Cocos nucifera. Next base: position 116,339 of record QRFJ01001788.1, read on the forward strand.
TTGGTAGTCTTTTTTCTGGTACATAAGTCCTTAAAAAATTTATCATATGATGGAACTTGTTGGATCATATCTAATAAAGGAATATTTACTTTAACTTGTTTAAAGACTTTCAAGATTTTGTCTAGTTGGACTGAGTTTTGGTTGGATTTTAGTCTGTTAGAGAAGGATGCTACAACCATGGATATTGGTCTAACTAATTCTGGTGTAGGCTCTACTGGTGAATCAGGTTATGTTTCTTTAGGTTCTACAGATTGGCTCTATTCAAATATTGGTTCAGATGGTAGGTCTTCTATTTCTTCTTCTAGTGCTTCAGATCTATCCACATGGTTGTCTATTTATTTCCCAGATCTTAGTGTATGGATTGCATTTAATTAGTTAATCTAGGCTCCTTAGAGTGGTTTCTGATCATTTTGGGCTCTAGGGTTTAGCCTCAAATTGACTTGGCAATTTACCCTTTTCTCTTTCAGTCATAGTATTAACTAACTATCCTAATTGCATTTTTAAATGAGCTATTGCTTATATGTTTGATGTTAGTAATTGATCAGTGGCTTACATAAAAGTATTAAGAATAGTTGCATTATTGGTGGTTGATTTTGTCAAGATTTCTAGACTTTTTTCTTAAAGGTCAGATTTCTTTTTATTATTGTTAAAGCATGGTGGGTTATTTGCCATAGGATTAGACCTTGGATTTAATTGGTTGAAGCTAGGACCGCCTACATTTGGACCTTATAACCATGAAAAATTAGGATGGTTTCTCTATCCTGGGTTATAAGTAGATGCATAGGGATTATTATTTGATCTTTGGTATACTGCATTAACATGTGCAAACTCATTTTCTATTGGTTTTATCAAGAAGGGATATCCCCCTATGACGTGGTCTGGTGGACTACAATCATTGCACATAGGTGCAGACACTTGGTTTACATTGACTGGTCTCTATAATTCTAAGGCCTCTAATGTTCATTCTAAAGTAGTAATTTTGACTTCTATAGCTAGGATTGTTGGAACTTGGTGTATACCACCTCTTATTGGCATAGGTTCCTTAGTTGCCTCCCACTATAGACTCTTTTTTACTAGATCCTCTAAAAATTGCCAAGCCTCATTAAGTTTCTTGTGCATGAATTGGCCCTAGCACATTGATTCTAGCATAGTCCTAGAACTTGGGTCTAGACCTTCATAAATAATTTGACATAACCTCCATGTTTCTATTCCATAGTATGGGCATTAACTTAAGATGTTCTTAAATCAGTCTAAACACTTCCAGAAAGACTCTCTCCCTAATTGATAAAATTGATTAATTTCATTTCTTAACTTGGCTATTTTGTGATGTAGGGAGAACTTCCTCAAGAATACTTTTACAAAGCCATCCCATGTTATGATTGACTGGTTGGATAGACTATATAGCCATTTTTTGCATTTTCCTTGAAGACAAAATTAATCAGCCTAAGTTTAATAGCATCTTTTGAGAGTTGGTGTATCCTCATAGTATCACATACTTTCTTAAATTCTCTAATAAAAATATATGCATCCTTAACCTCGGTGAATTTAGGAAGTATGTTAATGATTTGAGGTTTAATTTTAAAACTGGTTGCATTAGTCTAAGGTAATTGGATACAAGATGGTTGAGCTGACCCAATTGGATAGCAGAAGTCTTTTAAGATTTGAGGTTCTTGATCTATCTCACTAATTATGGATTCAAAAATTTCTTGGATTAGGATAGAATTTGGATCTATTCTTACTAATCGATTAAATTTTCTTTTTCAAGTTGTTATTTTATAATTTAATTTTAATTAAATTTATTTTTTAAAAAATTTAAAGAGATGAGAGAAAAGAAAGAAGAGGGTTCTAAAGATGAGTCCTAAGGAGTCCTAAATCTATAGATGAAAGAGAGAAGAGTGCTTTAAGTAGGTTTGAATTTGGTGTTAATTACAGTCAAGTTAAACAAGCATGGACTCTCTATCCAAGGATTAACCTAGACCTAGAGAGCTTCTAACTGTCAAGATCACCTTCAAGCACTCCAAGCCTAAAACTGACTAACTGACTCGGTCAGGTAAGCATAAGATATGAAAGATTTTCTACTTGTTACTTTTCTTAAACACTAACTAAGTTGGCTAGGTCTGACAACAAAATCAATTGAAAACCATCTTCTTTGAACCACTTACCTTGGACACCAAGTAATTATCCAATCCGACTCTAGTCCAACTCTAGAGTTTTCTTGTCCTATTGAACTCAAATATCCTAGGGCCAATGTCTAATTGATTTTAAATTAAGGTCTGGATTAATGCAATATAAAGGATGATGGTTTGTGGGCTAAGAAAGGATGATCAAATCAACATCTTATCTTAATTAATGAGTTATTCTCTTAAAGTTAAAAATGGAGATGCAATGTAAAGAAACAAAGGATCCAATCAAATTAAAAATTAATTTTATCTTATATTTTTTATTATAATAAATTAATTAAGTATTATGAGATGTCAGTGAATTTTTAGGATTTATGATTTTATCTTTTTATAGATATATTTTTTTAATTTTTGATTTATGTGATTTTGCAAGAGAAAGTAAATTTAAGTAATTAAGTCTTAAAAAGAAATAAATTAATCTAAACTATAGAAAATAGAAATTAGTTATAAAAGATAGTAACAACTAGATAAAACTAAAGATCAATAAAAAATATTTTTTTTAATTAATTAATTATTTTTTTTAATTAAAGCAACTATGCTACAATCTTTGGAAATGATGCTAAAAATTTGATTCCATCCTCAGCAATGGCACCAAAAATTTGATGCTTATCATTATAGTAATAAATAATAATTAAAATCAATCTTATTATTAATTAGGATAGTGGTGAGTCATGTGTCGATTTTCTTAAAAATTGAAGGTTGAGTTATGTTTAATTTTAATTAAAAAATTAAATTAATTTATTAAATAAAAATTTAAATAATTAAATTAAAAAGAAATAATTAAGAGTTTAATAAATTAAAATAAAATAGTAAAAGAGTTTAATAAATTATGATAATTCTTTTTAATACAAAAATTTATTATTTAAAAATTTAGTTATGATTATAATTTATTTTCTTAGAGCATGAATTATATCTCTTGATCATGATCCATCTCTATAAAATTATAAATTATTTAATACTTTAATTCTTAGAAATTTAGAACATGACTTTTAATATTTTTTTAAAAATAAATTATTAAATTGAGTATGAACTATATCTCATGATCATAATTTATCTTACTGAATATAATTTATTTAGATCTTTAATCAATAATAAGCATATCAAAAAGTCAAGTTCTCATGCATAAAAAGATAAATTTTATTAAAAACTAGACAGAAGCATATGTTTGCAAAAAAAGTAATTACAAAAGAATAAAAAAAAAAAAGAAAAGTATAATCCATGCTCGAAGACTTCATCTACTCTTCCTCACTTCCGACATCTTCAAAGCTCCTCGGAGAAGGATGGTAGAAGAAGAAAGGAGGAAAAGAGAAAAAAAAAAGAGAGTGAGGAGGCTTTGTTTTGGGCTAAGAGGAAAGGCAGGAGGAGAGTTTTGAGGAGAAGAGTTGAGAGTTTTTGTATGCTCTCAGCTAAGTGGACTGTTTCAAGGCTTTAGGATTGTTGGTGCAGAAATCTGTGAGAACACCGAAAGTAGCTAGAGTTGGAGAGGTGAGACCGCCGGTGGGATCTATAAAATAAAGTCAAAATTGAAGGTAGGTGGCTCCGACAGAATCCTCCGACGCTCAAGTCAGTTCTCTGGCCAACTGGAATGGAGTGCTCAGAAAATAGAGAAGTAGAGTAATAGGGAGGAAAAGAGAGCTTAGAGAAAAATATATCTGAAAAATCTCTTTTATAGATGAAGCATATAACAAACTGATGGAGATAGTCATAACCATCCGGTAGTGGGCTGCTTAGGCCATGTGGAGTTTGTTACGGAGGATGAGTTATCATTTGTCGTGACTTGTAGGTAGTTGAGATTCATTTGTTAGAGTTCAAACATAGGTTGAAGATCTCAATATATGCAGTAAACTTGTAACCGATCAAGGTCTGTTGGAGAAATGTTTAGTGGCTTTAAGAAGTTTGGAAGTCTCCTGGGTCGTGTGCAGGTAAGTGCCTCATAAATTGAAATTTGAAGTACTATGTTCCATCCTCTATGGAGCAGTTGTCATGAATCAGTGATTTGATAAGGTCCTTTTGGATGGCTCCAACTAACAGGTGTAATATGGACTAAGTAGATTCACGACTGGCTAGGAGAAGCTCATCCTAAAAGGTATTCGAAATGAAGAACTTTGACTGAAGGAAGCATGACTGAAAGGATTGTGTCTAAAAGGAGTCCACCTAGAAGGAGCGCTGCTGGAAGGAGCGTGAATGGAGGAGTTCGTCCGACAAGAGCACGATTGGAGTTCCTCTGAAAGCAGCATGACTAAAGGAGTTAGTTCGAAAGGAGTCCGACTAGAAGGAGCGCTGCCGAGAGGAGCACGACTAGAGAAGTTTGTCAGGAAGGAGCATGACTGGAGGAGTTCATCCGAAAGGAGTCCACCTGAAAGGAGCGCTGTTGGGAGGAGGGCGACTGGAGGAGTTCATCCAAACAGAGCATGATTGGAGGAGTTCGTCCGAAAGGAGCATGACTAAAGGAGTTCATCCAAAAGGAGTCTGACTGGAAAGAGCATGACTAGAGGAGTTCGTCCGAAAGGAGCGCGACTGGAGGAGTTCATCCAAAAGGAGTCTGATTGGAAGGAGTGCTGCTGAGAGAAGCGTGACTAGAGGAGTTCGTTTGAAAGGAGTGCGACTGGAGGAGTTCATCTAAAAGGAGTCCACCTGAAAGGAGCGCTATCGGGAGGAGCACAATTGGAGGAGTTCATCCAAAAAGAGTCCAACTGAAAGGAGCGCGATCAGAGGAGTTCGACTAGAAGGAGCATGTTGTCCATAATATAAGACTTCAATTGTCTTCAAAACTAGTCACCAACCAAGGTTGGGAGGGTTGAACTTTGATCCTGTCATTCATTTTAAGTTAAGAAACAAGGTTAATTAATAGTTCTTCTTTACTATTTAAGATCGTCTAGTCGGGCTTCAATGTGCCTTCAACAAGTTCCACGATATAGAGTTATTATTAAGAGGATCGACAAATTCCTTCAGAATGGGGGTCGATGGCTAAGGACTTCAGCGAGGGTTATTTTACCCCCAATACTTATCCTCCTACTCTCGAGTTTAAATTTCAAATGAAAGGAGTATAGAAAAATCACTGTAGCCAAAATCCTTTACCAACTTCCTACTCTTAGAGAACGAAACCTTTTGGCTTTTTTGAATTGACGCTGAAATTTAATGTCGAATGACCTGAAAGAACAAATTTCCTCGAAGACTCATCTGGCATGAAGCTCCATGTACGATGCAATTATTGTTTCATCAGGTGCCAAGAGTGAGAAGGGACAACCTCAAAGTTGGCAATCTTGTTTACCACCTTAGGTAGGGCAAATTTATCAACCAAATCCTTGATAATGTCCTAGTTGTAAAAGGGATTTTCTTCCAGGTCTTTATTGTCATCATTGGACTCACAGGTCTTTATTGTCTACCACTCACTCCTGGCGCCTAACGAAACAATAATTGCACCATACATAAAGCTCCATGCTAGATGAGACTTCGAGAAAATTTATCCTTTCAGGTCATTCGGCATTTAACTTTGGTGCCAATTCAGAAAAGCCAAAAGATTTCATTCTTCGAGAGTGGAAAGCTGGTAAAGGACTTCGATTGCAGCAATTTTTCTGTACTCCCTTCATTCGAAATTTGAACTCAGAAGTAAAAGGATAAGTATTGGGGGTAAAATAACTCCCACTGAAGTCCTTAGCTGCTGATCCCCATTCTAAAGAAATTCGTCGATCCTCTCAACAACAAGTCCATACCATCAAACTTGTCAAAGACATATTGAAGCCCGGCTAGATGATCTTTGTTGGTGCAAAATCTAGTTGATGCCAGATCGAGCTAGAGTTGAGGAAGAAGAGGTCGCCGTCGAGGTCGCCACTGTTGATGCAGAATCCATGCTCTCTATGGCCCAGGGCCCTTCCAATGGGGATCAAGCTCTGAAGCTTCCTACTGAGGAAGAGACGAGAGAAGGGAAGAAGAAAAAGAAAGCTGTCATGAAGACACCCCATAAGGCTCACTTTAATGAGTCGAATGACGACAGTGATGAGCGAGGAGAGGATCCTTTTGATGACCCTGAGATCGTCCAGGCATTAATTGATAAATTTTCCATGCCAGAGGTGGTGGACCACATGGTCGACCTTGAACCACGGCAGCTCATCTGGGGTTCTCTCGGAACCCTCCTCAAGGTGATTGCTTCATTGTCCAACTTCTTCTCTTATCTTTTGCTTTTTCCTTCTTCTCTCTTCTCTCGTTCTTCTTCCTTTTCTTCTTTTTTTTTTTTAACATCAATCATTTGTTGCAGTTGGATCACCAAATACTCACCCACATCAAGAGAGCACACCATCTAGAGGCGAAGGTAGAGAAGGTCCAGGAGGATCTTCCAACCAAGGTCAGTCGCCTTCAGGAGAAGGTCGGCAAGGTTGAGCATCTTGCGGAGGAGAAGATGGCGGAAATTGGAAGTCTCCAGGGTGCGCTCAGGAAAGAGGAGTTCGACTCGGCCGGACTTAAGGCTACACTGGCTCTAGAGGAGGAAAGAAAGAAATAAGCTGAGATCAAAGTCGCCGAATTGGAAGCTCGGATGGCGAAGTCGATCTCAGAGATGATGATCCAGGCCATGGGAGAGTTCAAGGCCTCTTTCAAAATGAGCAACCTGAATGTTGAGTTCAACCAGCAGGCGATCATTAAAGGTTTTGAGCTCTGCGAGGGTCGAGTTGCCCAAAAATTTCTCGAGCTTGACCTGAGTTTTTTGGAAGAAGAGGAGGCTACCAATGGAGAAGCCGAACCATCCACTGCTACAGTCGATCCTTCTCCCACCGGACTGATCGTAGAACCTTCCGAACCTACTATTGAGGAGCCCGAACCCTCTAAACCACCAGCCGAACTTGCTCTTGAGTCCGTAGCTACTGCAGGAGTGCCGAGTTTCCCTGTTGCTTCCCCTCCCGAGGTTGGGAGGTTTTAGTTATGTTATTTTCTTTTTATTTCATCCTATACTTGAAAAAACTTTTATCAATGAAAGTAAGACTTCTTTTTATAACAGCTTAAAATTCCTTTCATATGTTGGATGCAGTCTCCTACCGATGTCGAGTCGCTGCCTCAAGGAATTCTTTTAAAATTGATAATTAAGAGTTTGAAGAAAAAAATTCATCATCTGAGAAAAAAATTGAAAAAGATAGAAGACGAACTCCAAAGATCCAAGAAAAATACTTTGGAGGTGATGATTGAAGTCACTCGCCTCTGCAAATTACACATGAAGGATTTTATGAGCTTTAGCATTAAGAAGAATAATTTTGAGGAGTTAGTAGAGTTTAAGAAAAGTGCTAGTGATAAATCCTGGATGTTGACCGTGAAGATTAGCTCTCTCGAAGTTGAACTTGATTCGGCAAAAGAGACAATCCGATTATTGGAGGGAAGTTCATCATGGTCTTCTAATAAGTCAAGATACGATTGGGACTGGTCGAAAAATTTTTCTGAGCTCCAGAGGTGGCTTCATGATGCCGAAGCTTGGCATAATAAGTGTAGGACTAATTATAAGGAGAAAATGAGTAGGCTTGAAAGTGAGCTCAAATCGACGAACGAAGAGGTGGCTTGTCTTCGAAGGCAATTATATGATAATCAGCAAGTCGGTGCTGATAAAGAGTCGAAGCGGGTTATTTTTCTGAGGAAATCCTTCCACAGTCTTTCATTTGCATACGAGAAGGATAAGGCCGAACTCCAATAGTTGAAGATCTAGATGGTATACGAGCGTCAAGCTGTGAAGGATGCGGAGGCTGAGTCAGCAGTTCTGAGGAGGTAGTTGAGAGAATCCGAAGATAATTATCGAGGAGCCGACAAGACGTATGTGGAGAGTCTGCTAAGGAAGAAAGAACTTGAGGAAGAGATAATCAGTTTAAAAAAATCTTTGGTGATGGCCAGCAGCCCAAAGTCTGAGGGATCTGATCCTTGCTTTGGCCTTTTCCTCGCTTTTGTAATCGATCTTATAGATCTTCATTTTATAATAATTCTAATTTTAATGAAAAAATAACTTCTTTAATTATTTTTCTATTTCATTTCTTCACTTTTCTTTTTCATTTTGTCCTTTATTGGAATAATCATCAAAAAGTAGCATTTCTCCTATCTTTTCATAATCAGAGATCTTTATTTGTATCAGGACGATGTTAGGACGATGTTATCTTTCCATTTTCAGCTTAGTTAGTTTTTCTTGATCCTTTTGTCAAAATGAAGTCCTTACTTATTCTTGATGAGGTTGGTTTTTGCTTTTGTCATGATGAGATTTTTCTTCTATCTCAGGCAATCAGAGGTCTTTGATTTGCTCATATTAGGACAAGATTCTCCTTTTGTTAATAGGGCTATAGTGGCACGATCGGGCCATTGATAGGTCTTCTCCTCTCCTTCTATTTTTAATAACTGAAGGTCTTTGGCTTGCTCAAGTTAGGACGAGGTCCTCCTTTTATCCCTAACATGACAGTAGGGGCACAAATGGGCCATTGAATGGGCCCCTTCCCTCAATCCATTTTAAATTAACGAGACCTTCGACTTTGCTCAAGTTAGGATGAGGTTCTCCTCCTATTTCTAATAAGACTGTAGGAGCACAAATGAGCCATTAAATGGGCCTCTCCCCTCATTCCATCTTAAATTAATGAGGCCTTCGACTTTGCTCAAGTTAGGACGAGGTTCTCCTTCCTATTCCTAATATGGCTGTAGGGGCACAAATGGGCCGTTAAATGGGCCTCTCCTCTCATCCCATCTTAAATTAATGAGGCCTTCGACTTTGCTCAAGTCAGGATAAGCTTCTCCTCCGATTTCTAACAAGATTGTAGGAGCACAAATGGGTCATTAAATGGGCCTCTCCCCACATCCCATCTTAAATTAACAAGGTCTTTGACTTTGCTCAAGTTAGAACGAGGTTCTTCTTCTATTCCTAACAAGACTATAGGGGCACAAATGGGCCATTGAATGGGCCTCTCCCCTCCTCCTATCTTAAATAACCAGAGATCTTCGACTTGCTCAAGTTAGGGCGAGGTTCTCCTTCTATTTCTAACATTACCACTTTTGATTGCTTTTTTTCTATCATCACTTAATTTTTGCACCAAGAAATAATAATGTTGAAATGAAGGAGTTTTATTGAAGAAAAATTATTGGTAGTACATTCTCAAATTTTCTGAATTCCAAGGTCGTGGGAGTGTTGTTCCTCCAAGCTCCTTCAGGCGATAAGTTTCGGGCCGAACGACCTTCTCTATTTTATATGGGCCTTTCCAATTTTGAGCAAGCTTTTCTTGATTCTGAGGTTGTGAAATAGCTGCTCGTCGAAGTACCAAGTCCCCCACTTTGAATATTCTACCTTTGATTTTTGAGTTGTAGTAGCGAGCTACTTTTTGCTTGTAGGCTGCCATCCAAACTTGAGCTTTTTCTCTTTTTTTTTCCTACCAAATCAAGGTTAGCCCTTAGGTCCTGTGAGTTACGCTACTCATTAAATATCATGACTCATGCTGATGGGAGTTTAAGTTCTATCTTCAATTTCAAAGACCAAAGTGAATAGAGTTTCTCCTATTGGCAATCTTTGGATAGTTCAATAAGCTCAGAGCACATGATAGAGTTCATCTATCCAAATCCTTTTTGTCCTCTCAAGTCTTGCTTTGATACCTTGCAGCAGAATTTTGTTAGTTACTTTGGCCTCTCCGTTTGCCTATGGGTGAGCCACTAACGTAAAATGGTGGGAGATATTCAGATCTTCACAGAATTTGGCAAATCTTGCTCCAGTAAATTATCGCCCATTATCTATTGTGAGAATCTGAGGTAGGCTGAATCTACAAATAATCAACTTCCAAATGAAGTCCTGCACTTTTACTTCAGTTATTTTTGTCAGAAGTTCGGCTTCAACCCATGTTGTGAAATAGTCTTTTGTCATCAAGGGAAACTTTTATTGTTTGGACGCCATTGGAAAAGGTCCGAGTATATCCATTCTCCATTATGCAAATGGCCATGGGGCGCTCAGGGGTATAAGTTCGGAGGCTGACTGTCTTTGGATGTTTGTATTTTTTTGATAGCAGTTACATATTTTGATATCTTTTATAGAATCATGGTACAAGGTCGGCCAATAGTAACCCTACCAAAGTAGTCTTTATGATAAAGATCTAGCCCCTACATGACTTTCACAGATTTTCTCATGTACTTTTCATAATGCAAAATCAGCTTCTAAAGATCAGAGACATCTGAAGAGTGGCAAAAAATACGATCTTTGATACAGCTTGCCTTCATACAGAACATATCGGAAGGCTTAGTTTTTGAGTTTTCAAGCTTCTTTTGGATTATAAGAAAGAACTGCATCTTTAAGATAGGCGACCAGTGGATCAATCCAACATGGCTCATGGTCGATCTGTATTATAGATTACAGTTCCTCCAAACTTAGGTATTTTAGAACTTCAAAGAATACTTCCTTAGGTAGTTCGATCGGGCCTAAAGTGGCCAGTTTAGAGAGAAGGTCGGCTCTGATATTTTCTATCCTTGGAATCTATTTGATGTTAAAACTGTTGAAGGCCGAAATCAAGTTCTTCACTTTCTCAAGATATTTCATCATGCTTTCCTCTCGTGCTTCATAACTACCACCAACCTGTCCGACCACCAGCTGAAAATCACTATAGACCTAGAGCCGATCTGTTTCTAACTCTTTAGCTATCTTTAACCCAATGATCAATACTGTATATTCGACCCCATTATTAGTTGCTAAAAATTCAAAGCGCAGTGCATATTCGATGATGATCTCCTCCGGGTTAACCAAGATCAGCCCTGTGCCTACACTAGAAGTGTTGGATGAGCCATCCACATATAGGACCTAGAAATCTTTGAGAAGATCGGCTCTTTCCTCAGAGGAGCTCGACTACAACCATGAAATGCTGGTTTCATTCTGTTCAAGCTTGACTTCATCTAAAATGGTGCATTCTACTACAAAATCTATAAGTATTTGGACTTTGATTGATGGTCGAGGTTGGTAGTTAATATCAAATTTGGTGAGCTTAATTACCCATTTTGCTATTTTCCTTGAGGCATCTGTTCAATGGAGAACTATCTTGATTGGTTGATCAGTAAGGAGGGTAATGGTGTGCCCCTAAAAAGAGTCTTCGAACTATAATTAATAGAGCATAAGTTAGTATTTCTAACTTGGTATACCTAGTCTTGGCATCTCTTAGGACCCGGCTTATACAGTAGATCGCCACTATACTTTTGCTTCTTCTTTAACTAAGACTACTGCTAGAGCTGCTGAGGAGACTGCCAGGTATAAAAATAGTTCTTCTCCAGATTCGGACTTGGCTAACAGGGGAGGTGAGCAAAGGTAGTCCTTGAGCACTTTAAAGGCTTGCTGGCATTCAGTGGTCCAGCAAAAGTCCTTTGGTTACTTAAGAACTTGAAAAAAGGGCATGCATTGCTCGGCCAACCTTGAGATGAAGCGGTTCAGGGCTGCCACCTTTTCAGTCGATGCTAAACTTCTTTGATGGATTTAGGAGCCATCATCTCTTGAATGGCTCAAATCTTCTCCAAATTTGCTTCAATCCCGTGCCTTGACACCATGAACCCTAAGAAATTTTTTGAAGTCACATCAAAGGTGTATTTGGTTGGGTTCAACTTCATCCTGTATTTTCAAAGGGCATCAAAGGTTTCCTCAAGGTCGGCAATGTAACTTATTAATATTCGGCTCTTGACAGGCATGTCATCTACATACACTTCTATGTTACGATCGATTTGCTCCTTGAAGATCTTATTGATCAGGTGCTGGTATGTTGCTCCTACATTTTTTAGTCCAAAAGGCATAACCCTATAATAGTAAAGACCACGATCAGTAATAAAAGCAGTTTTCTCCTCATCCTCTGATGCCATCCAGATTTGATGATAGCCAGAGAAGGCATCCATGAAAGTGAGGAGCTCGTGGCCCGAAGTTGCATCCACCAACTAATCAATTATGGGCAAAGGGAAGCTATCTTTTGGATAGGCTTTGTTTAGTTTTTTGAAATCTATGCACATTCTTCATTTACCGTTTGCCTTTTTGATGAGTACGACATTGGAGATCCAATTCAGATAGTTGACTTCTCAGATGAATCCAGCCTTAAGGAGCTTATCAACTTCTTCTGTAATTGTCTTCTATCTCTCTGGGGCATGGCACCGCATCTTTTTTTTCATTGGTCGATGTTTTGGATCAACAGCCAAATGATGCTCCATGACTTCCACATCGATTTTCGGCATGTCCGCGGGGACCTTGCCAAAAACATCTACATTTCTTCGAAGGAATTTGATGAGCTATTCTTGTATCCCATCAATTAGATTGGAACTAATCTTTACCATGTGCTCCATATTTTCATCATTCAGAGGGACTGAGATAAGATCTTCCATCAGTTCTCCCCTTTCTTCCGCGAGGTCGTCCCGAACATCTAACCCATCAATAGGATAAGGGTCAGACTATTCTTTCTTTTGCAGGATAATTGAGTAGCAGTACCTTACTAGAGCTTGATCTCTTCTGACCTCTCCGATCTGGTAACTTATCAGAAACTTCATCTTCAAATAATAAGTTGACACCACTTTTCGAAGTGCATTTAGACCAGGTCGGCAGAGAATTGCATTATAAGCAGAGGGATCCTTTACTACCAAAAAATCCACCTACACTCTGGATTGTCTTGGATATTGTCCTACAGTCACAACTAGAGTTATTACACCTTTAACTAGTACTGCAGCACCAGCAAAGCCGACTGGTGGAGAGTTTATTGATCCAAGTTGACCATTAGATATTGACATTTTGGAGAAAGCATCATAAAATAAGATGTCAGTCGAACTTTCATTATCAACTAGGATGCGACGTACATCATAGTCTACTATATTTAAAGAGATTACAACCATGTCATTATGCGAAAACTATACTCTCCGAGCATCTACCTCAATGAAGGTTATGGGTTCTTTAGTCCTCCATCTCTTCGCTGATCCCTCAGATCTACTGGCCTTTTCTTGCCGAAGTCCCCCAGAGATAGTGTTGATGATGCCAAGAGATGGCCGATCTTCTTATTGTTCCTCCCTCCTTGATGGTTCTGGCTACGATAGTGCCCTCGATCGATCTTCTCTTACTTCAGACCAGTGCCTGAGGAATCGACCTAGTCGGCTTCTCCTGATGAGCTCTTCGATCTCGTCTTGGAGCTGAATACATTCTTTAGTATCATGATCGTGGTCACAATGGAAGAGACAATACTTGTTAGGATTATGCTTGCTAGGATGAGTGCGCATCCTTTTAGGCCTTGACAGTTGCTCTTTGATCTCCATCAATACTTGCATTTTTGGAGCATTGAGGGGGGTGTAGTTGTGAAACCTTCTGGGGGGAGAACTTCTTTGTGTCCTTCTATCGGAGCTTCTTTAACGATGAGCTCGAGGAGGAGTTTGGGCTCGCATACGTTCGGAGGGAGTCCATGAGAGCGACTGAACTTTATTCAGCCCTCCATCAGCTATGGACTTATTAGACTCGCCTACCTACCGCTCTCCTGTAGCTTCTTCTTCTTTCAATTTGAATGCTTCTTTAGCTCGGGCATATCCTTCAGCTCAAGCTAGCAGATCAGTAAAGTCTCTAGGGTACTTTTTTTTTAGGAAGAGCAACAAATCATTCTTCTGAAGACCGTCCTTCAACACGATCGTTGTAATAGACTGATCCAAGTTTTGGACTTCCAGTGTGGTAGCATTAAAGCGATTGACATAAGCCCAAATGGACTCTCCTTCCTTCTGCTTGATGTTGATGAGAAAGTCTGAACCTCTCCGAGGATGCCGGCTGCTAACAAAATGAGCCACAAACTGATGGCTCATCTGATCAAAGGAGAAGATTGTACCTAATTTCAATGTTGAGTATCAATTTCTTGCAGCTCCCTTTAGGATAGATGAAAAAGCTCGGCATAAGATGGCATTTGGTGCACCATGGAGCAGCATCATGGTCCGAAAGGCCTCCAGATGATCAATCGGATAAGAGGTTCAATCGTAGCTTTCAAATTAGAAAAGCTTGAAGTTTGGTAGAATGGGCTCTTGCATAATTTGAGGAGAGAAAGGAAGATCAATGTAGATGTCGTCATGATGAACCAGAGCGATGTGGTAGAGTTCTTCAAGCCATCGGTCCATCTCTTGCAGTTTCTGATCGAGGACGTCATCTCGATCATAGATCTTGGAAGGCTTCTGACTATAGATGGGGAAGGTCTCTTTTGAAGAAGAATCATGATCTAAATAAGGATCCTCTCCTCTCTATTTCTCTTTTCTAGGGGTGATGGGTATACTAGCACAAGTGCGCCTCCTTGAGACCTATTCTTGATATCCCAATGGTGGATTTTCTGGTGGAACCATCATCAGGGGTTGCTACATGGCCTGCACCATTTTGGTGAGGCCCTGAACCTACTACATCAGTAGGTTAAACTGCTCTGGATCTACCATGACCGCTAGTGGAGGAGGAGGTTGAAGCACCGATGATGGAGCAGGAATGGATGGATCTAGCTCAGATCAGACGGTAGAAGCGGTAGATCTTTGGGTAGTCGCCTTCTTTAGAGGCATTTCTTAGGATTCAGGGAGAGGATAGAGATGAACCTTAAAGAAGAAGATTCACAAGATCGATTGAGTACTTCTTTAAGAATAAGGGTTTATAAATGAGGCCCTTCCTCCAACACCAATTCTGTTGGTGTAGAATCTGGTTGACGCCGGATCGAGTTGGAGTTGAGAAAAAAGAGGTCTCCATCGATAATCTATAAAATAAAGATCCATCCAGAATGAAGGGTGGTGGCTCCAATAGAACCCTCTGATGATCAAGTCAGTTCTTCTAGCCAATAGAAATGAAGTGCTCAGGAAAGAATTTAGTAGAGTTTTGCGAAGGAGAAGAGAGCCCATGACCACCTAGCTTTTAACCATATGGTCGTGGGCTCTCTTCTCCTTCCCAAAACTCTACTGAATTCTTTTCTTAGAACTTCATTCCTGTTGGTCAGAAGAGTTGACTTGATCGTCGGAGGGTCCTATCGGAGCCACCAACCTCGATTTTGGATGGAACTTTGTTTTGCAGTGAAGGTTCTTGATCTAGGATTTCATGGATAGATCTTAAAATTTTTTCAAGATTATGCAGTAGAAGATTTAAATAAATTAAATATTTATTTAAATAAATATGTAAACACCTAGATCATAGATCTATTATATGATTAAGGCATGATATTAAATCAAAAATTAAAATCAAACAAGAAAGAAAAGGTTGATCAAATCAATCTATATCTATACTACATCAAATGCAGGTATTTAGTTAATAGATCAGATCTATTACCTGAGCAAATTAGACATTCTAACTTGCTAATCTAGGCTTGAGGATGAAGTCATGAGCCGCACACATGTTCGGGCCCTAGGAGTCATCCACACGAGCCTACGAACTCTGATCTGAAGTTCGATGCAGGAAATCAGTACAACATGCTAGTACTATGTTGATTCTTCTTCGACGGTCGATCTGATGCTCTCTTCTTCAAAATTTAGACTCTCCAAAATATGAGAAGGAAGATGAGAGTTTACTGATCTAAGACTCCCTCAAAAAAAAAAAGAAGAGATTGAAAATAAAATAGCCCTAGAAGAAGACCCTCTTCTTCTTCTCTTTTCTCTCACTAAGACACCAAGTTTGGTGCCTATGGAACCCCCACGCCTAAGGACTCTCTTCCTTTGATTTTTGCACACCCCAAAACTCTTTGAAAGCTCTATATTTCATAAAAGATTAGAATAAAATTTATCTAATAAATAGAGAAAAAGAAGAGTCCAAGTTAAATCAAAATCCTAGACTAGGAATGTCCAAACATGAGAAGTTGTTGGGGCGTCCAACTCTTGGGTGCCTCCTCCATAATTATTGGTGTGGACCAGCAAGGGAGGGTGCACAAAAAAGGAGATTATTTTCATGGAATAATAGAAGAATTAATTAAAATATGGGGTGGCACTCAAGGGAAGGTGTTTTGGTCAACAAGGATTCTATCTCATAGAATCCTAACCAAAACTAACCCCTCTTTTGACTTGGTCTTCCAACAAATTGCCTTATGAGTAAAGGAGGAAAGAAAGAGGGCATGAGAATCCATGGGAGTGGGAAATTTTTACATGAGAAACAAAACAAAAAGGGCATGGGACATGAGGATTAAGTGGTGCAAGTGATAGGGAGTCCTAGTCACACTAGGACTCCTATTTTGACTTGATCAAACAAGATCTTTTAATCAAATAAAATCAAGATTAAACCAACTCAATTAAATAAGGCCCTAACCCATTTAAAGACTTAATTAAATTAGATTAAAATAAATTTAATTTTAATTTATTTTTTAATTAAATTAGAAAATTAGGTTAATCCGAGTCCTAGTTAGACTAGGACTAGTTCTTCCTTACACTTGACTTATCCAATAAACCAATTGAACTTGATCCAATCAAGCCAAAATCAAATCTAATTAAATTATATTTAATTAGACTTAATCTCAATCTATTGGCTTAATCAAATTAAGTTAATTAGTAATCCAATTGCTAATCGATCCTCCTGCAATACTTGCACTAGGTTAAACACCAATCGTATTGATTGTTTAATCTTAGAATGATTCTTAATCATTGATCAACCATTCGATCAGATCGTAAGCTCTAATGTGTGTGACCTCATAGTTCTGAACCTAAACTGATAGCATAGAAATAAATTTTTATACCAATCAAAGTGATCATCTAGCAATGATATCCAACGATCGGATAGGTCAAAGGTGTAGAACACCATCCTTAGAATCCATGCGAATATAGTTTTCATATAACTCATCTCCTTGACCATAATGCTCATAGGATACCTCAGAGTTCAACTGTCAACTTTGATTAGGTTGTCCACATTATATTTTAAAATATTAAATCAATCTGATGGATTATCCTGACCAAGGTTTTGCTATATTGAAATATAGTGATACATTCTTCTCCAACTCTTGGAGTGGTCAATTCCATCTTGATCGCACTCCGACTTGGCAAGTACTTGACTATGCCCAGAAGCCTTCCATTGTTGAATTAGAAATTTAATTAGTCTGGTACCAAAGCACAGTGAGTTGCTTGCAAGTCACTGAGGTGATCTTAGGTCTAAGGGAACTTATACCTATATCCCATTAGAGACATTCTCGATAGTAGAATGCTCTGAAGTTGGTCACGTTCAATGAGGATGTACCCATACATCTCATTTATATACCATACCAGTGTCTCTACACTCCTTGGTTAAGAGGACAACCAACCTATATGGCATATAGCGATCTATGCTCGATAGACGTTGTTGTCCTAATTAACAGCCTATCATTTGGTCGTGAACAAATTTAAGGACTTCATCATAATAATGGAGTTCATTAGAAGATGTAAACTTATGATGAAAAAGATGCTAAAATATTTTGATTAATTAATAAATTAATTATAATTATAAAATAGCCCAATCATCAATAGGCTGATGATTAGTTTTAGAACATAATTTCCAACAACTCCCACTTGTAATAAAGCCACTCGGCATAGTATCTAATACCCATCTTCAACTTATGATTCTCGAACTCCTTGATTGCTAGAGCTTTAGTGAAGGGGTCGGCTAGATTCTCCTTTTTATTGATCTTCTGAAGGTCAACGTCACCACGATCCACGATCTCATGGATCAAATGAAAGTGGCACAAAATGTGCTTTGTTTGCTGGTGTGCCTTTGATTCTTTTGCTTGAGCTATGGTGCCAGTGCTATCGCAGTAGAGCAAGACTGGACCATCAATGAAGGTTGCTACTCCGAGCTTGGTGATGAACTTTCTCAACCACACAGCTTTCTTTGCTGCATCTGATGCTGCCATGTACTCTGCTTCTCAAATAGAGTTAGCCATTATATGTCGCTTGAAACTTTTCAGTAGATTGCTCAACCATTTAGAGTAAAGATATACCCCGACATACTTTTACTATCATCATGGTTAGATTGAAAGCTGAAGTTTATAAATCCCATAAACTTCGGATCTGACTCGCCATAAACCAACCATTGGTCTTTAGTATTTCTTAAATACTTATGGATGGTTTTAACCTTCAATAATTTTCTCCAAGGTCAGACTGGTATCTACTCATCACTTCTAGTGAGTATGCCACGTCTGATCTCATACATGTCATTGCATACATAATAGACCCCACTACCGAAGCATATGGGATTCCACTCATACGCTCTCTCTCTCTTCAGGAGTTATCGGACAATCCTTCTTAGAGAAAGAAATTTCTTGGCCTATCGGAAGATAGTTTTTTTTGAAATTCTCCATGCTGAACCTCTTTAGCACAATTTCTATGTACGTGGACTAGAATATACCAAGCATCTTTTTAGATCTATACCTATAGATCTTCATCCATAGGATGTAGGATGCTTCACCCAAGTCCTTCATGGAAACTATGATTATAATTAGACTTTTATTTCTTGCAGTGCGGGGATATTATTTTCAATTAAGAGAATATCATCCATGTTCAAAATAAAAAATACCACTACTGGACCATTAGTCCATTTGTAAATGCAGGGTTCTTCTCCATTCTTAATGAAGCCATACGTTTTGATCACTTTATCAAAATGCATGTTTCAACTCTGAGATGCCTGCTTCAATCCATAAATGGATCTCTGAAGCTTGCACACCTTAAACTCATCTATGGATGTGAACCCTTCAAGTTGTATCATATACATCTATTCAGTCAGCACTCATTTAGGAAAGCTATATTCACATCCATCTATCAGATCTCATAGTCTAGATGGGCAGCAATGAAAAGCATGATATGAATGGACTTGAGCATTGCCATAGGAGAGAATGTCTCATCATAGTCAATACCATAATGTTGTCAATACCCCTTGGCAACCAGATGAGATTTATAGATCTCTACCTTTCCATCTATACTCCTCTTTCTTTTGAAGACCCATTTACATCCAATGGGTTTAACCCCTTCAGGTAGGTCAACTAATGTCCATACATCATTAACCTTCATGGAATTCATTTTAAATCTCATGACTTCTAACCATTTCTCAGAGTCGGATCTCTGCATCACATCCATATAAGTGATCGGATCCTCATCATTCTCATCGAGTTTGATGGGATCACCATCCTGGATCAAAAATCTATAGTATCTGTCCAGATGGTGTGGTACTTTATCGGATCATCTTAATGGTGTGGGTTCACTAGGCTTCGAATCTGATCTGATCAAATCTAACTTAGGTTCAATATTTTGTGTCGGACTTTCTATCTATTGAACTTCATCAAGTTCAACCTTAGAGACAACAATTCCTTCACCAAGAAACTTTTTTTCTAGAAAGGTTATCCTAAGGCTGACGAACATCTTTTATTCATCAGCATCATAGAAATAGTATCCTTTGATCTCTTTTAGGTATCCTATGAATGTACACTTGTCAAACCTAGGTCCAAGTTTATTTGTACCTAACCATTTCACATAAGTCGGACACCCCCAAATTCTAAGGTGTGAAAGTGCTGGCTTACGTCCTGTCCATATCTCATATGAGGTTTTAATTATAGACTTACTTGGAATCCTATTTAATAGATAACAAGCCAATTCAATTGCATATCCCCAAAAGGATATTGGCAAGCTGGCAAATCCCATCATGGATCGGATCATGTCTAATAAAGTTCGATTCCTCCTTTCAGACAGACCATTATGCTATGGTATTCCAGGAGGAGTTCATTGGGAGAGAATTCCATTTTCTCCTAGATATGTGAAAAACTCATCAGAAAGGTATTCTCCTTCTCGATCAGATCAAAGAGTTTTAATACTCTTTCCAATTTATTTTTCTACTTTACTTCGAAATTGTTTGAATATTTCAAAAGAATCCGACTTATGTTTCATCAGATAGACATATCCATATCTGGATAGATCATCTGTGAAAGTGATGAAGTAGACATATCCACCTCTGGTACTTATGCTCATTGGTCCACATACATCAGTATGTACTAGACCTAAGAGCTCATTAGCTCTCTCATCTTTTTCAATAAAAGGTGACTTGCTCATTTTACCAAGAAGATAGGACTCACAGGTTAGAAGTAATTTACAATCATTGACTTTGAGGATTCCCTCTTGAGTCAACCTATTTTTTCTGTTCTTATTTATATGACCTAGCCTATAGTGTCATAAGTAGATATCTGATACACTATCTAATCTAGAGTGCTTGCTAGTAGAATAGACTATATTAATAGGTTGTGATAACATATATACACTATTGTTTAATTATCCATAGAAAGCAGTAACACCATTCATAATGATATTACAAACTCATTTTTTTATTAAAATTTCATAATTGTTCATAGCCAAAAGGCCTACAGAAATGATATTTAAAAACAAACTAGGACAAAAATGACGATCACTAAGAACAACGATATGAGATTCAAATATAAGTTTCAAAATTTCTAAAGCTAAAATTGGAACCGATCTTTCATCTCCAACGTTTAGGACTCTCTCATCTTTCTTGAACCTTCTACTAACCTGCAACCCCTACAATGAATTGCAAATATGGTAAGGGCTACCAATATCCAATACCCAGTCAGTAATAACATAAATAGAAAAATTTTAAGGAGTTATCATATAAATACCTTACCCTACAATAGCTTGCTTCTTTCTCTGCTTATTTGGATCCAGGGAAGCAATGTACTGAGGATAGTTTCTCTTTCAATGCTTTTGCTTCTTGCAAAAGAAGCATTTAGCTTGACTCTTATTAGGTTTGATCTTTCTAGTCTAGCCCTGCACTGATGTCCCAGCCTGAACTTGCACCTTCTTTATTTTCTTCTTCTTATTCTTCTTTCCTTTCCTAAAGGGTCAAGAACCAGAAGACGAACCTTCTACTAAGTTCACCGACTCTTTATGGAGCTGGTGATCCTTCTCAAAGTTCTAAAGTAACCCCAGTATGCCATGGTAGTTTACTTCAGGCTTTGTCATTCTATAATGAGTAAGAAAAGGGAGATAGAACTTTGGCAGCGAGTTCAGTATTACATCTTTCTTAAGTTGTTCATGCAAAAAAAAGCCGAGTTTGCTCAAGCGCTCTATCAGCTCGATCATATATAGTATAAGATCAGTGACAGAGGCTCCATCCTGCATTCTGGCATTGAAGATGGTGCAACTAGTCTTATGCCTCTCAACGTCATCAGGTGTGCCAAAAGAATCCTCCAACACTCAGAGTATTTTATTTGGCTGAGCTATCTCAAATCTGCGACTGAACCAATTGCTCATCGCAGCCAGCATAATGCAGCGCTCTGTGGTTCGATCACTAAGCCACTTCTGATAAGTATCTCTGACTGTTTCATGTGCATTGACAGCTGGCTCCTCAGGTGTAGGATCTGTCAATATATATAGGATCCGTTCATGCTCCAGGATAATCTTTAACTTTCGATACCAACTACTGAAGTTGGATCCCACCAACTTATCATTGTCCAATAATGATTGGAGCGATAGGAAAGAGGCCATGTCTGCACAAAGAAAAATCAAAATTTAATTAGTAACTGATTTATTAAACCTAAAGATTTAGACTTTAATTAAAAGATTTCTTCCACTATTTTATTCGAATTGATAGCCTCTACCTTCAATTCGAAGAATTATCCTAATTTCTTAGTGGATACTAGAATCCACATAGACTGTACATAAGCCCAACTTTGGTTGGCCCATCCATGTACATCTAAGGGTAGGTTCATAATCAATTATTTTTTTAAATAATTTTTAGTAATTAAATTTTGTCCTTGACCCTGATCAATTGGCTTTGGCCTTCTTAGAAAAGGATCCAGTTAGGTCCAACCATTAACATGGCCATACTTGGCCCATCCAACCAATAAATGATCATACCCAACTTTGGTTGGCCCACCTGCCCACCATTTAGAAAGATGTATCCAAGAGATCATATAATGAATGATAATTCCATCAATCGATAAACACCAAGCCTTTGGGCCTCCAATGATTATTCAATTGATGGAATCATTATCATCCACTTTAATGGAAGGCTATGATCCAGTTATCATACAACTATTTTATTTTAGGGACCTAATAATTTTAAAAAATTTAATTTATAGAAGCAAGTAGGTCAGATTAACCATCTTGTCATGATCCTTCCACTAACTTCACCAAGTTAACTTAAGAGAGACCATTAATAGGCTGGTCTAGGAGCACCTAAATTAGTCAAACTGATTTACCTAGCTGACATGGGTTAACTCAAATAGTTAAGCGATCTGATCAAAATATAATCTCACCAAGAGGTTAGATAAATTCAATCAGTGAAAGGGTCTGCCAGGCTTGCCTTAGACACCATCAGAAATGGCCAGGTAAGCGAGTTGCCAATTAAAAACCACTAGTCTGGTTTACCTTAGATACCAACTGATTTAATTAGTTTCAATTAGATCAACCTAACAGTTCATGCTAGACTGCATAGCCAAGAATTAAGTCCATCTTAGGTCTTGTTAAAGACATGGACTTGATCAACTACAACTACTGCAATTGATCTAGAGAATCCTTGACCTAATCTAAGACAATAATTGATTAGATTTAGTCAATTCTCTAATTAAGTCTATTCTTTAATCTAACCCTAGGTCTAACCCAATTAATGGACCTAATCTCCACTAACCCATTAACCCAATGTGTTATGATTCATGTCATAGGATCTTCAATTTACAATCCTAGAACCTAATCAAACAACTTCTTAATTTTTAATTAAGTTTTGGGATGAGGATTAGGGTTTGGCTTTTCAAAAATAATTTTTATGTTTGTAAAATATTTTTACAACATGATTCTATTAACCAAGTTATATGTTTGATTCATAATCAATATGCAAGTAACATAAACATGAATCTACTTCAGATCTAATCTAAATAGGTTCATGTAATTGAAATAGTTTCAATAATAACCAATCATAAATCTTTCTAGATCAAATCTAACATATTTATGAAGATTAAAATTAGATTAAAATATTTTTAATCAAATCATAAAATTTTTTAGATCTAATTTAAAATTTTATTATCAATATTTTAGATCAGCACATACTAGGACAACCTATTCACTGTAAGAGGTAAACCTTATAGCAAGACAACCTCATGGCAGTCCATGCAATCTAAAATATTTTATTTTTAGATTTAAAACTATTTTAAATCTATTAAATCATAAATAAAATTAGATTAAATCTAATAAATTTATGATTAGAGTTAGATCATCACGAACTAGGACAACCTATTCACTATAAGGGATAAATCTTACAGCAGGACAATCTTATGGCACCTCGTGAGATCTAAATTTTTTTAAAAAAAATTAAGATTTAATAATTAGATTATAAATTAGATCTAATCTAAAAAATAATCTAAACATGCACAAAAATTATGTAATAACAACCTTGCTCTGATACCAATTGAAAGTTCTTGATCTAGGATTTCATGGGTAGATCTTGAAACTTTTTCAAGATCATGCAGCAAAAGATTTAAATAAATTAATTATTTATTTAAATAAATATATAAATACTTAGATCTTGGATCTATTACATGATCAAGATATAATATTAAATCAAAAATTAAAATCAAATAAGAAAGAAAAGGTTGATCAAATCAATCTAGATCTACACTACATCAAATGCAGGTATGAAGTTAATAGATCAGATCTATTACCTAAGCAAGTTAGACATTCTAACTTACTGATCTAGACTTGAGGATGAAGTCATGAGCCGCACATACGTCCAGCCTCTAGGAGTCATCCACGCGAGCCTACAATCTCTGATCTGAAGTTTGATGCAGAAAATAAGCACAGCATGCTAGTACTATATTGATCCTTCTTCGACGGTTGATCCGATGCTCCCTTCTTTGAAATTTAGACTCTTCAAAATATGAGAAAGAATATGAGAGTTTACTAATCTAAGACTCTCTCAGAAAAAACTCAAAAAAAAAAGAAGAGATTGAAAATAAAACAGTCCTAGAAGAAGATCCTCTTCTTCTTCTCTTTTCTCTCACTTAGATACCTAGTTTGGTGCCTATGGAACCCCCATGCCAAAGGACTCTCATCCTCTAATTTTTGTACACCCCAAAACTCTCCCAAAGCTCTATATTCTATAAAAAAATTAGAATAAAATTCATCCAATAAATAGAGAAAAAGAAGAGTCCAAGTTAGATCAAAATTCTAGACTAGGAATGTCCAAACATGAAAAGTTGTTGGGATGCCCAACTCTTGGGCGCCTCCTCCATAATTATTGGCATAGACCAGAAAGAGAGGGCACACAAAATAGGAGATTATTTTTATGGAATAAGAGAAGAA
Source organism: Cocos nucifera (assembly GCA_006176705.1). NCBI lineage: Eukaryota > Viridiplantae > Streptophyta > Magnoliopsida > Arecales > Arecaceae > Cocos > Cocos nucifera. Next base: position 140,752 of record QRFJ01001788.1, read on the forward strand.
TTAATTAAAAGAGGGGGCAGCACTCAAGGAAAGGTGTTTTGGTCAATAAGGATTCTATCTCATAAAATCTTAAGCAAAACTAACTCCTCTTTTGACTTGGTCTTCCAACAAATTGCCTTATGAGAAAAGAAGGAGAGAAAGAAAGTGTGAGAAGCCATGGGAGTGGAGAATTTTTATGGAAAAAATAAAACAAAAAAGGTATGGGGTGTGAGGATTAAGTGGTGCAAGTGATAGAGAGTCCTAGTCACAGTAGGACTCCTATTTTGACTTGGTCAAACAAGATCTTTTAACCAAATAAAATCAAGATTAAACCAATTTAATTAAATAATATCCTAACCTATTTAAAAACTTAATTAAATTATATTAAATTTAATTTAATTTTAATTTATTTCTAATTAAATTAAAAAATTAGATTAATCCGAGTCCTAGTTAGACTAGGACTAGTTCTTTCTTGCACTTGGCTTGTCCAATAAACCAATTGGACTTGATCCAATCAAGTCTAAATCAAATTTAATTAAATTATATTTAATTAAACTTAATCTCAACTTATTGGGTTAATCAAATTAAGTCAATTAGCAATCAAATTGCTAATCGATCCTCCTGCGATACTTGCATTAGGTTAAACACCATTGATTGTTTAACCCTAGAATGATTCTTAATCATTGATCAACCATCCGATCAAATCGTAAGCTCTAATATGTGTGACCTAATAGGTCCGAACCTAAGTTGATAGCATAGAAATAAATTTTTATACCAATCAAAGTGACTATCTAGCAATGATATCCGATAGTCGGATAGGTCGAAGGTGTAGAACACCATCCTTAGAATCCATGCAGATATAGTTTCCATATAATTCATCCCCTTGACCATAATGCTTGTAGGATACCTCAGAGTTTAACTATCAACTCTGATCAGATTGTCCACATTGTATTTCAAAATATCAAATCCATCTGATGGATTATCCTGACCAAGATTTTGCTATATTGAAATATAGTGATACATTCTTCTCCAACTCTTGGAGTGGTCAATTTCATCTTAATCGTACTTCAACTTTGCAAGTACTTGACTATGCCTAGAAGCTTTCTATTGCTAAATTAGAAATTTAGTTAGTCCGGTACCAAAGCACAGTGAGTTACTTGCAAGTCACTGAGGTGATCCTAGGTCTAAGGGATATTTATACCTATATCCCATCAGAGACATTCTCAATAGTAGAATGCTCTGGAGTTGGTCATGTTCAATGATGATGTACCCATACATCTCACTTATATATCATACCAGTATCTCCACACTCCTTGGTTAAGAGGACAACCAACCTATATGACATATAGCAACCTATGCTCGATAGACGCTATTATCCTAATTAACAGCCTATCATTTGATCGTGAATAAATTTAAGGACTAATCAATAAATCCTCTCTTTATCAAAACTAAACAGTCCTAAGGACTTCATCATAATAATAGAGTTCATTAGAAGTTGTAAACTTATGATGAAAAAGATGTCAAAATATTTTTATTAATTAATAAATTAATTATAATTATAAAATAGCTCAACCATCAATAGGCTGACGATTGACTTTGGAACATAATTTTCAACATACAGATCACCAATGGAGACCTCTTCTTCCTCAACTCCAACTCGATCCGACATCAATCAGATTCTGCACCTACAATCTTGAATAGTAAGGAAGAACTATTATTTAATTAACCTTGCTTCTTAACTTAGAATGAATGATAGGACCAAAGTTCAACCCTCCTGACCTTGCTTGGTGATGAGTTTTAAAGATAATTGAAGTCCTATATTATGGACAACATGCTCCTTCCAGTCGAACTCCTCCAGTCATGCTCCCTCCAATCGGATTTCGGATGAACTCCTTCAATTGACTTCTCCTGGCAGCGCTTCTTTCAAGTGAACTCCTTCCAGATGAACTCCTCCAGTCTCAGTCCTTTCGAACAAACTCCTTCAATTGTGCTCCTCTCAGTAGTGCTCCTTCTAGTCAGACTCCTTTTAGATGAACTCCTCCAGTCGCACTTCTTTCAGACGAACTTCTCTAGTCCTGCTCCTTTCAAACGAACTCTTTTGATCATGCTCCTTTTAGTCGGACTTCTTCTAGATGAACTCCTCTAGTCATGCTCCTTTCGGATGAACTCCTCCAATCATGCTCTTTTTGGATAAACTCCTCTAGTCGTGCTCCTCCCAGCAGCGCTCCTTCTAGGCAGACTCCTTTTCGATGAACTCTTTCAATCGTGCTCCTTCCCAATGAATTCCTCCAGTCATGCTCCTCTCAGTAGCACTCCTTCTAATCAAACTTCTTTCGGATGAACTCCTCCAGTCGCACTCCTTCCAAATAAACTTCTCCAGTCACGCTCTTTTCGGATGAACTCCTCCAGTCGTGCTCCTCCTAGCAACGCTCCTTCTACGAGGACTCCTTCTAGATGCACTCCTTTCAATCGTGCTTCCTTCAGTTAAAGTTCCTCCATTCGAATACCTTTCAGGATGAGCTTCTCCCAACCAGTCATGGACCTACTTAGTCCACGTTATGCCTATCAATTGGAGCCATCCAAAAGAACCTCATCAAACCACTGATTCATGACAACTGCTCCATAGAGGATGGAGCACAATACTTCAGATCTCAATTTAGGAGGCACCTACCTGCACATGATCCAGAAGGCTTTCCAACTCCTTAAAGCCATTAGACATTACCCCAACAGACCTCGCTAGTTACAAGTTCATTTAATATACTAAGATCTTCAACCTACGTTTAAACTCCAATAAATGGATCTCAACCGACTGCAAGTCATGATAAATGATAACTCATCCTCCATAACAAACTCCACATGGCCTGAGCAACCAACTACCATATGGTTACGGCTATCACCATCAGTTTGTTACATACTCTATCTATAAAGAAAATCCTCTAGATACATTTTTCTATAAGCTCTCTTTCCCTCTCCGTTACTCTACTTCTCTATTTTCTGAGCACTCCATTCCAATTGATCAGAGAACTGACTTGAGTGTCGGAGGGTCCTGCCAGAGCCATTTGCCTTCGATTTGAATTTTATTTTGTAGGTCCCATCGGTGGCCTCGCCTTCCCAACTCCAACTACCTCCGACATCCTTATAGAATTCTGCACCAATAAGGATGAAAGAAGGTCTAAATGGAAGAGAAATTAGGGATTTTTGAGTAATTTTTAAAGCCCAAATTCGAGTTTGGCTCGAATTACTCATGCTGCAGAAGTCCTGACCGTCAGATCTGTGATCAATGCTACAAAATCCATCAAAAAATCCATCAAAAGCTTAAGTTTAGTGCCAAATTGAATCTAGGCCGTTGGATCTCCCAATCGGGTGAATTTCCACCATTGGATCATGCTAAAAGGGCTCTGGAAAGTCCTAATCAAAGCTGGAATTTGCTCCCATCATTGGATCCTAACCGACTGCAATGAGAACTATCCGATCATGCATAACTTTATCGCTGAACCACCATAGATTGGGCATATCAAAGCTCCCACCCAATCAGAGCACACCACGCTAGGTAAAATGATGAAAAATACCCCATGCACCACATTTTTTTAGTGGTGGACCCGTTAAGGGTCCACGATGAACTAAACACTATTGTGGTCCACCATGGACCATGTAGTAAAATGATGTCAAGATGACGTCTGCTGAACAGGGAAGCTAGGCTGTGAGCCTTTTTCTACGTGCATGGGCTGACTGGCATTGACGAGTTGGTTTTGCTGAGCCACGGTCGATTCAAGTCGATCGATTCTTCTGGACTAGTTTGGACCAAACCGGTTGGCCTTTTTATTTTTATTTTATTATTTTTTAATCTTCTGGCCTTCATTTCTTCTCTATTTTAGCTTTAATTTTTATAAAATTTAATTCATTTGAATCCATAAATCAAGCTCTTCGCACTGGTAAGGCTTTTTCCTACAAAAATATTAATAAAAATATTAATTTTTTAAATAAATATTAATTAATATATATTTTAATATTTTTATTTATAAATTATTGATAGTTATCATGGTTCTTGGTGTAGAAAAATTATGTTCTATGCCATTTTCATTATAAAAATTTTTAAAACTTTAATTCTCAAACTCTGTACCATAATCACTATGGATATAAATAATGGTTGAATTATTTTTATTCAAAACTTTATAATAAAACTTTGAGAATGCTAAAAATATTTCATCTTTATGTGCCAAGAATAAAATCCATGTAAAACATAAGAAATCATCTATGATTATAAGTCCATATTTCTTTTCTCTTAGGCTTGTGATTCTAGTGGGTCTAAATAAGTCCATATAAATTAGCTCAAGTGGTCTAGAAGTTGAAATAATTTTTTTGGATTTGAAACTCCACCTAGTTTGTTTATTATATTGACATACATCACAAACACGATTCTTTTCAAAGTTTAATTTTGATAATTCTTTTACTAAATTTTTATTAATTAATTTTGAAATGGTGTTCATGCTTTACAATGCCACAACCAACTAGTCTCTTTGACTTTGGCATCTATTGTAATAAGATATTGACCACTCTTCATGGCTAGCTCATCAAGATCAATCATGTAAATGTTGCCATGTCTATATCCAGTAAATTTTTTGCTTGCATCAAATGGGACTAGAAACAATGCATATAGATGATTCAAAAATAATATTATACCCTTTGTCACAAAGTTGACTAATACTAAGTAAATTATATTTTAAACTATCAACTAACAACACATTATCAATGAAGGTAGAAGGAATAATTTTAATTTTATCAATATCAATAATCTTTCCTTTGTCGTTATCGCCAAAGGTGACCACTCCTCCTTTCTTTTTTTTAAGGTTGAAGAATTTCTCCCCATCACTCATCATATGTCTTGAATAGCCACTATCCAATTACCATTTTTGTTTAGATCCATTGATTGCAAGACATTCCTGCAAAATAATCAAAGAGCTTTCTTAAGTATCTAAGTTTTCTTGGATCCTTTAGGGTTAGTCACTATGGTTTCTTTTGGAATCTAAATTTTCTTAACTATTTTTCCATCGGATTTTCTAAAACTGCATGCATATGCTTTGTGTCCCACTCTTCCATAGCTAAAACATGTTATGTGTGAGGTGCTGCAGGTGGATGATGATGATGTAGGAAAGAAGTTTCTTAGAAATTTTTGTTTGTTGTTAGTGTTAAACCCAACCCCTGCTTTGTCATATATAGCCTTTTGATTGCTGAGATTCATTTGCAGTTTTTTTTAGCTATAAGTAAACTTCTCAACTAAGGGTTTTGTCTATCAAGTTCTCTCTTTAGGACTTTATTTTCTTCTTTTAATTGTTTTTAGTTTTGAAATGTTTCCTCTTTTTCTTTAATTAGAGATTCATTTTTCAATTTCAAATCTCTATTTTTAGGGTTACTTTTCTAAACTCTTTCATTAGGTCATAAAGGCATCTTGAAGTTTATCAAAGGTAAAATCTAAGGAAGGTTCGGAGGTTACCTCATCATCTTGTGCCATGAGATATAAGTTTGCCATGTTTTGATTTTCCTCTTCAAAGCTAGGTTCATCACTGTCGCTCCATGTTGCAACCATGGCTTTCTTTTTGGTTCTTTTGAAGGATTTCTTCAAGGTAGGGTAGTCGGCTTTGAAGTGTACTAGTTTCTTGCACTTGTAGCACAAGGGCTACTCCTCTTTCTCCTTACTTGATTCTCTTTTGGTCAAGTTTCTTCTCTTGAATCCTTGCCATCTTCTTTTCATGAACTTTCTAAATTTTCTGATTATGAGAGCCATGTCTTCATCATTTTCATCATCTTTGATGGACTCTTCTTCTTTTTCTTTATTTGCTGTAGATTTTAGGGCAATAGTCTTCTTCTTTTGGACCTCTTCATCATTGTGCTGCCCCATTGCCAGTTCATGTATCATTGGTGATCCAATCAGCTCTTCGAGTGATAATTTATTAAAATATTTTGCCTCTTAAATGGCAGTCACTTTTGCTTCCCAAGTCCTAGGCAATGACCTAAAAATTTTTCTCACTAAATTATTATTAGAATAAATTCTACCAAGGCTTTTAAGCCCATTATTAATATCAGTAAAACGTGTAAATAAGTGATTGATTCATTAGGATCCATTTTAAATAATTCATATTGGTGCACAAGCATATTGATCTTTGATTCTTTAATGTGATATGTGCCTTTATGAGTCACCTCAAATCTATCTCAAATTTTCTTTGCTGAATTGAAAGTAAAGATTCGATTAAACTCATTGGAATCTAGGGCAAAATATAATATATTCATTGCTTTGGCATTTAGTTAGATAAGCTTTTTATCCATTTCATCCTAATCATTTTTTGGCCTGGGTGAAGTAATGCCATCAACAATGATTGCACGTATATGCGGCCCATTGATTATAACACTCTACATATCATAATCAAGAGCTTGTATAAAGATGTGCACACAAGCCTTTCAATAGATATAATTTGACCTATTGAAAAGTGGTGGCCTATTTGTGGATTGCCCTAAGGCAAGTGAACCTCCTAATTGAGTTGCTTTATCTCTTGATTGTGGGATCAACTTCTAGCTGAGAACTAAGGCTCTAATACAAATTATTTTCCAGCTAGACAAACTAAGAGGGGCAGGTATAAAAAGATCAAAAAGGCAAAACAAAAAAGAAAAGAAAAGAAGATAAAAAAGAAGGAACGAGCAGAAGAAAAGTATGGTTCGAGGACCAACCTGTGGCTGCACGAGTGACAAAAAGGAACAAGGATATGGAGAAGACCCCAACGATGATCGAAAAAGAGGGAAGAGGTCTTGATGTTGACCGAAAAGCATGGAAACATAGGAAAAAGGGTAGCTGGTAGGAGCTCTCACAAGTCGGACAGAGGGAAGAAGGATAAAAGAGAGAGAACAAAAGGATTTAGAGAAGAAGAAAGGAGACCACTATTTATAAGCGAAAAGGATTGATGTGGCTAGATATAAAATCGCTACTGGGCATTAAATTGTTGTCATGTGACACCTCTCTATTAGCCCAAACATTTTGTTAGCTATCCCATTTCAAAAGAAAAGTGTGCCTAAATAGCACCAGCCACCCTTCAAAATCGAACCCCCCATGATTATCTTTTGGCATGATTTTGTATTTTCGACGAAACCTGCAGACACATCGTTTCAATTGAAAGAATATTGCTTTGATCTTCGGCACCCTCAACTCATTCTACTCTCTTCGTCCGAGCCTACTTTGGCCCAAACTCGAAAGTAGGGGGGCAAATATTGGGAATAAATCAGTCCTCATTGAAAACCCCAAAACTTAGAAGCTTCTTATGGAGAATTAGTGGCAGCCTCTTCGACCCATCTTCAGCCTTTCGAAACAATAGTTGCCACCCCCAAAATGCTGCATGCTAGCAATTGATGATCGATTCCAACCAATCCATTGTTGATGTCTATCAACCCACCTTCGGTCATCAACCTTCTTCATTGTCCACCAACACCCTGTCGCCTCCTGAACCAACTAGTCGTCGATGCACCATCGAGCCATTGCCAACCCATCATCAGATCTTACCACCCCATCGTTAGTTATAAAACTCTGCTGCTAATTGTCGACACCTTAATTATTGATACTGTCAGATAGCTACCATCCTCTTTTGATCCTTCATTGGAGTTCGATCTATCCTTAGCCAGTCACCCATCATAAATCGAAGGATCAAACCCTTACTCCTCTTCAATTAATTGCTGACCCATCTTTGGATGAATACTAGCTTGCCTTCGATCCACTACCAACCATATCTTGGCTAACTACTTCAATTGCTAATCTCGATCAATTCAAAGTCCTCTTTCAAAATTAAGCAATGGTTTTCTCCAACTGGCCATGATCCAGATAAGGTAACCATAACTGCAAGATCCCAAAGATCTCGACCATAAATCACATCATGTTGCATCCGATCCATTCAAAAATGGCCATAAATTACATCATATGAATCACTGTACCCCCTATCTATAAATAGGAGCCGCAATGGGACCCTCAGGGATGACATCTTTTAACTCTCACATGTTTCATTTTTGTTGAAATAGAATTCTAACTTGAGCATCAGAGGATCCTCACTAGAGTAACCTTCGGTCAGGACTTTTTGCAGGACTTGCCACTGGGACAATCAGCGCCACCCACTCCAACCATTTCTAGTGAGGGTCAAAATTCTATAGCAACAATCATAATCTTAATTAAGTCATAAATGAGATAATAAGATATAACATATGATGAAACACAATACCTCATATTATTAATAAATAATCAATGTCAATACATGAGTAGAAAATAAAATAGAAAAGTTCCATCACATCATCTATATGATTGGCTTGCAAGGCACTATTCTTTCAATCTCCCACTCACACTAAAGTTTCTTATACCTGATGCCCATGCTATAAAGGTGGTGGTCAACTATTGCTATGACAAGGCTTTAGTGAACAGATCCACTGTATTGCTCTTGGTGTCGACTTGCTCTATAATCACATCTTGTCTTTCGATAATTTCTTGAACGAGGTGGAACCACCTCAGGATGTGCTTTGTTGCCCCTCCTTAGCTTGATGCAATCCAAGTCCCACTCAAATAGGTTAATCAAATAACAAGGTTACAAATCAAATCCTATTTGGTTAAAGAGTTTGGATTAGCCAATAGGTACCAGCATTCTAATTAGCAACCCAATTAGGATCCATTAATCCTAATATAATTTAAATAAATTTTTTGATCAATCCCTTAATGTGTATGATCCATTAGGTTACATATTTAGCCAGCAGTAGATCCAGGTGCATGTTGATCTAATTTAATTGAAATCCTTGTAATCAATTTAGGTTACATGAATCCAAGTTAATCAATCAGAACTCTTTCTAATTGATTCATGAATTAAATATTTTAAATCATGAGAATCTATAAGCCAAGATTGACATCTAACAATGCATCATGCCTTTTCAAAAGATATGAAATTTGATAGAAATACTAAATATTATCCTTCAGTAGCAAGTTACAATATAATTCAATCCTTCGATCATCCTGCATTTTGAATATATTTATAAATATGAATTCATGTCAAACTCAATTACATATTTATAATGATTATATATCAACAATGATGACTTTAATATTAAAATATTAAAAACTCTTTCTAATTTTTATCCTACTTTGATCAAAGACTTTCTTAGTCATCTAGAGATAATAATATATATGATGACATCTTCTCTTACTAGGAGTGATCAATTCTTTGTTGACTGACTTATAACCTTCATATACATTCCACCATATCTAGAGCATCCCGTACATGATTTAGTCATGAGTGAATATGAACCAAAATATAAATTCATGTGCACAAGGTACCATGGTGATCTCAAGTCTAAGGACCACTTGCACAACTTTCACTAGAGAACCATTTTTTGACATGCAAGTAAAACTCCATAAGATGTTCTCTCTATGGATCAATTCGATGAATTTATTTTCTAATGAGCACCCACATTCTTGTATTAATATCTTCATATAAGTGACTGAGAGATTAGCCACTCCCTCCATCGAGCATACATAAAATGGTTCAATCTATCTGAAACATTGATCCTCGACTCAATGATCCAACAACTAAAAATATTTTAGACTAAAATTTTAAATTTCACTGGCATGATCTCATCATGGTCCTAAAACTATTATCTCAATTTATGAGATTCATCATAATCTCAAAGAGAGATAAGATGCAGCAAATGATGAAACAAAATGCCTTATTTTATTTATAAATAAATAATGTCACTATATGAGTTGAAAGATAATATAGAAAAGTTCTTATCGCATCAATTATGTGATTGGCTTGTAGGGCACACAATCTTTCAATCCCCCAGTTGTACTAAAGCCAATCGCCTTTATATTTAATACTCATACAACCAAGGTGATGATCAAATTGCTATTGAGACAAGACCTTAGTGAATGGATCTATTATATTGTTCTTTGTATCTACTCATTCTATTATCACATCTTTTCTCTCGATAATTTCTCAAACGAGGTAGAAGTGTCTTAGGATGTACTTGGGTTTATAATGAGACCTTAGTTCCTTCGCTTGAGCAACAATCCCAATATTATCATAATAAAGTGGCACGAGATGTTCAATCTCTAGAACCACACCCAACTAGGTGATAAACTTCTTCATCTAGATAACTTTCTTAGCAGCTTCACAAACAAAAATATACTCTACCTCAGTGACTCAGTCAGCTACAGTCTGCTTTTAGGACTCTTCCAACTTACTTCCTCTCCATTCAGAGTAAATACATATCTTGATATGGATTTACTATCATCTAGATCAGATTGAAAGCTAGAATCTATATAGCCTTCTAATTTCAAATTTGATCCAGTATATATGAGAAAAATATCTTTAATTCTTCTTAAGTACTTAAGAATATTTTTCACAGCTTTTTAATGATCCTCTCTTAGATCAGCCTAAAATCTACGAACTATGCCTAAAGTGTTAGATAGATGACCTGAAAAGCCAATTATTGGCTGACATATTGTATTTTTTTATGTCATATTTTTATTCTTGATTTATTAAAATTAATAAAATAAATATTTTTCATATCCATTTATGTATAATGTGACTGTGAATCATCCAAGGAGTTAATGGGGAGAGTGATTGATCAATATAGATTCAATCATGGGGAGAGTGATTGATCCATCAAAATCTATGCACGGATCATTTTTTTTATGGATAGACGAGTCTTGAGTCTATAGTATAGGGATATTGAAGCGAGAGTGCAAGTGATTATTAGAGAACAATAGTACTGAGCATGATCAAGAATGAGAAGTCACTTATATGTCTATTCATTGATCAGTGACTATCTCAATGCTATAGTTATGTGATTGGTTCTTTGATCTACAATACCTTGACTGCTCATAATAGGGTTACTATAGTTTAACAACATATAAACATGGTCTCTAGCTATTTGAAAACTTGCAATGTTTGTTAGCTATAGTAGATTCACTATAGGAGTAGGGTGTATACTTATAGAAGATCTATTGATCTTAGTAGTTGAGGAGTAGTCCTATGCGACCTAAGAGATTGAGTCCTATCCAACCTTAACCATAGGTCATTTGATCTGATATTATGCTATTAGAGCCTTGGATCGAATGAAATAAACTTGAGGGTTATTCTTTGGATCAGGGATGATGAGCTTGTAGATCAGATTTCTAATTTAGACTGGAATAGGATCGCTTCAACCATTCTTAGAAGTTCGGTTATCTTCAAGGTCGGCTCTTGATGGAAGTCAAAATTTTGGCTTGAAAGCTGAACTAGCATTGTCACTTAATTGAAATTACGTCGAGGTTATCATCACCGAGTTGATGAAGTTCGGTCAGGTTCAAGGTTGGATCTTGTCGAAATCTAGTGTTGCAAAGTGACCATTATTTATCCCAACTCTAAGATCGAAATCAATCAAATACAGAATCTCCCTAGTGGCTAAAGTCTATTTGACTGAAGGTTGGATCATGATAAGATCAGTTGCTATAACGATGTCATTATCAAGTTTGAACCAAAGGCTAGAATCCATTGAACTTGGAGGAGTAGGTCCTTCAATGTCGAACATAATTTCAAAAGCAAACCAAACTGCATCTTGGATAAGGTTATACATTGGGCCTGGATGACATACATCTTCCAAGGATCAACAAGGACTTCAGTGGGGAATATTTTTCTCCAACAGAAACGACGAAGGATTCAGACTTAGAGATCTGCATAATAAGCTTGAAAATTTTATGACTAAACTTAGTTTGTTGAATAATCATGAACTTGTAGTCAATTATTTTATAAATTTTGAGATATAGATTTTGGTTTTTGATTTTGAATTTAGATGCTTTGGACTAATATTGGTTTGATTACTTGATGAATTATGAAATTGATTCTTTATTTATATTTTAATTATGATAGATTTTAGCTAATTATAATTGATAGGCTTCGTGTTATTGAGGTCAATACCTTTCGGTAGCATGGCCGTGTTATATTTTAAATTTGGAGCATGACACTATGTCGGATGAAAATCTTACCCAAAAAGAAGATTTTCAATTTGGCTGGCCCATTTTGGGCTCCAAATGAAAAAATTTGTGCTTGATCACAAGGGGCACTACCCCCTTAATGGGATGGCACACATTGTAGATCTCAAAAATCTAATTTTTTTATTAAAACTAAGATCATTAAAGTCGGATATCATATGACCAAGTTATGGCCTCTAAAAGTTTGGCTTGCAACTTGGCTTCCCGATGTGGTGAATTCCACTCCTAGATCCTCTCCAGCCCTACCCATAGTGGCTAAAGTGATCCACATTGAGTTCAATTATCCTCTTGGATCAAAGCTCCCCCAATTTAGGGATTTGGCTCCCGCTAAATCAAAACTAAAGGTGAGAAAACGTCTTCAAAAAATCCATAAGCTGAGCTTCGGTGGCTTCATTTCTTTGAGCATGATCTGTATCATTCTACTTGGATCTGATTCATGCTGGGGTAAGAGGGGTTCCTCAGTTAGTTCCTCATGCTACTACCTTGGTTTACCTCAGGCACGGAGGCCCTCGATGGGCAGCATCTCCATCAACTTTTTATCTTTAAAGGTGGAGACAGCATTATCGAGCAAGTACTTGGTCACCTCGGACTTCTCCTATGCTGTTTGGTGTGGAAAATTTCATTAGCAGGTGATAGGTAAAAATGATGGCATGTAGAGTGTTTAGGCTGGATCATCCCAGTATAGCATCATTGTAAGCTGAGGGGACCTTGACCCCCAAAAATCAAGCATCACTGTAACCTTCTTTGATGCTTATTCAACAGTGGTAGAAAGAGATATGACCCTTCTATGGAGATCGAATCTTCAAATAACCTCACCGAAGGAGAATTGATTTTTTTGAAATCAATCCTTCAGTTGATTCATTTTGTGAAAGACATCATAAAACAAGATGTCTCCTAAGCTTCCATTATCAACCAAAATATGTTTCATGCAAAGTTAGCAATGGCAACGTCATTGTGGGGAGTTTGGTTGCTTTTATCATTGGCATCTATGAAGGTCACCTCATCCGACCTTTACCTCTCTAGTGCTGGGCTCCTGGTCTGAGCCATCTGGGCATGTCTTCCACACGATCGAGCTAGTACCACTAGCTATTAGCCCTTCTGTGATGGTACAAAAAGCCTAATGTACCATATTTAGACAGCCTTTTGAAAAGTAGCAAGAAAAGCCTTGCACATAAATGTGTTGATGGCCTCTTGGAGCATCATCAAAGCTTTGTAGCTCTCTAGATAGGCATAAGGATCGATGATATACCATCATAGGTCTCTAACCGTAGCATCTTGAATTGAGGAGGAATGGGCTCCTCCAAGATCCTTACCGAGAATGGAGGCTTAGTGGAGAATACTAGAATATTTTCTAGGACTGGTTGATACTGCTATAGCACCTCAGGATACTTGTCCACCACCTATAGCTACCAATCGAGGTCATCTCTCCTTGTGGAAGCCTCCTCAAGTCAATGAGAAAAAGAATCATCAGCAATCAAGTCCTGCAAGGTAGAAGGGGAGGGTGAGTACTTCTTACCTCATCCTGAGCTTCATGGATGAGAGTGATGGTTGTGGGGCACCTACCTCGAACTTTATGGACCAGGATAGCAATGGTGAGAGGCTCGATCTAGGCTTCGATGAGAGGATTATGCTCCTTGGGAGCTCTCTCGAAGCTTAGGAAGTGAGTGGTGACTCCACTCCAGACTCCATGGAGGAGGTGGAAGACTTAGCAATGTTAAGGCTCCATGATTGCCGCATACATAGGTCTCCTACCGTTACTACTACTACATAGCTGCCTCCAGAAAGCTTTGCACTATTGTGATCTATGCTTGGACATACTATAGGAGTTGAAACCAGTTGACAATGACCATCAAGCCTATCGTGCCTCAAGAGGAGGTAGAGCTCTTCAAAAACTCTAGATAGAGCCATTAGGCTCTACAGGCATGTCAGAATAAGCGATGCATGGCACCGCTTGTGCCTTTCTAGATCTCATGATGACTGTCGTTAAGCAACACTCCGGTGATGGGATCAGGACCCTTTCTCTAATGTCAATCTGTTACCACTAAGGATCAATCTAACCTAAGCCAATGAGCTAGACGGTGAGCTAAAGAACTAAATGAGGCGATTAAGGGAAAAGATCTTAAAGCGATTAATTGTTACTGGATCAGCCCTGAACACCCCCAAAGAAAGTCTACTTGCCAAACTGATCCGGACAAAGAAAGTTTTCTGATAGGCTTTGATTTGTCGATTGTGCCATGTTGGCTATGGCTAGTTTTGAGGTTTATCACCATATAAGAAAATTTCATCATCCTATTAGCTCATTCTTCTACTTCTCAAATCTCCTCTATTCTATTGAAACTCTACCCAACTTAAGCATCGAAAAATGCCCCACCGAATACATCCAGTAGCCTCTGATTGCTTCTCATTTTCGCAAGTCGAATCTCGTATCACATGGTCCAACTCCAATGAAGCTGGCCAATCACTAACTCCGTCAAATTAGGTTTTAGGCACCAACAATAAACATTAGATGGCTATTCTGCCCAAAAAAAAAAAAACATTAGATGGCTATATTAAAAAAAAAAAATCTTCTATTAACAATAGCAATCTTTGGTAGCTTCTCAGGATCTTGGTGACACGCAAGCAAAGCATAAGAAATCTTAATGATGCACCGTATGGGACTCATATGCAAACAAAACCTACTGCTAGCCTCATCCACATTCGAGGTTCTTCATCCTCATGACCACCGGATATTATCATTTATCTATTTTCAACTTTTATATGCTTCTCACAATGAAGAGGATGGCCTATAATGATGGTAGGCGGCCAACAGACCTGAACAATTAGAGCAAGACTCGTGCTTTCTTGTGATGCAACTATTTTCTTAATTAGATTCATACATAATTTAGAAGTTCTAGATGCATGCTTTAATGGTTTTGAAACAAGGGGCCATCAACAAATCAGTTACATTGAATATACATGAGATAGATGCCCAGATTTACTACAAATTATTAGTTTCAAAAGAAAAGAAACGAAAAAAGCGAGCTAGATTTAGTTCCTAATATTAATTCCATTCAAGTCAATTCCACTCGAGTTTCAAGCTGGGCTCATGTTCAAGCTCATAACGTGCTGAAGCCAAGTCATGTATAGACATTACAAGCATACTACACCCAAAGCCCGAAAATAATTTTCAGGCCATAATTTCACAACTATCTTAATTAAAAGCGGAAAAATCTAGTTTGCAACATATAAAAGAAAAAGGACGAGCAACTGTCCCTTTTGTCCAATAAATCACAGGCGATCAGTCTTTCCGTGCAATACATGCATAATTCAATTACTGCCAAACATTGTCCACTCACATGCATCAGACAACACGAAAACTAGCTATTAGGAATTCTGATGCGTAAACCTAACCTATAACATAAATCCAAGCACTGCCTTCAACGATAACTTGAACCATATACACAAGAAATCATTTACAAAACTAGATAAAGCTAAACCAGTATATGCATCTTGCCATTCCATACATCAAAAAAGAGAGATCTCAGAAGTCTCAAACTGGCTGCCACCGGCAACTCAAAAGTGAACAAAACATCCACCATTACAAACATAAAACTAAGCTCCGAAAGGACTGGTAATGGTCAGCTATTTCCGTATAACATCTCGCCAACTTCCTTCCAGTATTTAACTAATTTATGGTCTTGGGGTTTCACCTGTTGTAGCTTGCCTGCAGCAAATATGGCGTATGCATCAGCACCATACCTGTGGAGTAGACAAGTCACAGCAAAACATATATCAACCCACCATAAATAAACCAGCCAGACGATTGGGAAATTGCACAAGAAACACAAAAATAACCTCAAACCATTTGATGGAAGTAAAGAGGTTTAAAGTTAGATCCACCCACTTGTCAATGCCAGGGAGCTCGGTCACATGAGTCCAGTCACCTGTCAAGTAACGTTTAGATAAGCTAATAATCAACCCAGCACGCTCCCTCTGCAAGCCCAGGCTCCGCAGTTTATCTGCAATCTGCTCCTTATGACACTCCTTCACGGACTTTGCATCAGGATACAGAAGGAAAAAACCTGGCAATACTTTTCGAACCTGTACCAGGGATGACCTGTGAATCGGTAGATGGCCATGACAAGTAAAATCCATATGCATATTCAATTTTTGTTTGGAACTTGTTTGCATTATCAGTTTTTTTCCAAATTACAAAAAGGCACTTTGAAGTATTTTTTAATGGGGCAGCGGGATGTAGTCTTGCTACTGCTCAGCATGTACATCAGCATTTCATTCTGGCTGGTCACTAGAAGTGGCTCCAGTGCCGATAATTGGAACCTTATAAGAATGAAAGAACAGCAGCAACCTAACTAGGAATCAAGCAAGCAACAAAGCCGTGCATGGAAGAATTATTTCAAACAAGCAAATCCATTTCACATCTTCAAATCAGATAAGTTACATATGCAGCTTATTCTCTCCTTTGTTTTCTTTTTCTAAACTTCTGGGTTTTCCATTAAGCCATTCAACTTTGCATCCAAGTTGTTTTTCCATTTTATCTTAATCCTATTAAGATTATGTGTTCACTTTGTCCTTATCCCTTTTTTTTTTCTTTTTTTCTTTTGCTGTGATCCTTTTCTGTTCATGTGGCAACCTGATGTGCGGTTGACAGGGGTAAAGAAAACAAAGAAATGTGGCACCAAAGGTTCTATGATATATTTGCACTCATCAGATTATTTCCAGCAGGAGTTGGAGTATGGTATGGGATAAAATAGGGTTTGAAGAACATTGAGTGCAAAGTTTCCAAAGATCTTGACATTGGCCAATTTCTGAAGACCGAAAGAAAGGAAACAGGGCAAGTAACAGATAGGAACATTGTTCCTTTCTTCTTTTTATGGTTATACAATCACTTATTATGTGTTACTTTGGTCAGAGAAACCAAAGTATTTCTCAACATCACTGTAGTTGCACCCAATTGTAGGTTGGCTGTGGCACCATACAAATTCACGTACTTATATATCGAACTCACTATTCTAGGGTCAGTAAGAAAGTCATGAAAAATGTCGAAGGTCCATCGTATTTATGATAGTTATGGCTATTTTCCTACTTCCCAAATCTTTGACCTCAAGATCAACATTGATCGGTACCATCTATTCTTGCATATGGTCACGATCAATATCATGCAAATCCAATCAATAAAGCTTTGGCAAATACATTGCCTTCTTTTTAGGCTTTGTTATCGACTGGGACAACAATTTGTTCCCTATGCTTTACTGGTTCATCAATTTGAGCAAATTAATATAGGACTCAGCAAGTAGGAAACTTCAACCTGATTCCAACATCTGCATCATCAAGATAGAACAAAGTAATTCATGGGTGTTTTTCCAGGGTTTGCAACCTTCACCATGCTTTGATCTCACAATCAAACAATAATGAAGTCAATAATGCCTTAGCCCATAACGTGATTACAAGCATTGAATAATTAGCAATACATCTTCCATATGAAACACTATCCTTTAAATCACATGGATCTACCATTTATGGTTTCTTCACTTACAACATAAATAAAAAATAGTCTTGAGCCACCCCTTATTCCTCAAACAATTACTTATATGATATATAAAGAATATGTAGAATTCGTTCATATCTTTAGTTATTTTAAATAGCAACTTCTTAAAAATCATTTTAAAAGAATGAAATAAAGTATATTTATTTTTTTATTTTATATCAAATAAGTTTTTTATTTTATATCAAACATGAAAAGTTTTTAAAAAAAAAAAATGAAAAGAATTGATAACTAAAATGAATACCATACTTGAAGAAATATATGGACTTCTAGAGAGGTGTCATATTCGGCCTTGTTCAAATTATTGCTGAGAAATTTTTAGACATTTAATAAGTGGTATATGTGGCCTCATTAAAATTATCAATAATGATATAAGAACGCTTAGTCAAATAATCTTGTTGATGCAGAATTTGATTGATGTCGGAACAGGCTGGAGCAGGAGAAGACGAGATCACCGCCGGTGACCTGCAAGACAAGTCCTGATCAGAGTTGGAGGTGGCTCCGGCAGAACCCTACAACGATCAAGTCAGCTCTTCTGGCCAACAGAAATGAAGCACTCAGAGAATTAGAACAAAGTTTTGAGCTTAGAAAGAAAATGTATCTGAAGGATCCCTTTTATAGGCATAGCTCATAACAAACTGATGGTGATAGCCGTAACTGCCTAGTAGTGGGCCATTCGGGGCCACGTGGAGTTTGTTACGAAGGATAGTGTCCATTGTCGTGATATGCCAGTCTATTAAGATTTAATAGTTGAAATTCGGATGGAGCAGCAATTGGCGATGAAGAGCTTCATATCACAATAGTTCTAGAGAAGTTCGGACTTCTTCGAGGTTGTCCACATATTGATTGGTTTGCATTGAGCTGAGAACTGAATCTGTGTAAAGGACGAGATCCTTTTGGACGACAATAAAGATTTGGCTAGAAGAAGCCTGCTTGGACGACTAAAAGGAGTTCAACTGAAGGGAGCCCTTCGAGCGACTGGATGGAGTTCGGCTGAAAGAAGCCTGCTTGGCGACTGAAAGAAGTTCGACTGGAGAGAGCCCTTTAGGCGACTGGATGAAGTTTGGCTAAAAGGAGCCTGATTGGCGATTGGAAGGAGTTCGACTGGAGAGAGCCCTTTAGGTGACTGGAAGAAATTCAACGGGAAGGAACCTGGTTGGCAACTGGAAGGAGTTCGACTGGAGGGAGCCCTTTGGGCGATTGGAAAGAATTCGACTGGAAGAAGCCTTTTGGACGGTCCGTAAATGAATAATTTGAAGACGAGGTTCTTTTGTCAACTCTAACTTGCACATTCGAGATTCCAGATTCGATAGGGCCAAGATCTGTCACTCTCAGTAAGGCATAGAAGTTCGTCGAGGAAGCTCTGTCGATCTATGATTTCTGCCGTAAGATTTAATCTACGATGGTGAGATTCAGCTTGAAGGAGATTTGATTGGCAAGAAGTTCGGCCGACTTCAAGATCGGCTAAACTGGGCTGCGCAAGGATTGAATGCTTAATCACTTAAATGATCGCCTTCACTATTCAAGCTCATCCAAAAGGAGTTCGACTAGAGCCAACCACTTATAATGAAAAAATTCGGCTGCCTTCACAACTTGTCCCCGAATAGAGTCGGACCGATTGGGTTCTGCTACTCAAGCTTTCTGTCAATTGAGAAATGATCCTTTGCATTATTCAAGCTCGTCTGGACAGAGTTCGCAATGCTTCGCAGCCTCTGTAGTTTATCCATGTAGTCTAGAAGATCAGCCGACTGATTGAAGATCGGCCATCTTGGGATTATCTTGGGTCCGGGTCGAACTTCGATAGAAGCAAGTTTAACCCCAACAATAATCCTTCTACTCCTGAGTTCGAAGTTCAAAGGGAGTACAAAGAATGCGACTGTCGTAGTCCTTTTCTAATTTTCCACGCTCATTGGATGGAACAATTTGGCATTTACTGCGCTGGCGCCAAAGCTTCTTCAATACATGGTGACCTGAAAAGATAATTTGTCGAAACTCTCACCAAAGCTCTGCCCAAGATACGGTGCAATTAAGGACCTATCATCTGTCAACCCTCTGCCATAATGAGTGGGACATGTGTCAATCAAAGCTCGGCCGGAGGAGACCTACAATTATAACTGCCTCGGGCTCTTCGAGATATTTAAGCTCATCTTCTTCCTCCAAGGCCTCATTTCGATTAAGATCTTCTCCCTCTTATTCTAGTTTCCATCTTCCTCCTGCTTAAGAGTTCCGACCTCTTCCACCATTTTCTCCGATCCCAAGCATCCTCCCATTCGATTTTCATCGTGCTCATCGTCCCCCCACTCTTCCCAATCAATTTAGGTTAGTTCCGAAACCCTTCTTTTGATTATTCCCACATCTTTTGTGTCTTCGTCCGTTCGGTTTCTTCAAAGAAGTCCTGCATCTTATTTTTCTTGATTTTTGGAGATTTTATCAAAGCCTTGTTTGATCCATATATCTGTCGAAGAATCCTGATCAACCTATTTTGGGAGTTCGTCCCATATGGCCCTGATGGATCCATCCCATAAAGACATCGAACCCGTAGAAGCATACCAACCTCCATTCATTCCTAACACCATCCCTTGTAAACTTCGGCATAAAGACCTCCCTTTAATTAGAATCCAGTTCGAGATCCCTTCCGCATATGAGCTCGAACTTCCTGATCCCAGTGACCGAGCCTGCTCCCCTCCTCCGGACCACATTTGCTTGTATGTTGAGGCCCTTCGAGCCGAACTTAGGTTACCAATTCCTCCTTTCGTAGAAGCCTTGATTAGGTTCTTAAATATCTCCCTTCCATGGTGCCGAATTCATTTAGGTTCGTCATAGAATTTCTTTTCTTGTGCATCATGGCCAATGTCCGACCTACCATCTCTCTGTTCCACAACTTCTTCACTCTCAAACATCATCCCACCGCCAAAGATTGGTAGTACATCTCTCTAGTTCAGCAAGAAGGGGCTGCTTAAGGGCGCTCCTTCCATTCACAACTGGAAGAAAAAAATTTTCTTTATTTCGTGCCCCTTCTTAGAGTTAGGACTTCCTTCTTGGGGAAATATAAGAGACTCGATCCGCCGAACTCCCAGGCTAGAGAAAGAAGATCGGGACTCAACTAATAAACTGAAGAACTACCGAGCTCCTCTGATTTCCAAACTCCTGGACGATCAGACTTTGTTCAACCTTAGTCTTAGTCCTCTAGATCCGGCAGATAATGCCCCATATCTAGTCAATCATACCTTCTTTCTTCTTACTTTAACTATTTCTATAAGATGATTCCGGAAGAACAAAATCGCTTGTCCAAAGAGATTAAATCCCTCAAGAAGAAGGGTAATTCTGTCGGAGAACCATCGAAGAAGGCTCACGTTGAAGAGTCGGCCACGGCCGTGCCGATCCAAGCCATGCCTGCCCCAGAAACCGTCGCAGTCGCGCCGAGCTCGACCCTGCCTGATGAAGTTGCTGCCCCTACGCCTCCTAAGCAGGAGGAAGGTGTGGAGAAGAGGAAGGAGAAAAATGTCATTGCCAAGAAGGTCAAGAGCAAGGTCGAATGCTCTAGTGGCGAGAGCTCCGACCAAGAGCAGGATTCTCTGGACGATCGGAAAGTTGTCCAATCTCTTATGGAGGGGAGCATCCTCCCGCATATTGTTGATAGAATGGTCCAGAAGGAGAACACGGAGAGGTTCGATGAGTCCTTCACCGCCTACCTTGAGATAACCAATTTTTCGAACTTGGTTGAATAAAAAATGTACTTTTGAAGTTCTGACTTGGTTTCTATTCTGCAATTGGGGCATTACTTATTCGCCCACTCAAAGGCAGCAGATCTTTGCCAGGCCGAGGCTTCCAAAGCTCTTCAGGAGGCCCGGGCGGAGACCGAGAAAGTTCGAGCCAAGGTCGATTTTTTGAAGATGGCCTCGAAGGTTCAATCTACGAAAGTTAAGCGCCTTCGGGAGGCACTGCGGAAGGAAGAAAAAGCAATGGCAGGATTGAAGGCTGCTTTATCTCTTTCGGAAGACAAGAGGAAGAAGGTCGAAGAGGAGGTCGGCGTCGAGAACGAGCGGGTTGTCGAGCCCTTCAAGTCCTCCAAAGCCATGGAGGACATCAAGATCGCCTTTGCCAGGAAGACCTTTTTGGAGAAGTTCGAGATCTGCATGAGGGTTGTGAAGAACTTTCCGGATGTAGTGAAGGAAAATCTTAATTTTCCGGTCCAGGTTCGTTCAGATCTGATCAGATCAAGAGATATATTTCAAAAATTTTCTCTTTGATCCGT
Organism: Cocos nucifera; assembly: GCA_006176705.1. Classification (NCBI taxonomy): domain Eukaryota; kingdom Viridiplantae; phylum Streptophyta; class Magnoliopsida; order Arecales; family Arecaceae; genus Cocos; species Cocos nucifera. Next base: position 162,571 of record QRFJ01001788.1, read on the forward strand.
ATCAGATCTGGGATGTTTCAGATCTAATTCTTATTATTTTAATAAATATAATAAACAAGGATAAATTAAATCAAATTTAATTTACCTGGTTTGGGTAATCCTATTACCCTGTTGATGATTCTGTATGCAGCGGAAGGTTCTGGATCTAGCCACGCAAGCGCCTGGCCTCTACCGGTATCCACTCGGACTGGATCTGAAGATCCTCTTCTTCTCTATCACGTCTCCAAAAATCAGATCTGAATCTGATCTGGAGGATCTTCAAAACTCTTTTTGAAGATCAGCAGTCGTCCTTTGCAGCAGAGCAGGCTTCTTGCTTTTGATCGCCTTTCTTTGATCTGGATCGCACCAACCAAAGTCCAAAATCCTTTTGGACGTGGAGAGGAGGTTTGGCATGGAGGAAGAGGGGAGAGGCAGCCTTGGGCATGGGGAATTATGATTCTCAATCATATCATGTTACAATCTGAGTTGGGCACAGGGTCTTATTTATAGACTAGCTGTGATCCAACTCCTCTTCTTCCCAACCAATCACAACCCTTTGTGAAATCAGATCTAAATCTGATTGGTGGGAATAGAGTCCCCTGAATTCCTCCTTAGAGGGCGCCTAAGATCAGTCAAACTTGGTTCTTAGAAGAACTCTAATTGGAATCCAAAAAGGAAGATGGAGTCCTTATCCAACAAGGACTCCTAGGCGCCTCCAACTTGGGCGCACGCCTAGGGTGGCGTGCACCCTCCTTGCCAGGTTCTGGCAGGGGGACAAACCCCCACCAGCTCTCCAATAGGTGCATGACATGTGGTCAAAAGTCAGTGTCAATGGTCAACGTTTGACCTGTCAAATGTAGACTTTTGACCAAAGTCAAAGAACAAGAAATGGCAGGTGACCAAAAATGGCAGGTAATGTCTTACAAATAAGACAACCTTTTTGACTTGGACAACCTCCAGTCAGACCATATGAAGGCCTCTGATTGAGCACAAACTCCTTTGGCTCAGTCAGGACAACTTATTTATGATAGTAAAAGAAGAACGTTAGGTTCAATCGAGTGCTAGCACGATTTCCTTGAACCTAATTGAATCTCATTCAGATCAATTGAACTGATCACCAGATTCAAACCCTTGTTTGTGTGACCCAGTTAGGTTCAGTTCTGTATGGTAATGGGATATGTCATGATCTCTATCATCGACATCATCGAAACTCCTTTCGATGGATCAGAACTCTTCTGATTCGAACAGCTAGAATGATCGATCATCTAAATCATTCTAATTGCTCCCAAAATCCACCAGTGACACCTAGCAGTATATGGTGGCAACCCATCAGAGCTGAATGCGAACCTCTTGGTGCAGCTACCTGTGTGATTAAGTTCTTCTATCTTGAGCCCCGATCAGATTAGGGTTAAGGTAAACTCGTCAAACCCTAGTCTCTGTCATATGATGTAATCATTCGATTCGAGTCCAATGTGAAAATCTAAATAGAAACTCTTTCTATTATTTCACTCTGCCATGGCCATGGGCTTCTGGACTTGATTCTCATGATTATCATAGGGCTGCTCCTCTACCACCGAGGTAGATAGATTCCATCTTGATGCCATCCAGTTCCTACAATGAACATGCTATAGCCAACATACACCTCAGGGTTCCATATGGCTAGGAGACCGAGTAATGGTGTAGTCAAACTATAACACCCTCAAGGTGAACTGCCGATGCACCTCAGGTCAAAGAACCAGACACACTACTGCAGCATCGAGTCAGTCATTGACGAGAAGGTAGACTCCCTAATGACTACTCGAGGTGGTCACGCTCAGTGCCCTCGTTCTCTAACGAGTACCTGTACTCTCGCTCTGGTGTCTCCACACCGTAGACTCAAGACTCATCTACTAAAGAGAAGCGATTGTACACCAACCTTCCGGATCAATCACCATCCTCATGATGATCCTATAGTCGGAAGCAATTTATGAGTTAATAATGATTATTCATGTCTTAAATTTTCAACTCTTGAAAATATGAATTATCATTACCATTAACTCAAAGGATGTATCACAGACACTAAATACACATATGTGATAGAAAATAACCCATTTTATTGATATTAGTCAAAATTACAATTTTGCCCCTAGAAGTGTATTACAAGTGTCAGCCAATTCTGGCTTCTAGAGCACGTATATCTAACATGTAGACCTCGACCTTCTAACAAACGAGCCTAACGAAGAAGCGAGTCCCTCTAATGTTGATGCTGCCTCCCCCGCTGCCGATCCTACCCCTGAAGCTTCTGAACCTGTAGTCACAATCCCCGAGTCTGCTCCCGAGGTCGCGGAGAATGCACCGACCTCGTCCGCGACCATGCCTCCCGAGGTCGAAAACTTTTAATAATTGTATTTTTTCTTTTTTTCTTTCGATGTACACAAATCATTTTGAGCAATGAAAATATATTTCTTCTTTTTATACTTGTGCTGTGGTGTGTCCTTCAAAATCCTTCTAATGATCAAAACCATGACCCGTCGTCTCTAGTCGAGACTGAGCAACTACCTCAGCATGTTCCTTTGAGGTCCATGATAAAAAAAACTTGAAAAAAGAAGTTCATCATTTGAAGAAAAAATCGAAGAAAATAGAAGATGAGCTTCAAAGATTGAGAAAAAGCTATTCGGAGGCCATGGTTGAAGTTACCTGCCTTCGGAGTTTGCACAAGAAGGATTCCATGGACTATATCAGAAAGAAGAGCAACTTTGAGGAGCTCGGGGAGGTCACGAAGTGTGCCAGTGATAAGTCCTGGATGTTGACTACGAAAGTCAGCTCTCTTGAGCCCGAGCTTAATACCACAAGAGAGAAGATTCAGTTGCTGGAGGGAAGCTCGCCATGGTCCTCCGACAAGGAGCAGCACGGTTGAGATTGGTCAAAAAAGTTTTCCGACCTTCAGAAACAACTTCACGACATCGAAGTTTGGTGCAACGATTACCAACTCAATTGGGTGAAGAAAATGTCCCAGCTCGAACACAAGCTTAAAGTGGCCAATGATGAGGCGGCTCATCTTTAGAAGCAGTTAGCCAATAATCGGGAGGCTGGTGCCAGCAGAGAGTCGGAGCAGCTTTCCTCTTTAAGGAAGTCCTTTGGTGATCTTTTCGAGATGTATGGAAAAGAGAAAGCCGAACTTCAACAGCTGAAAATCCAAATAACTTATAAACGACAAACTGTTAAGGATGCGAAGGCTGAATTAGCAATCTTAAGGAAAAGGTTGCGTGAATCGAAAGATATTGTTGGAGGGCTAATAACTTGTTTCGCGAGAGCATGCTGAAGGAGATTAAAGAAGAAATCGTTAGCCTGAAGTTAACTCTTGTGATGGCCAGGGTCAATAGCCCGAAATGTGAAGAATCGAGTCCTTCATAGTACCTCATCTTTTTCTCTATTTTGTACATGGTCCTACCGACCTTTATTTTGTAATGAACTTCAACCTTAATGACATGATGTTTTCCCCAATTGTCTTCTTGTTTTGTGTGGATTTGTTGCCTATTGATTTTTCTATTTTTTTCACTTCATTCTTCGACAGAATGGCCATTGGCAAGATGTCTTCCTCTTGCCTTAGATAATCGAAGGTCTTCATCCATGACAGAACGAGATTCTCCTCCTATTCCTAACACGGTTGACCTTTATCTTTGTTAGAACAAGGTCCTCCTCTTATTCCTGATAAGATTATCGGAACACAAAAAGACCATTGTAAGAGCCTCTCCCCCCTCCTATCTCTAATAAGGTCATTGGGGCACAAAAGGACCGTTGTAAGGACCTCTCCCCTCCTGTCTTAAATAATCGGAGATCTTCATCCGTGTCAGAACGAGATTCTCCTCCTGTTCCTGACACGATCTTTACCTTTATTAGGGCGAGATCCTCCTATCCCTAATAAGGTCATTAGGGTACAAAAGAGCCATTGTAAAAGCCTCTCCTCCTGTCTTAAATAACCTAAGATATTCATCCGTATCAGGATGAGGTTCTCCTCCTATTCCTGACACGATTGGCCTTTACCTTTGTTAGGACGAGATCCTCCTGTCCCTAAAAAGATCATTGGGACACAAAAGGACCATTGTAGAGACCTCTTCCCTCCTATCTTAAATAACCAAAGGTCTTCATCCGTGTCAGGACGAGATTCTCCTATTCCTAACATGGTTGGCCTTTACCTTTGTTGGGATAAGATCCTCCTCCTATCCCTAACAAGGTCATTGGGGCACAAAAGGACCGTTGTAAGGATCTCTCCCCTTCTGTCTTAAATAACTGGAGGTATTCATCCATGTCAGGACGAGGTTCTCCTGTTCCTGACATGGTTGACTTCGTCTAGTGACGAAGTTCAGAAGGTTATTTCCTGTCATTACAACTTTGCACCAAGGATGAAAATGTCAAGGTAGAAAAATTTCATTGAGATGGAATTATTGATAATATATTCATAAATTCTCCGAGTTCCATGGTCATGGGAGATCAGCTCCTTTGAGCTCTTTCAAATAATAAGTTCCGGACCAAACGACCTTCTTGATTTCATAAGAGCTTTCCCAATTCGAGGCGAGCTTTCCTTGGTTCTGAGGTTGTGAGACAACCGCCCGTCGAAGCACTAAATTCCCTACTTTGAATGCATTGCTTCTAACTCTAGAATCGTAGCAGGCTACTTTTTGCTTGTAGCCTGCCATCCGAATTGAGCTTCTTCTCATTTTTCTTCTAACAAGTCGAAGTTAGCTCTAAAATCTTGTGAGTTTCTCTGTTCATTAAATGCCACGACCCTTGCTAACGGAAGTTTGAGCTCAATTGAGATGATTGCTTCAGTTCCAAAGGCTAAGACGAATGGAGTCTCTCCAGTTGGCAATCTTTAGATAGTTCGGTACGCCTAGAGTACATGATAAAGTTCGTCTATCCAAGTTTCCTTCACTCTTTCAAATTTGTCCTTTATGCCTCGCAACAAAATCCCGTTGTTCACCTCGGCCTCTCCATTTGCCTGTGAATAAGCCACTGATGTAAAATTATGGGAGATGTTCAAGTCTTCACAGAACTCGGCAAATCTTATCCCCGCAAATTGGTGCCCATTATCGATTATAAAAGTCTGAGGTAGGCCGAATCTACGGACTATTGACTTCCAGACTAAGTCCTGCACTTTAGCTTCAGTGATTTTGGCCAGAGATTCAGCTTCGATCCATTTGGTAAAATAATCAATTGCCACTAAAAGAAACTTCTGTTGTCCAGATGCCATAGATTAAGGCCCGCATATGTCCATCCCCTATTGTGCAAATAGCCATGGGGTGCTCAAGAAAGTAAGCTCAGAGGCCGATTGCCTTTGAATACTTGCATTTCTTTGACACCGATCACACTTTCTGACGTACTTCACAGAGTCTTGGTACATTATTGACCAATGTAACCCTACCGAAGTAATTTGTGAGATAGAGATCTAGCCCCCAGGTGACTTCCGCATATTCCTTCATGCACCTCCCATAATGCAAAATCAACCTCAGAAGGTCGGAGACATTTTAAGAGTGGCAAGGAATACGATTTTTTATATAACTTATTTTCATATAAAACATATCGAGAGGCTTGATTTCTCAGTTTTCGAGCTTCTTTTGGATTTCAGGGAAGGACACCATTCTTGAGATAAACTACTAGCGGATCAATCCAGCTGGACTCATGGTCGACCTGCATTACAGTCAATGGCTCCTCCGAACTCGGACATTTCAGAATTTCAAAAAAAAACTTCTTTGGGCAGTTCATCTAGGGCTAGCGTAGCTAATTTAAAAAGATCGACTCTAGCATTTTCTGCTCTCAGAATTTGCTTGATATCAAAATTGCTAAAGATAGGAGTAAGATTCTTCACTTTTTCAAGATATTTTATCATGTTTTCCTTCTGAGCTTCATAATTGCCACTGACTTGTCCTACTACCAACTGGGAGTCGCTGTAAGCTTGGAGCCGATCTGCTTTCAGTTCCTTAGCTATCTTCAACCCCACATCAGTGCTTCATATTCAACCCCATTATTTGTTGCAGGAAACTCGAAACACAATGCGTATTCGGCAATGACTCCCTCTGGGTTAACCAAAATCAAACCTGCGCCTGCACTAGAAGCATTAGATGAGCCGTCCACATATAGGGCCCAAAAACCTTCAGGGAGGTCTACCCTTTCTTCAGGAAAGTTCAGCTGCAGCCATAGGATACTAACTTCTTTTTGTTCAAGTTCGGCTTCATCCAGAATAGTGCATTCTACTACAAAATCTGCTAATATCTGGACTTTGATTGATGGCCAAGGTTGAAAATTGATGTCAAACTCTATAAGCTCGATTGCCCATTTTGCCATTCTTTCAGAGACGTCTATTCGATGAACTGCCTTGATTGGTTGATCAATGAGGAGAGTTATAGTATATCCCTGGAAATAAGGTTGGAGCCTTCGAACTGCAATCAGTAGAGCATAAGTTAATTTTTCTAACTTAGTGTACTTAATCTCGGCATCTCTCGACTTACATAGTAGATTGGCCGCTGCACTTTCACCTCTTCTTTGAACTGCTGCAAGGGCCATTGGTGAGACTGCCAAGTACAGAAACAATCCTTCTCCGAGCTCAGGCTTAGCCAATAGAGGTGAGCCGAGATAGCTCTTGAGTTCTTCAAATGCTTGTTAACATTCAGCGGTCCGGAAGAAGATTTTTTAGCTATTTGAGAACTTGAAAAAAGGACATACATCACTCGGCTAATTTCGAAACAAAGCGATTCAATGCTGCCACCTTCCCTGTTAGATGCTGAACTTTCTTTATCGATTTTGGAGCAGTCATCTCTTGAATGGCTCGAATTTTCTCCAAATTTGCCTCGATTCCATGCCATGACACCATAAATCCTAGGAACTTCCCCGAAGTCATCCCAAAGGCACACTTGGTCGGGTTCAATTTCATCTTGTATTTCTGAAAAGCACTGAAGGTCTCTTCAAGGTCGGCAACGTGATTTGTTGAAGATCGGCTCTTGACAAGCATATCATCTACATAAACCTCCATATTGCGGCCGATCTACTCTTTAAAGATTTTATTGACCAAGCGCTGATAGGTTGCTCCTACATTTTTTAGCCCAAAGAGCATAACCCTATAACAATAGAGACCACGATCAGTAATAAAAGCAGTTTTTTCCTCATCTTCTTGTGCCATTCGAATTTGGTTATAGCCGGAGAAGGCATCCATGAAAATAAGGAGCTCATAGGCAAAAGTTGCGTCCACCAATTGATCGATTCTAGACAAGAGGTAGCTATCTTTTGGACAGACTTTGTTCAACTTCTTGAAGTTTATGCACATTCTCCACTTACCGTTAGTTTTCTTGATGAGAAGCACATTAGAGACCCAGTTCGGCTAAAAGACCTCTCGGATGAATCCGACCTTGAGAAATTTGTCAACTTCCATAATCGCCTTCTGCCTCTCTGAAGCATAGCCGTGCATTTTTTCTTCACTGGCCGATGTTTGGGATCAACAGCCAAATGACATTCCATAACTTCAGCATCAATTCTGGGCATGTCTACTAGGATCCAAGCAAAAACATCCACGTTTCTCTGTAAGAAGGCAACGAGCTGCTTTCGGATCTCTTCTCCTAGGTTGAAGCCAATCTGCACAGTGTATTCTTCATTCCCATCGTTTAAAGGAATCGAGACAAGATCCTCCATAGGTTCCCCTCTTTCTTCAGTAAGGTCGTCACGGACATCCAGCCCATCTACTGGACAGGGATCTGGCTGTCCACTCCCTTGCAAAGCAATCAAGTAGCAATGCTTTGCCGGAGCTTAATCTCCCTTGACCTCTCTGATCCCATAACTGGTTAAAAACTTCATTTTTAGATAATAAATTGACACTATTATCCGGAATACATTTAGATCAGGTCGGCCGAGAATTACGTTGTAAACAGATGGAGCCTTCACCACCAAAAAATCCACTTGTGCCTTAGACTGTCTTGGGTACCGTCCTGCAGCCACAGTTAATGTTATTATCCCTTCAACTGGCACAGCATCGCCAGTGAAGCCTACCAATGGGAAGTTCATTGATCCTAATCGATTATCAGGTATAGATATTTTGGAGAAAACATCATAAAATAAGATATCAACAGAGCTTCCATTATCAATAAGAATACAGCATATATCATAGTCTGCAATATTTAAAAAAACTACAACCGCATCGTTATGAGGAAATTGAACCCTCATCTTGGCTGTTCCGGCTGTGGCAGTGCCCTCGGCTGATCTTCCCTTGCCTCAGACCGATGTCGCAGGAATTGGCCAAGCCGGCCTCGCCTAATGAGCTCTTCGATCTCGTCTTGGAGCTAAATGTACTCTTCAGTATCATGACCGTAATCACGATGATAGAGGCAATACTTGTTAGGATTGTGCTTGCCAGGGTGAGTATGCATCCTCTCCAACCTCGGCAACTGCTCCTTGATCTCCATTAACAGTTGAGTCTTTGGAGCATTAAGAGAGACGTAGTTATAGAACCTTCTGGGGGGAGAGTTTCGTCGTGTCCTTCGGTCAGAACATTTTTGTCGACGAGCTCGAGAGTGGTCCAGGCTCGTCTACGCTCAGGAGTTCTAGAGTGTGGCCGAACTTCACTCAGCTTTTCTTCAACTGCGGGCTTACTGGATTTACCCACTTGCCGCTCTCCTACAGTCTCATCGTCCTTCAATTTGAAGGCCTCCTTAGCCCGAACATAACCTTCAACTCAAGCCAGCATATCAGCAAAATTCCTAAAATACTTCTTCTCTAAGAAGAACAGAAGATCATTTTTCTGAAGATCGTCTTTCAGTGCAGCCATAGCAACAGACTGGTCCAGATTCCGGACCTCCAATGCAGCGGCACTAAAGTAGCTGACGTAAGCTCAGATAAGCTCTCCTTCCTTCTCTTGATGTTAATGAGGGAGTCCGAACCTCGCCTTGAACGTCGACTGCTCACGAAATGAGCCGCAAACTGATGACTCATTTGATCGAAGGAGAAGATCGTACTCGACTTAAGCATTGAGTACCAATTTCTTACTGCTCTCTTTAAGATAGATGGGAAGGCTCGACACAGGATGGCATCGGACGCACCATGGAGCAGCATCATGGTCTGAAAGGCCTCTAAGTAGTCGACCGGATTAGTGGTCCCGTCGTAGCTCTCAAATTAGGAGAGTTTGAAGTTCGACGAGACCGACTCCTACATGATTCTCTGAAAGAAAGAAGGATCGATGCAGGTATTGTCGTCGCTGGCGAGGGAAGCATGGCGGAATTTCTCGATCTGCCGATTCATTTTCTGAAATCTTTGATCCAGATCCTCTCGGTCACGGATCTCGAGGGTCTTCTGGTAGAATGGAGGTAGGGATCCTTCAGGAGTGGAATCATGATCTGAACAAGGGCTCTCCGCTCTCTGCTTTCCCTTTCCAGGGGTTACCAAACGACTAGCCCAAGTGGGTCGCTTAAGCGCCGGATCCTGATACTCCGACGAGATCTGCACTGCTTCTGTAAGGCCCTTAACCTACTGGATCAACAAGTTGATCTGCTCCACGTCTACCACTGCTGCCGATGGAGTCTGAGGTACCGAAGATGGAGTCGAAGCGGGCAGATCTAGATGAGATCTGACCGCGGAGGCAGTAGATCGCCTCGTTGATGCTTTCCTGGGTGGCATCTTTATAGAACTGGTCGGAGAAGAAGTGGAGGCTGAGAGGAAATTCCACCGAGCGCTCCTTTAAAAATAAGGGATCAAATGGACCCTTCCTCTAGCGCCAATTTTGTTAACGTAGAATCTGATTGATGTCGGAACGGACTAGAGCAAGAGGACGAGATCGCCGCCGGTAACCTGCAAGATAAGTCCTGATCGAAGTTGGGGGTGGCTCCGACAGGACCCTCCAACGATCAAGTCAACTCTTTTGTCCAACAGAAATGGAACACTTAGAAAATTATAGCAGAGTTTTGAGTTTAGAGAGAACGTATTTGGAGGATTCCTTTTATAGGCAGAGCTCGCAACAAACTGATGGTGACAGCAGTAACTGCCTAGTAGTGGGCCGTTTGGGGCCACGTGGAGTTTGTTACGAAAGATAGTATCCGTTGTCATAACGTGCCAATTTATTGAAATTTAATAGTTGAAGTTCGGATGGAACAGCTATTGGCAATGAAGAGCTTCATATCACAACAGTTCTAGAGAAATTCGGACTTCTCCGAGGTTGTCTGCATATTAATTGGTTTGCATTGAACTAGAAGCTGAATCTGTGTAGAGGACGAGATCCTTTTGGACGACAGTAAGGAATTCGGTTGGAAGGAGCCTACTTGGACGATTGGAAGAAATTCGACTAGAGGGAGCTCTTTGGGCTACTGGATGGAGTTCAGCTGGAGGAAGCCTACTTGGCAACTGGAAGGAGTTCGACTGAAGGGAGCCCTTTGGACGACTGGATGGAGTTTGGCTGGAGGGAGCCTGGTTGGCGACTGAAAGGAGTTCGACCGGAAGGAGCCCTTTGGACAACTGAAAGAAGTTCAGCTGGAAGGAGCCTAATTGACGATCGAAAAGAATTCGACTGGAAGGAGCCTTTTAGACGACTGGAAGGAGTTCGGTTGGAAGAAGTCTTTTGGACGGTCCGCAAATGAATAATTTGAAGACGAGGTCCTTTTATCAACTCTGACTTGCACATTCGAGATTCCAGATTCAATAAGACTAAGATCTGTCACTCTCAGTAAGGCATAGAAGTTCGTCTAGGGGGAAGCTCTGTCGATCTATGATTCCTGCCGTAAGATTTAATCTGTGATGGTGAGATTCGGCTGGAAGGAAATCTGATTGGGAAGGAGTTCGATGGCTTCAAAATCGGCCAAACCGGGCTGCGCAGGGATTGAATGCTTAGTCACTTGTTTAGATGACTGCTTTCACTATTCAAGCTCATCCGAAAGGAGTTCGACTGGAGCCAGCCACTTATAATTGAGGAATTTGGCTACCTTCACAACTTGTCCCCAAATAGAGTCGGACCGATTGGGTTCTGCTACTCAAGCTTTACTGTCAAGTGAAAAATGATCCTTTTCATTATTCAAACTCGTCTGGGCGGGGTTCGCAATGCTTCGTGGGCTTTGCAGATTACCCATGTAGTCTAGAAGATCAGTCGGCTGATTGAAGGTTGGTTATCTTGAGATTACCTTGGATCCGGGTCGAACTTTGGCAAGAGCAGGTTTAACCCCAACAGACCTCAAGGATTTTATGTGGTCTCATTTATATTAATAGGAAAAAGGAATTATATGGCCCCATCTGATTTACTAGTTCATCAACAAGGATTTATATGGCTTCACTAAAGATTTCATATTACCTTATGCACCAAAACTAGCGGATAACACCTAAGTTGACATAATAATCTATCCAAACTACCATAATAAGCCAAGCAATCGAAAGAGAGACCAAGCCATTGAGGTAAACATTTTAAATATGTCAACCTTCCATAATAAGCCAAGCATTATGGGGAACTTAAAATGGCACTTATTGGGTTGTAAATTATTGTTCACACCAGTTAACACTTAAGGAATATTGATTGCGAGAGGACAAATATTAGAAAGGGCATAAGTTAGGGGGATCATTATATTTGATAGGGTTGACATGAACCCAACCCAAAATTTCAAGTTCAAGTGAGGACTAGGTCAGGATGAATATACAGTTCAAGTCAAATTATTGACCTTGAAATTGATTTTGATGATGATACCAAGACATTAAGTATATTATGTATCTAATCTTGTGTTTCAAAAATGGTTGTAAATCTTTTCAAATGTTAAATTTGAAGAAATATTTATTGGAAAAGATCTCCATAAAATCTCTTAGTCAAGGTCTTCAAAGAAGGAAAAAGGCCATTGAAAGACTCCTAACTTAATTGAAGATTAATTGAGTCAAGCGAAACTGTTTTTAAAAAATTTTGGCATAATAAAAATTATCTCAAAGAATCCAAGCCAACCCACCCAAGAAAAAGCTAGCTCTGGCACGGTTGATGCTTTAGCTTGGCACGCAGTCGAGCCAACTCTCTCATGGTGGCAGAAAAGTTGTTTTAAGTTCTACAGTTCGAGCCAACTTGAAGCAACACCCGAGCCAGCTCTCTCAGGACGACAGAAATGCTATTTTTCAAGTCTGCAGTTCGAGCCAGCTCGAGAAAAATCCAAACTAGCTCTCTCAGGATGACAAAAAACTAGTTTTTGAGTTCTGCAATTCGAGCCAGCTCGACACTATTTGACAGGCATAACGGCTAATTCTGAAACTTGTCCTGTTTTATCTAGAACTTTTTCCAACGGCTATTTTCTTCTTCAACAGCTATAAACGGCTAAAAATGAGTTCAAAGACCATAGAACTTGTGGGAAATAAAAGAAAGACACAAGAAAAGAAAAGATTAAGAGGGAACAAGTGAAAAACATTCAGATTTGAGTGAGCTCATTGAATATTTTTGAGAAAGAAGAAAAGAGAGGAATTAATGTATAGTTTTCAGAGGATTTTCAAGAATAATCTTCTCCAACATTCTCAGCATTCTCTCAAGCATTAATTGAAGAGAAGTGAAGCATCAAAAGAGCAATCCTTCAACATCTTCTTCAAGCTTCAAAAGAGTTTTTATTTTCTATTTCTTTGGTGCTGAAATTGTAAATTTTGTATTTTATTTCTTTACAAGTTTCTTTAGAAAAAAAAACTTGGGGTAAAGGCCAGTCCAAGGCCGTAATTGAATATTGTAGGTTTTAGCTGGTTGGCCCGAAAAACCAACTAGGTTGATCATGAACCCGAAAAACTATCAGTATAAGATTGTAGTTGGTGATCTTGAAAAACCAACTGGATTTGTTTGCAATCCCGTGTTAAAATAAACACACTGTAGTCAGGTGATTATAGCAGAATTCTCAAGGAACTCTTGGAGAGTGGACGTAGGTGCGGAATTGCACCGAGCCACCATAATTTTTTTTTGTCTTTGTGGTGTGCTTGCTCTATTTACTTTTCATATTTGCTTTGCATCATTTTAATTTAAGCTTTGTTTGCTTGTATCTTAATTCCACTGTTGCATACATCATACATACCTCAAACACAACTTATCTTAAATTAAAGCACATTCTTGCTTAAAGTTTAATTTGGTTAAAACTTTATAAAAACCAAATGCATCCTCCTCCTCTTGGGTTGCTACCTCTGGGCAACACAAATATCTAAGTATTCTTTTAAATCAGGCCAAATTGGATTCAGCACTGATCGACCCATCTTTTTTTGACCCAATTACACCCGAATGATATTAGAGTTCATTCCGACAAAAATAGAAGAAATCTAACCTAGCTTTAGATCGAGTCCAATTGTTAAACCCAACCCAATCCATGAGTTTTAAATATAGATTGAGTTAGGTCCAAGCAAGTTGGGACCATGTTGGATCACAAGTTGACCCAACCAATTCGTGGTTCAAATATTTGATGACTCGGGGCAAAATGTCGAGAAGATAGCTAATTAATATCATTAAAAAATAAAAAGAAAATACTTCTATTATATAATTTATAATATTTTAAAATTTCAATATAAGTCTAGAAAAGAGGGCAATTATTGAAGTAATCTATCAAGAAATCTCAATATTTTCCCACTTTATTATTTTTGTTAACCCAAATTTTACATCATCCCTTATGAAAGGTTTCTAAAAAGGCTATTCAATGATGCTTGACTACAAGCGCTCATCTTTTGTAAATCCTTTAAGCCTATTACAAAACCACTACACACATCAATCCATTTCTGCACTTATTCCAAAAAAAGTAATGAGACATCCCAAACATGATTGTTGGAAATAGCTATACTAAAATTCTAATACATTGCACGTAATCTAAATGTTGCAACCATCATTGCAAATTACACAATCTACATCCCTGTTAAAAGAGATTGTTTACACATATCTAGTAAAAGAAATGTGCATCATGGTGAATTCAAGTTGAAGTTTGTAGTAGGTCAATGCTAATAACATTCAAATGCTTTTGAACTAGAGCTAAAATCTAAACATCGTTCAAGCATATAAAATAAGGAGAAAGTTCGGGTGATGCAAATAGGAAAATCTTTTAAACACCAGATCCATAGAATGAAGAAGAAACAAAGGATTGACAATTAGTATTATCAAGACAAAGACATAAAACTCAATAGTAAATCTGATCCTTTTCCTTTTGTCTCTAAATCTAGCCTTAACATAAAGCCCTTGGGTCAACCCAACAATCCCACCAACTTAAGTCAATATACAAGCATTATGAAGTTGTGCGGTCCTAATTTGAAGCCTTTTTCTTTCGCATCTTTTTCCCTTCTAGAACAATAAGATCAGATATGCTAGTCCATCATACAATCACCCTCGTAGACCAACACAATATGAATCTCTTCTTTAATATCACCTCACCTATAAACTCGAATTCTTACAAACCATAACCATAAAATATAGGTCAAGTTGCAGAGACCCTATACCATCATCTTTATCCCTCTATTATTGGCAATAAGAAAACCTCAAAAAACCACAAACTTCCATGGAAAGTTGTTTAGCACAACTGTTTAAAAACCTAATGAAATCCTAACCTTAAAGCTCCCTATATTTTCTCCTTTCTTGAATTATACCTAAATCTATCAAACAATTCAGAATGGCAAACAACATCTAAAGCCCCTTTTCTGGAACCACCAGGCCACTCAATTGCTTTTGTTCAAAACTCTAGCTCTACGTTCCGAGTCAAAATGGTATTCATTGCAAACCCAATCCATACAAACTTTAAGATGCTATCTTTTTCATGAAACCAATGAGAAGAAATAATTATCAAACTATGAATGTTATCTAATGAAAAATTATTATTACAAGAGCATAATTCCAAATATGGTCTTTTGAAGAAGAGAGATCAATCAATTAGATGACTAATTCTATAGTGCAATCAAAAAAGGGACATCCATCACACCATAGGAAGATCCACAATCTTTTCCACCTAAAACTACACATCCCACTTGGCAAACCTTGTCCATCATAAAATTTTGGATAGTGTTAGGCCGCCTTACGCAAGAGTTGTGCATGCATCACTTTTAAATGTGGTGAACCAACAAAATCAAACCATTTGCCAATATAGATTGGAGAGAAAGGGATTGATCGGATTACAAGGAAAAGCAAGATGTTGGTTCCAAGACCTTTCAACAAGAAACCACTTTTGAAAGAAAACCTTTCGTGAATAGACATTGTTCTTAGAAAAGTTGGTATGGGTTATCGTAAAAACATTGCTTCCAAAACATTTTGATAACAAAGTAACAAACTACTTTTGATAGTGCAATCCATTCACATAGGTCCATAATGCAATGACCCAACATCTGTGGAGTTCCAAAGCTCCCCATTACTCTAGCTAGCACAAGACAATTACAAGTATTGAAGAATATTTTAGATTACAAAATTGATGACAAGTACATTGTGTTTGAGACCACAAGCATCATTTATACATATATATATACATACAAGCATGCATGCATCCATCCATACATCCATCCATCCATCTATACATACATGCGTGATACATACATACAAGCATACATGCATCCATCAATACATGTATGCATTTATAGAATAATCCATACATACATGAATAGATACATCCATCCACCCAGTTCAAGCATACTAAACCATATCAACGACTGACCAGGATGGCCCCGACATTTGAAACTAGACACCGGCAAGGGCAAGGAGAGGGAAAAGAAAAGAGGAGAGAGAGAAGAGGGGGCGAAAGGAGAAGGAAAGGCCGAGGAGGCCATTGGAGCCTGCCAGAGGGCTGGCAAGGCTGCTAGAGCTCTACCTTCCCCTGGAGAGAGGAAGAGAGTGGGGGGAGGGGGAGGGGGAGGGGGAGAGGGCGGGAAGCTGGGAGAGGACGGGCAGGCTGGC
>QRFJ01001788.1:179399-424259 GCA_006176705.1 Cocos nucifera
GTGTTAGATATATGTGCCCTAGAAGCCAGAATTGGCTGACACTTGTAATACACTTCTAGGGGCAAAATTGTAATTTTGACTATAATTAATGAAATGGGATTATTTTCTATCACATATGTGTATTTAGTGTCTGTGATACATCCTTTGAGTTAATGGTAATGATAATTCATATTTTCAAGAGTTGAAAATTTAAGACATGAATAATCATTATTAACTCATAAACAGCTCCCGACCATAGGATCATCACGAGGATGGTGATTGATCCGGAAGGTTGGTGTACGATCGCTTCTCTTTAGTAGATGAGTCTTGAGTCTACGGTGTGGAGACACCGGAGCGAGAGTACAGGTACTCGTTAGAGAACGAGGGCACTGAGCGTGACCACCTCGAGTAGTCATTAGGGAAGTCTACCTTCTCGTCAATGACTGACTCGATGCTGCAGTAGTGTGTCTGGTTCTTTGACCTGAGATGCATCGGCAGTTCACCTTGAGGGTGTTATAGTTTGACTACACCATTACTCGGTCTCCTAGCCATATGGAACCCTGAGGTGTATGTTGGCTATAGCATGTTCATTGTAGGAACTGGATTGCATCAAGATGGGATCTATCTACCTCGGTGGTAGAGGAGTAGCCCTATGAATCAATCATGAAGCCCATGGAAATCCATGGCCATGGTAGAGTGAAATAATAGAAAGAGTTTCTATTTAGATTTTCACATTGGACTCGAATCGAATGATTACATCATATGACAGAGACTAGGGTTTGACGAGTTCACCTTAACCCTAATCTGATCGGGGCTCAAGATAGATGAACTTAATCACACAGGTAGCTGCACCAAGAGGTTCGCATTCAGCTCTGATGGGTTGCCACCATATACTGCTAGGTGTCACTGGTGGATTTTGGGAGCAATTAGAATGATTTAGATGATCGATCATTCTAGCTGTTCGAATCAGAAGAGTTCTGATCCATCGAAAGGAGTTTCGATGATGTCTATGATAGAGATCATGACATATCCCATTACCATACAGAACTGAACCTAACTGGGTCACACAAACAAGGGTTTGAATCTGGTGATCATCAATTGAACTGATCTAGTTCAATTGATCTGAATGAGATTCAATTAGGTTCAAGGAAATCGTGCTAGCACTCGATTGAACCTAACGTTCTTCTTTTACTATCATAAATAAGTTGTCCTGACTGAGCCAAAGGAGTTTGTGCTCAATCAGAGGCCTTCATATGGTCTGACTGGAGGTTGTCCAAGTCAGAATAGGTTGTCTTATTTGTAAGACATTACCTGCCATTTTTGGTCACCTGCCATTTCTTGTTCTTTGACTTTGGTCAAAAGTCTACCTTTGACTGGTCAAACGTTGACCATTGACCCTTTGACTTTTGACCACATGTCATGCACCTATTGGAGAGCTGGTGGGGGCCTGTCCCCCTGCCAGAACCTGGCAAGGAGAAGGGCGCACGCCAAGGGTGGCGTGAGCCCAAGTAGGAGGCGCCTAGGAGTCCTTGTTGGACAAGGACTCCACCTCCCTTTTGGATTCCAATCAGAGTTCTACTAAGAATCCAGTTTGACTGGTCTTAGGCGCCCTCTAAGGAGGAATCCAGGGGTCTCTATTCCAACCAATCAGATTTAGATCTGATTTCACAAAGGGTTGTGATTGGTTGAGAGGAAGAGGAGTTGGATCACAAGAGGTCTATAAATAAGACCCTGCGCCCAACCCTAATTCTAAGTGAATTCAATAGAGATTTCCCACGCCCCAAGGCTGCCTCTCCCCTCCTTCTCCATGCCATAGTCTCTTCTCCCCTTGCTCTCCACGTCCAAAAGAGTTTTGGACTTAGGTTGGTGCGATTCAGATCAAGGAAAGGCGATCAAAAGCAAGAAGGCTGCGCTGCTGCAAAAGGACGACTGCAGATCTTCAAAAGAGTTTTGAAGATCCTCCAGATCAGATCCAGATCTGATTTTTGGAGGTGTGATAGAGAAGAAGAGGATCTCCAGATCCAACCCGAGTGGATACCGGTAGAGGCCAGGCGCTTGCGTGGCTAAGATCCAGAACCTTCCGCTGCAATCAGGATCATCTACAGGGTAATAGGATTACCCAAATCAGGTAAATTAAATTTGATTTAATTTATCTTATTTTATTTTATTTATTAAAATAATAAGAATCAGATCTGAAACATATCAAGATCTGATTGAGATCAAGAGAAAATTTTTGAAATATATCTCTTGATCTAATCAGATCTGGACGAACCTGGACCGGGAAATCAGGATTTCCCTTCAACTGGTATCAGAGCCATGGTTCTAAATTGTTTAGATCTGATTTTAATTTTATTTTAATTAGAAAATAAAGTGATTTCAGATGTCACATGAGATGTGATCAGATCTGAAATCAGAAAAATTAAAATTAAATGATTTGGATCTAAGAACATGAAGATATGCATGACTAGTTCTAGAATAGAATAGTTCTATAGAATAGTTTTGCATGTCTTTGATTTAATCTGATTAAATCATATTTTAGATCTTCTTATTTACTATTTTCTGATATTATAAGTGTTATAATAACATCTGATAAACAGCAAATAAAAATTATTTAATTTTAAATATCATATGAGATATGATTGATGCATGTCTAGACTAGTTGTAGAATAGTTCTACATAATTGTCTAGATTAGAATTTATTTTGATTAGATCAATTTAAATCTAATTTTTTAGATTATTATGAGATAATTTAGATCTGAAAACATGCATGATTATGATACATGAGATGTATGCAAAATATGCCTTGATTAGATCTAAATTTGTATATGAGATATATGATATAGATCTATACTGTTTTGTAGATTTACATGTTCCTGATTAAGGCGTTCCTCTTGGCCGTCCGGTCATAAGAACGAAGAAGGGTTTAAAGGCCCTCTCTTCCCATTCGATGGGGTGTTCTTATGACGTGTAGGGGTGCTGCGTGTTCGTCCTTAATCAGAAACCCAAAACTTACTTTCTGCAAAACCCTAGATCCTGAAACCCTAGGATTTATTGTGCATATTTTGTTTATGAACCCAACTTAATTAAGAATTAAGTTTATGGAATATTAATTAGGTCTAAAATTGAGAATTTCAGATCTAAGACATATTCATAATACTGGGTTCGGGCTTGGGTAGCTCAATTAGGTCTAAGCGGTTGATCAAACCGAATCAAGAGTTGGTTAGATGGGATCAACAATGCTTAAATTGACCAGCCTAATAGGATTAAGTCTGGGTCAAGATCGAGTCACGATCAAGCAAGACCTAATTAGGCTCAGAGGTTAGAGTCTGGATTGTAGGCTAACCCAATTGGTTCTGACTCAACAATTTGGTGTCTAAGGTAAGTTTGGCACAGACGACCGACTGGTTTTTAATTGGAAGCTACTCGACCTGAATGCGTTCTTGTGCGAGTTAACGGCATATTCCTTCCACCGGTCTCACTTACCTGGCCATATCTGTTGACACAGTTCTGATCTGAGGTGGTCAATAATCCGAGCTGACCCATGCCACTAGGTTAGTCATAATTGTTATGACTAAGCCAAGTCTAGTTTAATGAGACCTGAATCAATTCTCCCTAAGAAAAGATTAAGTCTGAGGTCTTCCACCATTGTAGACGTGCGGGCCCTTCCCGGGGTTGATTGTTCTCGGCTGGATACAGTGGCTCAGTTGCACCGGGAAGACGCAACCATGTCTATTAGGCATTGGATGCTATGGGCTGGAGGATGAGTTGGGCTCAATATTTCCGGATACGGTGAGAGACCCAATTAGGAACCCAGTCTATGCAAATGGTGGGTCTGACTTAACTAAGGAGTGGATCAATATTCCGGATACGGTGAGATTCATGAATTAGAGACCAAGTTTGGGTGCACCATGATTAGAGAATCATTGAACAAGAGTTGTTCACTCATTGGCTAACCCATCACCAATAACTGTTAGGTGAGGTGATGAGTCAGTTGGTGAGACCGCACCACCCACTAGAAATCATCAATCGCGGAGATTTTCGCATCTCTACAGAGGGAGTGTAGGGATCCGAGAAAATAGTGGGAGCTAATTTGTTTAAAAATAAAATCCCTAAACAAATTGGTCAAGTCAAAATTACAGTATCTAACTAGAATCTTTGACTCTCTACAGGAAAATGTCTGCGTCCAACCCACTGGCACGTATCCTAGACACACATAGACTGACTGGACCCAATTATAAAGATTGGCTCAGGAACTACAAAATTGTTTTGGGTTCAGAGAAGTTAACACATGTTTTGGACCAGGACCCTCCCACCTTACCAGCTCGTCCATCCACTGAACAGAGAGCGTCTCTGGAAAAATGGATTGACGAAGACAATAAGGCCAGATACTACATGTTGGGCTCGATGTCTGATGAGCTCCAGCGCCAACATGAAGATATCGGGACTGCTCGCCAAATGTTGGCTCACCTGCAGGAGATGTTTGGTGAACAGAGTCGCGCAGCCAAATATCAAGTCACGAAATGACTTTTTAAGGCTAAGATGCGTGATGGGCAGTCAGTCCAAGATCACTGTCTGACAATGATCAAGGACATGGAAGAGCTTGAGAAGCTCGGTGTGAAGTTGGACTTGGATCTGCAGAACGATATTATTCTGCAATCCTTGACTGATGCATATGGGCAATTCATCATGAATTACCACATGCATAAACTTCAAAATTCCTTGGCCGAGTTGATGAATATGCTGGTTACCGCTGAGCTTTCTATGAAAGGTTCTAAAGGCTCAGTTCTTGCTATGGAACGGACTTCTTCCAAAAGAAAGTCTTATGGAAAGAAAAAGAAGTCTGTGAAAAAGCAAAAGGTGGAAGGATCAAAGAAGAAGAAGGTCGATGGCAAAGGAAAGTGTTTCCATTGCAACAGCGACGGCCATTGGAAGCGGAACTGCCCTACTTACCTGGCCACCCTGAAGAACAAGAAGGAAGGTCCTTCTGGAGGTATGCTCGTTATTGAGTCTAACCTTACGGTTTCTTCTGCATCCAGTTGGGTGCTTGACTCTGGTTCTAGTGCTCATCTGTGCACTTCTATGCAGGGTGCAGGATCTTGAGGATGAGGGAATGATCCTACGCGGTAATGGAGCAAGAGTTGCTGCAGTAGCCGTGGGAACATACCCTCTCTTACCTGGATTACCATCTGGTTTAGACTTAGTTTTAAAAGACTGTTATTATGTGCCTGCAGCTAGCAGGAATTTGATTTCTGTTTCATGCTTAGCACAAGAAGGTTATGTGATCACCTTCTTTAAGGACCATTGTAACATTCTTTATGAAAGAAATAAAATTGCAAATGGTTTCCTTGTTAATGGTCTTTATCAGTTGCATATTGATGTACCTGTTTTAACTATCGAGCAAAACGTGAATGCCAAACGACCTAGGGATAGTCCAAACGACAGATATCTATGGCACCTGAGATTAGGTCATATAGCAGAAGATAGGATTAACAAATTGGAGAAAAATGGGCTATTGAGTCCATTGACTTTTGAGTCATATCCAACTTGTGAATCTTGTCTTCAAGGCAAAATGACTAAACTCCCTTTTGTTGGACATGGGGAGAGGGCCACAGATCTCCTTGCCCTAGTACATACTGATGTGTGCGGCCCATTCGATGTGCCGGCTAGAGGCAATTTTGTCTACTTCATTACCTTTACCGATGATCTGTCTAGGTATGGGTATGTGTATCTTATGAGACATAAGTCTGAAGCTTTTGAAAAGTTCAAAGAATTCAGACATGAAGTAGAAAAACAAACTGGAAAACCCATTAAGGTTCTTCGATCAGATCGAGGAGGTGAATACCTTAGCCGGGAATTCCTAGACTATCTTAAGGAAAATGGCATAGTCTCTCAATGGACTCCACCAGGAACACCTCAACTCAACGGGGTTTCAGAACGGAGAAATCGGACTCTATTGGATATGGTTCGATCCATGATGAGCTTCACAGACCTCCCTGATTTTCTTTGGGGACATTCATTATTAACTTCAATCTATTTACTGAATAGGGTTCCCTCTAAAACCGTTCCTACCACACCGTATGAGATATGGCACGGTAAGAAACCAAGTCTGAGTCATCTCAGAATTTGGGGTTGTCCGGCTTATGTCAAAAGACAACAAGCGGACAAGTTAGAGTTTAGGTCCTTTAGAGCTCGATTCATAGGATATCCTAAAGAGTCATTAGGATACTATTTCTACATTCCAGAAGACCACAATGTGATTGTGAGTCGACATGCCATATTTCTTGAAAAATAGTTTATTCAAGATAGTGGCATTGGAAAGCAGATTAAGCTTGATGAGAAAGTCTCACAAGCAGAAACGAGCTAAGGACCAAGTGGAACCAAATCAGGTTGAGCCAATAAGAACACTACCTCCTCCACCTCGTAGATCGGAAAGAGTTTCCCGTCCCCCTGAAAGATACTTAGGTATTATTTCAGAGGATGTAGAGGAAATGTTCCTCATAGGTAATGGTGCTCATGGTGATGATCCCAAAACCTACAACGAGGCGATATCAGATATCGACTCCGAGAAATGGCTTGAGGCAATGAAGTCAGAAGATTCGACTCGATGCACTCAAACCAAGTCTGGACCTTGGTAGATCCACCAGAAGGTATAGTACCTATTGGGTGTAAATGGATCTTCAAGAGAAAGATTGGTGCAGATGGGAATGTGGAGACATTCAAGGCTAGACTGGTGGCAAAAGGTTATAGTCAACGTGAAGGCATTGACTATCAGGATACCTTTTCCCCGGTAGCTATGCTAAAATCCATCCGCACATTGCTTGCTGTTGCAGCCTATTTCGATTATGAAATATGGCAAATGGACGTGAAAACGGCATTCCTAAATGGATATCTTGAGGAAGATATCTATATGGAACAGCCGCTAGGTTTCACATCCAGTGATACTGATCACAAGGTTTGCAAGCTGCAAAGGTCCATATATGGACTTAAGCAAGCATCTCGGAGCTGGAACACTCGTTTCAATGATGTGATCAAAAAGTTTGGTTTCATCAAAAATGAAGAGGAACCATGTGTTTTCAAAAGGGTCAGTGGGAGCGCTGTTGTCTTCCTCGTATTGTACGTGGATGACATCCTCCTTATTGGGAATGATATTCCCATGTTGACATCAGTCAAGATGTGGTTGTCCAAGGAATTCTCCATGAAAGACCTAGGTGAAGCATCCTTTATTCTAGGAATTAAGGTCTATAGGGATAGACCGAATAGGATGCTAGGACTTTCACAGAAGATGTACATAGAGGAAGTACTAAAGAGGTTTAGTATGGAAAACTCTAAGAGGGGATTAATACCCTTCAGACATGGTATTCATCTTTCCAAGAAGATGTGCCCCAGCACACCTGAGGAAATAGAACGCATGAGCAAGATCCCTTATGCTTCTGCAATAGGGAGCCTCATGTATGCCATGCTATGTACACGACCTGATATAGCCCATGCTGTGAGTGTCACAAGCAGATATCAGTCAAATCCAGGTGAAGAACACTGGACTTCTGTGAAATGTATCCTTAAGTACTTGAGAAGAACTAAGGATATGATGTTGGTCTTTGGTAATGGAGAACTCCAAGTTCAGGGATACACAGACTCGGACTTCATGTCTGATATAGATGATCGAAAGTCGACATCTGGAAGTCTGTTTGTGTGCAATGGTGGAGCTGTCAGCTGGAAGAGTTCCAAGCAAACTGTGATAGCAGATTCCACCATGGAAGCAGAATATATAGCTGCATCAGAGGCTGCAAAGGAAGCATTCTGGTACAAGAAGTTTGCTGCAGAAATTGGAGTAATGCCATCAGATGCCATTCCTCTTTACTGCGACAACAATGGCGCCATAGCCCTTGCTAAGGAGCCGAGGTCTCACCAGAAGTCCAAGCACATTGAGCGGCGATATCATCTCATCCGCGATTACCTTGAGAAAGGTTACGTTGAGGTCAAGAGAGTCAACTCCGCAGATAATGTGGCAGACCCACTTACAAAGCCGTTGGGCCAGCAGAAGATCGAAGCCCACCTTGAGAAGATGGGACTTAGACTTGTAGCCAATTGGCTTTAGGACAAGTGGGAGATTGTTAGATATATGTGCCCTAGAAGCCAGAATTGGCTGACACTTGTAATACACTTCTAGGGGCAAAATTATAATTTTGACTATAATTAATGAAATGGGTTATTTTCTATCACACATGTGTATTTAGTGTCTGTGATACATCCTTTGAGTTAATGGTAATGATAATTCATATTTTCAAGAGTTGAAAATTTAAGACATGAATAATCATTATTAACTCATAAACAGCTCCCGACCATAGGATCATCACGAGGATGGTGATTGATCCGGAAGGTTGGTGTACGATCGCTTCTCTTTAGTAGATGAGTCTTGAGTCTACGGTGTGGAGACACCGGAGCGAGAGTACAGGTACTCGTTAGAGAACGAGGGCACTGAGCGTGACCACCTCGAGTAGTCATTAGGGAGTCTACCTTCTCGTCAATGACTGACTCGATGCTGCAGTAGTGTGTCTGGTTCTTTGACCTGAGATGCATCGGCAGTTCACCTTGAGGGTGTTATAGTTTGACTACACCATTACTCGGTCTCCTAGCCATATGGAACCCTGAGGTGTATGTTGGCTATAGCATGTTCATTGTAGGAACTGGATTGCATCAAGATGGGATCTATCTACCTCGGTGGTAGAGGAGTAGCCCTATGATGATCATGAGAATCAAGTCCAGAAAGCCCATGGCCATGGTAGAGTGAAATAATAGAAAGAGTTTCTATTTAGATTTTCACATTGGACTCGAATCGAATGATTACATCATATGACAGAGACTAGGGTTTGACGAGTTCACCTTAACCCTAATCTGATCGGGGCTCAAGATAGAAGAACTTAATCACACAGGTAGCTGCACCAAGAGGTTCGCATTCAGCTCTGATGGGTTGCCACCATATACTGCTAGGTGTCACTGGTGGATTTTGGGAGCAATTAGAATGATTTAGATGATCGATCATTCTAGCTGTTCGAATCAGAAGAGTTCTGATCCATCGAAAGGAGTTTCGATGATGTCTATGATAGAGATCATGACATATCCCATTACCATACAGAACTGAACCTAACTGGGTCACACAAACAAGGGTTTGAATCTGGTGATCATCAATTGAACTGATCTAGTTCAATTGATCTGAATGAGATTCAATTAGGTTCAAGGAAATCGTGCTAGCACTCGATTGAACCTAACGTTCTTCTTTTACTATCATAAATAAGTTGTCCTGACTGAGCCAAAGGAGTTTGTGCTCAATCAGAGGCCTTCATATGGTCTGACTGGAGGTTGTCCAAGTCAGAATAGGTTGTCTTATTTGTAAGACATTACCTGCCATTTTTGGTCACCTGCCATTTCTTGTTCTTTGACTTTGGTCAAAAGTCTACCTTTGACTGGTCAAACGTTGACCATTGACCCTTTGACTTTTGACCACATGTCATGCACCTATTGGAGAGCTGGTGGGGGCCTGTCCCCCTGCCAGAACCTGGCAAGGAGAAGGGCGCACGCCAAGGGTGGCGTGAGCCCAAGTAGGAGGCGCCTAGGAGTCCTTGTTGGACAAGGACTCCACCTCCCTTTTGGATTCCAATCAGAGTTCTACTAAGAATCCAGTTTGACTGGTCTTAGGCGCCCTCTAAGGAGGAATCCAGGGGTCTCTATTCCAACCAATCAGATTTAGATCTGATTTCACAAAGGGTTGTGATTGGTTGAGAGGAAGAGGAGTTGGATCACAAGAGGTCTATAAATAAGACCCTGCGCCCAACCCTAATTCCTAAGTGAAAAGTGAATTCAATAGAGATTTCCCACGCCCCAAGGCTGCCTCTCCCCTCCTTCTCCACGCCATAGTCTCTTCTCCCCTTGCTCTCCACGTCCAAAAGTGTTTTGGATTTAGGTTTGGTGCGATTCAGATCAAGGAAAGGCGATCAAAAGCAAGAAGGCTGCGCTGCTGCAAAAGGACGACTGCAGATCTTCAAAAGAGTTTTGAAGATCCTCCAGATCAGATCCAGATCTAATTTTTGGAGGTGTGATAGAGAAGAAGAGGTTCTTCAGATCCAACCTGAGTGGATACCGGTAGAGGCCAGGCGCTTGCGTGGCTAAGATCCAGAACCTTCCGCTGCAATCAGGATCATCTACAGGGTAATAGGATTACCCAAATCAGGTAAATTAAATTTGATTTAATTTATCTTATTTTATTTTATTTATTAAAATAATAATAATCAGATCTGAAACATATCAAGATCTGATTAAGGTCAAGAGAAAATTTTTGAAATATATCTCTTGATCTAATCAGATCTGGACGAACCTGGACCGGGAAATCAGGATTTCCCTTCAGTTGTATCCAATTATATTTCAGTTTAGTAAAATCTTGGCCAGGATAGTCCTAATAAGGAGTCATAGAACTAATTATGTTGAGACATGATATAGATATATTTTTCAAGATTGGCAGTTTAACTCAGAGTCATCCTGAACATTTAGGTCAAAGGGATGAAATATGTAGTAACCATATTCGCATGGATTTTGAATGTTGCAATTGTAACTATTCGACCTATTCAGATGTTGGGTATCATTGCTAGATGATCACTTCAATTGGTACAAAAATTAATTTTGGTGCTACCGACTTAGGATCGAACCTGCAGGATCACACATATTAGAGATTTCTATCGGATCTGATGGCTGATGAAGAGTTTCACTGGACTGAAACTCTATGGTTAAGAGTCCCACTGGACTGGAACTCTTTGACCAAGAGTCCTACTGCATTAGAATTCTAAGTTCTGCTTGTTTGGGACTCTATGATTGAGAGTCCTATAGGTTTAGAATTCTATGATCACGAGTTCTACTTGTTTGGGACACCAGGATCAAGAGTCCTATTATTTTGTGACTCTTCGATCAAGTGTTTCATTTTGATGGGACTCTTTGATCGGACATCCACTAAATTTGGACTCTATATTTATGAGAGATTTAATTAATAATTTAATTACTAATTAACTTAATTTGATTGAGTAATGATTTTTGGATCAAGTCAAATTGAATTGGATTCAATTGGATTTGATCCGATTAGGTTATGAGATGACCTAATCGCTGAGGAGGTTTCTTCCCTGATTTGATTAAAAATTGGGCTTGATCAATTCTTGATTTAATTAAAATTTAATTAAGCCTAATTAAGCCTAAATAGGTTGGATTTAATCTGATCTAATTGGGCCTAATGAATTTGGATTGGAATGGGTTCAATTGGATAAGATCAATTTGGACTAGTTTGACTAGTCCTCTTCCTGCACCACCTAACCTATCCTTTCGCCCTTCCTTTTTCCACGAGAATTGTTTCTCATGAAGTTTCTCCACACACAAGAGGGTGCACACCCAGCTTTCCCTCACCCCATATGGATAAGAATCAAGTTGTTTCAATTTAAATTCAAATGAAGTTTGAATTTAAATGAATAATAACTTAATCCTCATCCTTCCACACGATGTTGACTTGGTTTGGCACATTTTAAATTGCATTTTCCCTAGGGCGTGTGTACATTCCAGAAGTGAGAAAGCCACTATGAGCCCCTTTCTATGTGAGAGAATTAATTTCAACATCCCAAGAGAAAAAAATATAGAGAAAGAGTGTGGCATAGGGTTTTCTGAGTGTATACCCTAGGATTCTGGCCTAAAGTTTAGGGAGTGTTTTTGTGAGTTTTGAGTGTCAGAATTGCACAAAAATTTTAAGAGAGCCTCCTCTAGCTCTCCTCTATCTCTATTGGTGATCTAGAGTGTCTGAAGAGCCCGTGGAGCAAGATCGAAGAGGTTTAATTAGATATTAGCCGTCAAAGCATCCATCGTCGAGCTAGCACTCGGGAGGAGCCAATCGGGATTAGAACCTCGTGTGGATGATCCGTAGAGGCCAGACCAACTATGTGGCTGCATCATAATGAGTGAACCTTCCCAGTGGTGATTAGATTGCATGTTGATCCTAGGTTTGATTTTTATAAATAATAAAACTTTTGAGTCTATCTTTGGCACTAACAATGAGGTTTGAGTGTTTAAGATGAAGTTCAGGAGAATAGGAACCTTTCTCTTTGATGCTTCAAGTTTTTGATTAAAAGAACCAAGAAAGAAGAACAAAAGAGATCAAGCCAAATGTATTTCAAAGAGTACTCGATTCAGAATAAACAAAAGAAAAGTGTAGAGTTGGATCTAGCACAGTTTCAGCATTTAGCATAGGTCAAGAGTTGACTCTAAATTGGTAGGAGCTGACTCAAGGGCTCAGACAGGCATCAGGCTCAAAATAAAAAAAATTTAGTATGAACCCTATCGTAGGAGTTGACTCATGGAGGAGTCGACTCACGAAAAGCAGGAGTCAACTCATGTCTCAGAAAAGACACTAGTCCAAGAATAGAATATAGAATTTTTCATCCTGCGATTGGAATCGACTCACAAAGTCCAGGAGTCGACTCCAGCATGCAGAACTGGCACGAGACAGAAATATAGAAAGTCAGAATTTTTCATCCTGTAGCTGGAGTTGATTCAAGGCTTTGGAGAGTTGACTCCCAAACTTCAGAATTTTTTACCTATAGCTGGAATCGACTCAAGACTTTGGAGAGTCGACTCCCGAGTTTCTAACAGCCCCAATGGCTAATTTCCAAAACTGCCCAAATTTCATTTTGAATACTCTAAATGGCTTTTTCTGATATTCCAATAGCTACAAACCCATTTTTAGAGTTCCTAACTTGGATTAGAAGACTTCTAAGATCAGATTAAGGCTAGAAAACTCAAGATATAAAAGCAAGGAAGTGGAAAACTTTAGCAATCTTTTGAAAATATGTGTGTAGTCCAAATAGTGAACTTTAAAGAGCCTTCAATTCTATTCAACCACTCAACCAGCTATGCAATTAAGGCATTCTTAAGTGAAGAAAGGAAGCATTCATTGCTAAAGCCTTTCAACAACTCAGCTTGTGCATTAAAGCTTCAAATTTGCTCTTCAAGGAATTTGTTTCACTTTAAATTTTTGTACTTCAAAATTTTTGTATTTCAAGTTTCAAAAAGATTGAAACTTAGGGAACAGGCTCATCTAAGTCTTAAATTAGATTTGTACAAGCCTAAGAGTGGCTTGGGATTAGGTTTTGGTTGGTTAGCCCACAAAACCAATTGGATTTAGATTGTGAGTTTGGTGAAAATAATCTTGCTATAATCTTGGAGATTATAGTGAAATTCTCAAGTTGAGTGCTTGAGAAGTGGACGTAGGTATTGGATTTGACATAGAATCATTATAAAAATCTTGAATTTTTGTATGTGTGATTCTTTTCTTTAATTACTATTATTTTTTATATATTTAAATTACTGTATTTTCAGCATATCAATATTTAAGTTCGGCACATACATTTAGTAAACTAAAATTTTTTGAAAAATCTAATTCATCCCTCCTCTTGGGTTGTTGGCAATAAGTGATATTAGAGCATGTACTTTTATATTATTTATTGTTCATTTGATTTAGAGTAATCAATCAAAATGACAATCTAATTGAATGTCTTTCTAATGAAAGGGCAATCCATAAATAGGCCACCCTTGTTTAATGATTTCAACTACACATATTGGAAGGCATGCATACGCATATTTATTCAAGTACTTGATTATGATCTATGAAGTATCATAATCAATGGACCATACACATCCATAATTAGCATTGATGGTAACATAATTTTCAAATCTGAAAGAGATTAGGATGAAAATGATAAGAAATTAGCTCAATTGAATGCCAAAGCAATGAATGTGCTTTATTGCTTACTTGATGCCAATGAATTTAATTGGATTTTTACTTATATTTTAGTCAAAAAAATATGGGATAGACTTAATATTAAGGGTACCAATCAAGTGAAGGAATCTAAAATTAATATGTTAGTGCATAAGTATGAACTTTTTGAAATAAAGTCAATCGAAAGTATTATCAAAATGTTTACACAATTTACTAATATAATAAATAAACTTAAAAGTTTAGAAAAATCATACACTAATAGTGAACTTGTAAGGAATATTCTTAGGTCTCTTTCTCGAAGTTGGAATGCAAAGGTGACGGCTATACAAGAAGCTATGGATTTCAACATCTTATTCCTTGAAGAGCTTTTTGATTCTCTCATGACACATGAGTTAACCATGAAGCAAAACTTAGAAGATGAAGTTAAGAAGAAGAAAATCATGGCCCTCAAGTCTGTAGCAAAGAAAGAAGAAGAAAGTGAAGAGTTCGATGAAAAAGATGATGATGAAGAAATGGCTCTCCTAATCAGAAAATTTAGAAGATTTGTAAGAAAGAAAAGACCAAACCTCAAGAGAAGATCCTTCTCTAAAGATGAAGCTAGCAAAGATCGAGAAAAAGACAGAGACAAGCAGCCTACATGCTTTGAATGCAAGAAACTAGATCATTTTAAGGTAGACAGCCATCTATTGAAGAAATCCTCCAAAAAAATAAATAAGAGAGTAATAATGGTAGCATGGAGTGATAGTGAAGAGTCAAGTTCAGATGAAGAAGGATAAAAAATAGTAAATTTATGTCTCATGGCTCTAGAGGATGAGGTAACACTTGACATTCAACTTGAATTTTCATTTGATGAGTTGCAAGAAGCATTTCATGAATTATATGATGATCTTAAAAAATTAATATTAAAAAATAAAAACTTGAAATCAATCAATCAAAATTTAATCAAAGAAAAAGAGAAAATATTGAGAGAAAAAGAGCTTATCTCTACAAAAAATGAGAACCTAAAGAAAGAACTTGAAAAATACAAATCTATAGTTGAAAAGTTAATATTAAGTTCTAAAAAACTGTAATTATTACTAAATAATCAAAAAGCTATCTTTGACAAAGCAAGAATTGATTTTAAAACTCAAAAGAAATAAAAAGTTCTAAAGAACTTTTTTGTAAATGATACATCTTCAACTTCACAAAAACCAATCTATTTTTGCTATGAAAAATTTGGATACAAGTCTTATGTTTGCAATTTTAGAAAAATAATAAATAGCCCAAATATAAAGAAGGTATGGGTTTCCAAAGGAACCATGGTTACTAATCCTAAAGGATCCAAGATGACTTGGATACCTAAAATCTCCATTTGATCTTTGATTGCAGGTGTATCTTATAGCTGATAGGAAAAAAGAAAAATGGTATCTAGATAGTGGCTACTTAAAGCATATGATAGGTGAGGAGCATTTTATCACTCTTAAAGCTAAGGAAGGAGGAATTATGACCTTTGGTGATAATGGCAAAGGATACATCATTGGTAGTGGTAAAATATGTATCACTCCTACTTTTATAGATAATGTACTTTTAGTAGATGGATTAAAGCATAACTTATTAAGTATAAGTCAATTTTGCGATAAAGAATTTAAAGTTGTTTTTGAATCACTCATGTGCATTGTTATTAGTTCTATTGATAATAGTATAGCTCTTATTGGACATAGATATGGAAATGTATACTTAGTATATTTAGATGACTCTTCCACCAAAAGAAGTCAATGTTTAGTTGCAATAAATGCTAAAATCAATGAAGATAGTTGGCTATGGCATTGTAAACTAGGATATGCTAGCATGGATTTGATGAAGGCATTTTCTTAGGATATTCCATCTCTAGTAAAGCATATAGGATCTTTAACAAACGTACACTAGTTGTTGAAGAATCTATACATGTGGTATTTGAAGAAACTAATAACTTATCTTTTAGAAAAGAGGATATAGCTGATGATGATGTGGAATAATTGAGAAAGAAATGAAAGAAATTATACTCAAGGAATCAACTACCCAGAATAACGAAGAAGAAAAGGAAGCTGAACTTAAAGATGAAAATCCTGATGATACTCAAGCTCAAAGTCTACCAAAGGAATGGAGGTATGCCTTTGGCCACCCCAAAGATCAAATTATTGATGATCCATCACAAGGGGTAAGAACTCATGCATCTTTGAAAAATATTAATAACTATCTAGCATTTGTATCTTAAATTAAACCTAAAACTATAGAAGAAGCTAAAAATGATCCAAACTGGATAAATGCAATGCATGAAGAACTAAATCAGTTTGAAAGAAATAAAGTTTGGACCCTAGTTAATAGACCAAATGATTATCCAGTGATTGAAACTAAATGGGTATTTAGAAATAAATTAAATAAAAATAAAATAATCACTAGAAATAAAGCTAGACTAGTAGCTAAAGAATATAATCAAGAGGAAGGTATTGATTTTGATGAAACTTTTATCCCTATTGCTAGATTAGAGGCAATTAGGCTACTACTTGCATTTGCATGCTTCATGAACTTTAAATTATACCAAATAGATGTTAAAAGTATATTTTTAAATGAATACATAGCTAAGAAAGTATATATAAAACAACCATCCAGATTTGAAAATCATGAATATCCTAATCATGTTTACAAATTGCATAAGGCACTCTATGGTTTAAAACAAGCCCCTAGAGCATGATATGAGAGACTAAGTAAATTTCTAATTGATAATAAATTTTTTAGAGAAAATATTGATAAAATTTTATTGCTAAAAATGAAAAATAAAGACTTATTGGTAGTACAAATTTATGTAGATGATATTATTTTCAGTGCTACTAATGAAAGTCTTTACCAAGAGTTTGCCAAGCTTATGCAGGATGAGTTTGAAATGAGCATGATGGGTGAACTGAACTTCTTTCTCGGACTCTAGATCAAGCAAAGTGAAAAAGGGATCTTCATCAACCAAATAAAGTACATAAGAAAAATCTTGAAAAAGTTTGGAATGGAGAACTCAAAACCAATTGGCACACTTATGAGCCCCTCTTACAAGCTTGATAAAGATGAAAAGGATAAGAAAGTTGATACTAAATTATGTAGAAGTATGATAGGATTATTGCTCTATCTTACTACAAGTAGACCTAACATTATATTTAGTTTTTATATATGTGCTAGATATCAATATGATCCTAGAGAATCTCATACTTTAGCTGTTAAAAGAATATTCAAATATTTATCTAGAACACTTATTGCTGGACTTTGATGTGATAAATTATCATCTTTAAAATTAATTAGATACATTGATTCTAATTTTGCTAGATGTAAATTAGATAGAAAAAGTACTAGTGGCACTTGTTAATTTTTAGGAGTTAATTTAATTTCATAGTTTAGCAAGAAACAACACTCAGTAGCATTATCTATAGGTGAAGCTGAATATGTTGCTGCTGAAAATTATTGTGCTCAAGTTTTATGGATCAAATAATAACTTGAAGACTTTGGCATTAAACTTAATAAAATTTTAATAAGATATGTAATACTAGTGCAATTAATCTAACTAAAAATCCAGTTCAACACTTCAGATCCAAACATATTGAAATAAGACACCATTTCATAAGAGATCATGTGCAAAATCATGATGTAATGCTTGAGTTTATTAGTATAGATAAGTAATTAGCAGATATCTTTACTAAACTCCTTAATAAAGAGGGATTTAGCATAATTAGAAGAGAACTAAAAATGTGCTATCACTTAGATTAAGACCAAAACTAGATTCTCTTGATCCAATAGCTCTCATATGAATTAGAAATCTCTCTATAGCTCTCTAAGAATTTTATCTAATGAACTTGCTGATTGATTTAAAATTATGTCCTCTTTGAACTCTCATAAAGATCTCATATTTCATAAGACTATTGATTTATCAGACTCAATTCTTATCTATCTCTCAATCAAATGCACCTATTTTTCTTTTGTGAAAAATCAAAATTCTGCACTATCTAACCTGGAGTCGACTCATGATCAACTCATGGCCGACTCCCGCTGGAGTTGACTCATGGAAACCTGGAGTCGACTCATGGTCGAAAACCTAGTCTTTAAATCCGAGTCTTCTTCTCCTCGCCTCACCTTACCTCTTCACTGTTCAACCCTAAAAACTCATGGTCGAAAATCTAGTCTTTAAACTTGAGTCCTCTTCTCCTTGTCTCACCTCACTCCTTCACTGTTCAACCCTAAAACTATTCTAAGGCCGTGAGGGACTCTCCATTGACACCTCCACCTATCCCCTTCTCAATTTCTCTTGGATTCATCCTCTACCCATGCAAAATGAGGCGTAGGAGAAAGATCCAAGTTGTCCAAAGGAGATTACATCTAGTGGAGGAGCGTGAATCTTCAAGTGATGGTGATTTTGACTATAACGAAGGTAACACCATCCCCCAATCGCCTATTCCTCCTTCTCCCTCTCTAATGGACCAACAAGTGACAATCGAAAGAAATGTAGATTTTCATTTCTTTGATCGAGAGGAATTGAGGATAAGTAGTTGGATCCGAAAGCAATAGTGGAAGCATTTCTTCTCCATCAACTAACCCACCTACCCTCATTTAATCAGAGAATTTTATAGATGCATGACTGGGGGTGAGGATGATCTGAAAGGTACAATGAAGGGAATCACCTTTCTCCTCACACTTGAAAGATTTGGATAGATTTGGGGTCTGCCCACTGAGGGAGCAACACCACAACGGCCAGTTGATAGGGATTTTGTCCTTAAATTGATCACTGGATTGGAAAGTGTTGAGAAAATCACAAAGCTAGAAGCTAATAGTCTGTCCATAGAAATGAGAGTTTTTAGTCACATTATTGCTCGAATTATCTTTCCCAAGACCCATCAATTTGATCTAATTCCAGATAGGATAATTGAAATTATGTGAAAGGAATATGCCCTCAAGCCAATTGAAATTTATATTTTGATGAGCTATTCTTTTGTCTTCCAAACTTATGTAATGATATTTTTAAATAAATAAAGATATTTATTTCATCATATACTGCATCTTAATTATTTATTTATGATTATGATGAATCTCATAAATTAGGGCTATGGTTTTAGGGTTATGATGAGATCATACCTGTAAGACCTAAAATCTTAAAATCCTAATCTAAAATATTTCTAATTGATGGAACATTAAGTTAGGAATCAATATTTCCGGTGAGACTGGCACATCCTTTGTATGCTTGATGGAGAGGGTGATTGATCTCACAATCACTTATGTATGACACTAATACAAGAATATGGGTGCTCATTAGAGAATGAGTTCACTGAATTGATCCAACTTGAGAACATCTAATGGAGTCTTATCTACATGTTAATAGATGATTCTCATAGTGGGAGTTGTGCATGTAATCCTTTGACTTGAGACTACCATAGAACCATGTATGCATGAATTCATGTTTTGGTTCATACTCATTCCTGACTTAGTCATGTACGGGGTGATTTGGATATGGTGGATTATATATGAAAGTTATGAGTAGGTCAATAAGGAATCGATCACTCCTAATAATAGTAGATCACATCCTACTTACTTCAATCGAATGATGATTCAGAAAGACTTTGATCAAAGCATGATGAAAATTAAAAATAGTTTCTAATGATTCATTAATTGAATCATCATCATATGATTGAAAGAAAAATGAATATGAAAATGGATTTGACATGATTCTATATCCATAGTCATACTCGAGATGTTGGATGATTGAAGGATCCTATTGCACGGTAACTTTCCACTGAAGGATATTTTTGATATTTTCATCAAAATTTCATATCTTTTGAATAGACATAATATATTGCTAAACATCAATCTTATCCTATGGGTTCGATCAAATTAAAAAGTTTAATTTGATCATTAATTAGAAAGTATTCTAATTGATCAAATCGGATTAGCTAGTTTTGACTTAAATCGATTTGGTTGAGTTCTAACCAAATTAGATCAAATTGCATCTGAATCTACTACTGGCTAGATATGAAATCCAATGGATCACATACAAAGAAAATTGATCATGGGTCTAATTGGATTAGATCATGTTTGTAAGTTGAATATGCTAGCATATATTGCAAACCCTAGCATCTAGATTCGAATCAAATTCGAATCGGATTCTAATTTAGGCTAATTAAATCCAATTTAAGTCAAATCAAATTTGGCTAACTAATTGGATTGACCCTTAGCTTGATGACCAGGGTCTAGGCATCATCTAAAAGCAACCCACATGCCAAAGACTCTCTCTCTTGGTGCATGAGGTTTTTGGTCCATGTGTTAGGGACATGTGGTGCATGGATGAGTTTTGATGCCAAAGTCTTCCTTATTTTTTCATGTAAATTTTGTTACATGCTTTCAGATGAAGAGAGGGCATAGAAGAGTCCTTCTACTAGTTATTCTCTTTGTTGGTTATCTGAAAATTGGATAAAGACTAACTCTTTGCTCCCTCCTTGGTTGTCGGTGCCTCTTGGACCAAGTCAAATACCTTGAAGCTTTGACTTTTCTATGCTCAAGTTTCCCATGCCATCTTTTGATTTGGCACCATCCTTTTAGACTTTTGTATTAGCATTTTATGCTAATCAATGATAGAAATTAATGACTCCAATATGAAAGTATTGCAATCCTTTAAAAGAAAGTTACGTAGAATTATACGGAGAGTCCTTCTACTTTAAGACATCTCTTCATATTAATTCTTTGAATTCCACATAACATTTTCTTCTGATTGGGCATGATATTTTTGAATGGGCGTGAGATGAGAATAAGGAATGGGCATGAGAAAATTTTTGGAGGCACCCCTATGTATATTATAAATAGGGGTGCGCTTTGGGAGTCCAAAGTATTCAGAACTCTTCTTCTTTCTTACCACTCTCCCTAGTTGTTCAATTTCTTTCTTCCTTCCCTTGTTAAGACAAGTTCTAATTAAGGACAAAAGGTCTGCTTTAGGATAAGGGCTTAGGATGATTGTAAAGGAAGACAAGGAGAAAAGAAAGAGTAGGCCAGAAGGGTGACAGCAAAGGCTAGGTAAGGTTCTGCCCAAATAATTAAAGTTCTTATTATAAGAATTTTAATTAAAATGATCAAAGATACTGATGTCTTGATCAAGTCTCCATGTGGATCAACATTAGAGGATAAACATGTGGATACCTAGTGGAACCCCTGACGGACTGCTACTGGCGATCAGGGTCAAGTCAGAGTTTAGCGATCAGAGGTATGTTTCAATACCTTCATTTATGTTATAAATGCATATTATATGATTTAAATTCTAATAAGATGGTCCTAGGATTTGGATTTAATTTTATGATTTCATAATTTTGCTTTGAAATCCATGCTTCCGCCCTATACACCAAACCTTCAGTGGTATCAGAGACATCTTTATTAGGTTAACTCATATGTTGTTATGTTTATGCTTTAATGATAAAAATTATAAATATGATATGATTATATTTAAAATTTTAGCATGTTATTAACATGATGTGATCATGTTTAATTATTTATAATTATATTATGATGTATATCATTCTATAAGATTGTCCTGATATAGTGGCAAATGTTCACTATATGATGATGGTTGTCCTAGAGTGATGATACATGCTGATATGATTGGTATGATTGATATAATTAATTCATGTATGTTATATGTTTTGAATTAGAATATGGATAGAGACCAATTAAAGCTCTCTATAAAATTATATTAAGTTATAGTGTAATTAATCGATAGAACCAGTTTGGATGTCTAATTGATCAATCGATGTCTAGAAAAGTGGTTCATGATTGATAAAGAGAACGTAATTTTTAATTGATTCCATTGTCCAATTTGGCCAATTTATTGGTGTCTAAGAAAAGCAATGAGGGGACCTCCACCTCTCTCTCACTTATCTGGCCAATTTGATTGATTTAATTCTAGATTAGGTGCTTAGTGCCTTCTTGTTGGAATCTAGCTTCGATATGCAGTCAAGCCGGTTCGGATATACAACCAAGCTGGCTCAGGACAGAAAGCAGTGCTCGGGCCAGATGTTGTCGAGTCGGCTTGAATGTGGATTGAGTTGGCTTGACGAATGGATTCGATTGATTCACTACATTAAGGTCTTTCTTCATACTAGTTCATTATTATATCATAAACCATATTAGGTTTGTTGTGCAACCACAAGATCGATTATGGAGACTGATGTAATATTGATCTAGTGCTTAATGATGCATACAGCATGTTGGATATACTGCTTTGTTGTATAACCACAAGGGCAGTTATATTTCATTATGACTGTATAGAAATGAATGGTCATACTTAATGAAAACATTATAGTTTGTTATGCTAACAAAAGGCTATTAATATTTTAGAAGCCAAGAAAATATTGAGAATTGCATGAGATGCAATTGAAAAGAATTTCCTACTTTTAAACTTATAAAAGGTTTGTTGTGCAACCACAAGACCTTCTATAAGGAATTACGATCTCAATCCTACTAAGAAAAATGATTAGGTTTTCTCGATTATCATATTTAAGGATGATATTCGATAAAATAGTAGAAGATATAATTAAATTAAAATTTTAATTTAATTATATATGTCATCATGAGTTATTTACTTATGTAATGTTCTTTAATTATGTAGATTAAATGGCTTCTTCACTTTCACTATGTTTAATTTTGGATTCAAATAAGTTGACTGGTCCTAACTATGTGGATTGACGGAGAAATCTAAAAATAGTACTCAATCAAGAGAAGCTCTTCTATATTCTTGATGCCCTTGATCTTGAGGCATTAGGAGAAGATGCTATAGAGGAAGAAAAGTCTACATACAAGATGTGGCAAAATGATTCTCTTACTATTAAGTGCATTATACTTGTCCCCATGAGTAACGAGTTATAGAGGCAGCATGATGGCATGGATACTTAGTCCATATTGCTTAACCTAAAAAAGCTTTATGGAGAAGAGAGTAGAACTGCTAGATATGAGATATCTAAGTAGTTATTCCATGCCAGGATGGTAGAGAGTTCATTCATGCAAGATCATGTGTTGATGGTAATTGACCTAATCACTCGATTAAGCCAATTAGATTTTATTATGGTAAGGGAGTTGAGTCAGCATCTAATCCTGCAATCACTTTTAAAATTATTTTCTCAGTTTATCATGAACTATCACATGAATAAATTAAATACTTTCTTGTCTGAGCTATTAAATATGCTCAAAATAATAGAGAGCCATATCAAGAAGAATAAGGCTCCTCTTCTTCTTATAGATGGGATCTTCAAGAAGAAGCCAGGCAAAAAGAGTTCAAAGAGGAGGTTGAACCCAAAAGATGGCATAAATAAGAAGAAGAAGGGGAAGAAGGCCTCTAGACAAATGATCTTTTTTCATTGCAGCAAAGTAGATCATTGGAAGAGGAATTGTAAGGCTTACCTTGCAACTATGAAGACTGGTGCAAATAATGCACCAAAAGGTATGTATGAGATACATACAATATTGTCATTAAATTTCTGCATTTTAAACTCTTGGATATTGGATGCTGACTGCGGTTTTCATATTTGCAAATCATTACAGGAGCTGTAGAAAATTAGGAGTTTGAAGAAAGATGGTTTTAAGCTCTATGGCACTACAGAAGAGTCCATCCAAGCAGAAGTTGTAGAGATAAATATTTTGAAATTACCTTCTAGGAAGATCTTAGAGCTGACAAATTATTAATATATACCTAAGATCATTAGAAATATTGTATCTATATCCTTATTATTAAAACAAGGTTATTATCTTCATGTAACGAGCAATGGTTGCTCTATCAAATATTTTAATGAAATAATATGTAATGATATTTTTTATAATGGTTTGTTGACTCTATATTTGGATGACAATATTTTTTATATTGATGAAAGTAGAAAGCGTAAAATAGAGAATATAAATAATACTTTACTTTGGCATTATTGACTTGGTCATATTAATGAGATTAGGATTAACAAGTTATACAAAGAAAAGTTCTTTAATCCTTATAATTATAAATCATTAGAAACTTATGAATCATGTCTTATGAATAAAATGACCAAGACTCCATTTAGTGGACATAAAGAAAGAACAAATGAGTTATTAGGACTAGTACATACAGATGTATGTGGTCCTATGACAACTCAAGCTAGAGGAGGATATTCTTATTTTATAACATTTACTGATGATTTATCTAGGTTTGGATATGTGTATCTTATGAAACACAAATTTGAAGCTTTTGATAAATTCAAAGAGTATCAAAGTATGGTCGAGAAATAAACTGAAAAGAGTATAAAAATCCTTCGATCTGATTGGGAGGAGAATACTTATCTAGTGAGTTTCTAGACTATCTTAAAGTAAAAGAAATTCTCTTTGAATGAACTTTTTCTTATATACCATAATTAAATGGTATAGTCGAAAGGAGAAATCATACCTTATTAGATATGGTACGATCCATGATATGCTTCATAGAATTACCTATTTCCTTTTGGGGTCATGCCTTAGAGACCGCAGTATACATCTTGAATAGAGTACCTTCTAAGTTTGTATTCGGCACTCCATATAAGATATGGAGAGGTAAGAAATCTAATCTTAAGTATCTTAAGATATGAAGTTGTCCAACATATGTCAAAAAAAATTTTGGACATAAGCTAGATGCTAGAGCATATAGATGTCTATTTGTAGGATATCCTAGAAAGAGGTAGTGGGAGAAACATTGAACTTAGTGAAGTTCAAAAAAAATAAATATATATTTCTTAATCAAATAAAGACATAAATAAGGAAGAACCAGAATACACAACTTCAATCCATAGGTCTGATTGAGTGCGACATGCACCTACAAGGTATGGATTTGTTATTGAGAATAATGAAGCCCAAGTCATTGAGAATGATGAACCTTTGATCTATATGGAAGCTGTCATGATTAGGAACTCAGATAATTGACTGGCTGCCATGCAATCCAAAATTGACTCAATGTATACCAACAAAGTATAAACTTTGGTGAATGCACCAGAGGGTGTGAACCCTATTAGGTGCAAATGGGTATATAAGAAAAAGATTGGAGCGGATGGCTAAGTTAAAACCTGTTGGGGGTGAACCTCGCTCCCACCGAAGTTTGATTTGGTGCTCGATCAGGTGTAACTCATGATCGCGGTTGAACTTCCTTCGAACTCCTCTGACGGTCGAACTTCTTTCAGACTCCTCCAGTAGCCAAACTTCTTTCGAACTCCTTCAGCAGCTAAACCCCATTCGAACTCCTCCAATAGCCAAACTTTCCACAGTCATCCAAGAAGGTCTTCGCACGAACCCAGCCCCACATGGCATGAATCAACTCACCCATAAACTGCTCAAGAGGTCTAGACTTCGATTATTAAATCTCAATGGACTGGCATGTCACGACAATAGATACTACCCTCCATAACAAACTCCACGTGGCCCCGAGCGGTCCACTACCAAATGATTACGATTGTCACTATAAGTTTATTATAGACTCCGTCTATAAAAAGGATCCTCTAGATATGTTTTCTCTAGGCTCTTTCCTTCTTATCAATACTCTGCAGCTTTCTCTATTGAGTACTCCATCTCTATTAGCCGAAAGAGCTGACTTAATCGTCAGAGGATCTTGCCAAAACTGCCCCCTAGGCTCTGGACGAGACTTGTCTTGTAGGTCACCAACGGCG
This sequence comes from Cocos nucifera, assembly GCA_006176705.1. Taxonomy (NCBI): domain Eukaryota; kingdom Viridiplantae; phylum Streptophyta; class Magnoliopsida; order Arecales; family Arecaceae; genus Cocos; species Cocos nucifera. Next base: position 204,852 of record QRFJ01001788.1, read on the forward strand.
ACCTCGTCTTCTCCAACTCTAATGCTTTTTCGATGACCATCAAATTTTGCACCAATAGGATTGGCGCTAGAGGAAGGACACTTTGTTCCTGAAGTTTTCTTATTCTTAAAGGAGTGCACAGCAGAGATCTCTACTTCTCTAAAGTCATTCTTTCTAGAAAAGATGCCTCCTAGGAAAGCTTTTACCCGATGGTCGATGGCCTTCGTAGCCAGATCCCACCTAGATCTGCCCGCTTCTATCTCATCCCGGTAACTCAAGCTCCACCTGCAATAATGATGGATGTGGAGCAGTTCAACCTACTGGTCCAATAGGTTCGCGGCCTCACAGAAGCAATGCAGGCCATGCAGCAACAGCAGCCTCTGGTGCCAATTCAGCTAGAGCAGATTTTTCCAAAATCCCATGATCCGATCTAGGGGGGGTCGGCTTGGGCTAGCTGATCGGTGACCTCTGAAGAGGAAAAGTAGAGGGCAGAGAGCCCCTATTCTAATCACGGCTCCACCCTTGGGGGGACTTTGCCCTCATTCAATCAAAAGACCTCGAAGATTCACGATCGAGAGGATCTGGACTAGAAGCTACAAGAGATGAATCAACGGATTGAGGAACTCCACCGTGCTCCTCCCTTCTATGGTAATGATATCTGTACCGACCTACCTTTCTTTCACTGCATCATGCAAGAACTGATCCCGCCAAACATCAAGCTTCCTCAATTCAAGAGCTACGATGGGACAATCGATCCGGTCGATCACTTGGAGGCTTTTCGGATGATAATGCTGCTTCATGACACACTAGATGCCATTCTCTACCGAGCCTTCCTGTCAACCCTAAAGGGAGTGGCCAGAAACTAGTACTCGACTCTCAAACCGAATACCATCTTCTCTTTTAATCAGATGAGCCATCAGTTTGTGGCTCATTTTGTCAGTAGCCGACGTCCTAGGTGAGGTTTGGAATCCCTCATCGACATCAAGTAGCAAGAGGGAGAATCCATCTGAGTCTATGTCAATCATTTCAATGCTGCTGCGCTAGAGGATCGAAAGCCGGATCAGTCTATTGCAATGGCCACACTGAAGGATGGCCTTTAGAAGAACAATCTGCTATTTTTCTTGGAGAAGAAGTACCCCAAAGATTTTGCTAATATGCTTGCTCAGGCTGAAGAGTATGCCTGAGCGGAAGAGATCTTTAAGGCCAAGGATAATGAAGCCGCTGGAGAGCGGTGAATTGGCAAGCCAGGCAGGCCCGTTAAGAAAGAAAAGTCGAGTGAAACTCGGTCGCGCTCTCAGACTCCTCCTGAGCGCAAGCGAGCCCGAACTCCTCTCCAAGCTCGGAAGCAGGGAAGCCCTGATAGAAGGGCTCGAAGGGGCTCTTCCCTCCAAAGGTTCTACAACTATGCTCCTCTCAAGATCCAAAAACCCAAGTACCGATGAAGATTAAGGAGCAGCTTTCGAGGTCCGAAAGGATGCGCTCCAATCTTGACTGACACAATCCAAATAAGTTCTGCCTCTATCATCGTGACCACAGTCACGATACTGAAGAATGTATCCAACTCTAAGATATAATTAAGGAGCTCATCAAACGAGGTAGGCTCGATCGGTTCCTACGACGTCAGCCTAAGGGATGAAATGATCGGCCAAGGGCACTACCATAACTAGAACTACCAAGAAGAGAGGAACAGGAGCCAAATCGGCCATCCCTCGGCATCATCAACACTATCTCTAGAGGACTTTGGCAAGGAGAGGCCAGCAGATCAGTAGAGCCTGGGAAGAGGTAGAGAACTGAAGAGCCCATTGCTTTCATCGACAAGGATGCCCAAGGAGTTTAGTTCCTGCATAATGATGCGGTTGTAATCTCTTTAAACATTGTTGATTATGATGTGTGCCACATTTTGATAGATAATAGAAGCTCTACTGATGTTTTATTTTATGATGCTTTCTTAAGAATGTCTTTACTTAATAACCACTTGGGATCTGTGAGCTCTCCATTAGTAGGCTTCACTGATGATGCCGTGCCACTTGAGGGCATAATAACTTTGATTGTGGCAGCAGGACGATGCCCGAAGCTGGCTAAAGTATAGATCGATTTTCTAGTCGTAAAAACTCCATCTGCCTACAATGCTATTCTCGACCAACTTGATTTGAATGTGCTCCGAGTTGTAGTGTCAACTTATTATTTAAAGGTGAAGTTTCCAACGAGTTGTGGAATTGGAGAGATCAAGAGAGACTAGGCATTAGCAAGGCACTATTACTCCATTGCCCTACAAAAAAACATCCAGCCCGATCTTTATCCTATTGATAGGTTGGATGTTCGCGACGACCTTACTGAGGAGTAGGGTGAGCCTATGGAAGACCTCATATCTGTGTCCTTGAATGATGGGAACATAGAGCACACTGTGCAGATTTGCTCCAACTTGGGGGACGAGGTTTGAAAATAACTCATCACATTCTTTCGAAGGAATGGGAACGTCTTCACCTAGATCCTAGTGGATATGCTAGAAATTGATGCCGAGGTCATGGAACATCAGCTGACTGTTGATCCTAAGTGTCAGCCAATGAAAGAGAGGCTGCGCAGCCATGCTCCAGAGAGGTAGAAAGCAATTACAGAAGAAGTCGACAAGCTCCTCAAGGCTGAATTCATCCAAAAAATTAACTACCCGAGCTGGATCTCAAACATGGTGCTCGTCAAAAAGGCAAATGGCAAGTGGAGGATGTGTATAGACTTCAAAAATCTAAATAAAATCTATCCAAAAGATAGCTATCCATTGCCCAAGATTGATCAACCGATGGATGCAACCTCAGGCCACGAGCTCCTCACCTTCATGGATACCTTTTTTGGCTACAACCAAATTTAGATGGTATCAAAGGATGAGGAGAAAACTACTTTTGTTATTGATCGTGGTCTTTACTGTTACAGGATTATGCCTTTCGAACTAAAAAAATACAAGAGCAATGTACCAGCACCTGATCAACAAAATTTTTGAGGAGCAGATCGACCGCAACATGGAGGTGTATGTAGATAACATGCTCGTAAAAAGTCGAGCTTCAATGAATCACATCGTCAATCTCGAAGAGACTTTCAATGCACTCAAGAAGTACAAGATGAAGCTGAACCCGACCAAGTGCGCCTTTGGTGTGACTTCAGGGAAGTTTCTAGGATTTATAGTATCAAGGCATGTAATTGAAGCAAATTTAGAGAAAATTTGAGCTATTCAAGAGATGACTGCTCTAAAAATAATCAAAGAAGTTCATCACTTGATTGAAAAAGTGGCATCCCTAAATCACTTAATCTCAAGATCGGCCAAGCGATGCATGCCCTTCTTCCAAGCTCTTAAGTAGCCAAAGAACTTCTGCTGAACGACGAAATGCCAACAGATGTTCGAGGAGCTTAAAAACTACCTCGGCTCACCCCCATTGCTGGCAAAGTCTGAACCCAAAGAAGAATTATTCTTATACTTAGCAGTCTTTCCGACAGCCTTGGCAGTGGTCCTGGTCAAGGAGGAAATGAAAGTACAGCGGTCGATCTACTATATAAGTCGGATCCTAAGGGATGTAGAAACCAGGTATTCAAAGTTAGAAAAATTGACTTACTGTCTTCTAATTATTGTTAGGAGACTTCGACCTTACTTTTAGGGGCATACCATAACTGTCCTCATGGACAAACCAATCAAAGCAATCCTCCATCGAATGGATGCCTCCAAAAGAATTGCAAAATGGGCAATCGAGCTTACAGAATTTAATATCAACTACCGACTTCGATCATCGATCAAAGCCCAGATATTGGTAGATTTATGGTAGAATGCACCATTTCAGACAAAGCTAAGCTTGAACAGAGTGGAACTGGCATCTTGTGGTTACAACCGAGCCCCTCCGAAGAGAGTGCAGATCTTTCTAAAGGTTTTTGGGCCCTATACATGGATGGTTCTGATGGGTTTGGTGTATAGAGCGGAAGCATGGATTTTAAAGCAAAAACATGAAATCATATAAACCAAACCCGAACCCTAGGACCACCTCATTAGCAATTAAATCATATAACATGCATTTGTAACATAAAAGAAATTATTGGTACATACCTCTTATCACTAAATCCTAAATTGATCCTGATCGTCGATAGCAGTTCGTCAGGGTTTCCACCAGGTGCCCACGTATTCACCCTCCAACATTGATCCATACAGAGACTTGATCAAGATACCAGCACCTCTGATTTATATAATTAGAGTTCTAATAATAAGAACTTTAATTAAAAGGGCAAGACCTTCTTTAGCCTTTATGTCACCTTCCTTGCCTCTCCTTATCTATCTTTCGTTTTCTTTTGTCTTCTTAATTTTTCTTCCTAATCTCTTATTCTTAAGATGACTTCTTATCCTTATAAGGACAAGGTCTAGATAAGAGAAGGGAAGAAAGAAAATTGGACAAAAAAAAACTCTTGTAAGAAAGAAAGATAATTTTACACACACACATTAGACTCTTAGTGCGCACCCCTATTTATAATGTACGTAGGGGCGCCAACTAAATTTCTCACGCCCTTTCCTCATCAATATCTCACACCCCATCATCATATCTCACACCCATCTAAAATTTATGCCATTTAAAATTACATAGACTTAGTCCAAGAGGTGCCTTAAAATAGAAGAACTCTTCGAACTAATTCTACGTATATTTTCTACGAAGAGTCGCGATGCAAAAAATAAATGGCGCCATAAATTAAAGGGCTTGGATCAGATAAGATGGCCATCTAATGGCCCTTAAAGGGACACCCATTCAGCAAGAAGGCATGGAGATGAACTTTGAATAGTCAAAGTCCCAAGAGGCATCAAGGATGAGAGGACGGCAAGGAGTCTTGGACGGCAAGAATTCCTAGGCGATAAAGAGTCCCTTCTCAAAATAATAATGAAGTATTTCATCTGCAGAAGAACCCTTTATGTCCCATATCTGATGTCCATGCCAATATAAAAATTTATGTGACATAACAAAATGGAAAAAGTCAAAGAAGGTAGGTGCCAACTAATTCCATGCGCCAAAAATTCTTTGCGCATGAAAAACTTCCCATGTGCAAGAGAGAGACTCTCTGGCATGTGGGATTTAGGTATGTAGTACCTCAACTGAAGTCCAATTAGTCTAGGTTAATCCAATTCAAGATCAAATCCTATTTGGCTCAAATCAGATCTAAATTAGCCCAAATCGAAAGCCGATTCAAATCCAATTCGAAATCAGGTGCTAGGATTTGCTACATGTGCTAGCATGTTCATCTTGCAAACATGGTCTAATCCAATTAGACCCTTAATCAACTCTCTTTGTGTGTGACCCATTGGGTTCCACATCTAACCAGCAGTGAGTCTGGGTGTGATTTGATCTAATCTGGTTAGAACTCAACCAAACCGATTTAGGTCAAAACTAGCCAACCCAATTTGACTTAATTTAGAACACTTTCTAATTTAATGATCAAATTAAAATTTTAATTTGATCGAACCCACAGGACATGATTGACATCTAGTATTGTATCATGACTTTTAAAAAGATGTGAAATTTTGATGAAAATACCAAAAATATTCTTCAATGAAAATTACCATGCAACTAGATCCTTCGATCTTCCTGCATCCTGAATATGACTCTGGGTATGGAAATATGTCAACCCCAATATCATATTCATTTCTCTTTCAATCTTATGATGATGATTCATTTAATAAAATATTAGAAATTATTTCTAATTTTTCATCATGCTTTGATCAAAGTCTTCCTGAATCATCATTTGTTTGAAGCAAGTAGGATGCTATTTCCTCTTACCAGGAGAGATCGATTCCATGTTAACCTACTCACAACCTTCATATATATAATCTACCATATCTAGATCATCCCGTACATAACTGAGTCATGAATGAGTATGAACCAAAATATGGATTTATATATATAAGATTCTATGGTAGTTTCAGGTCAAAGGATTACATGCACAAATTCCACTATGAGAACCATCTATTGACATGTAGATAAGACTCCATTAGATATTCTCGATTTGGATCAATTCAGTGAACTCATTCTCTAATGAGCACCCACATTCTTGTATTAGTGTCATACACAAGTTATTGTGAGATCAATCATCCTCTCAATCGAGCATACAAAGAATGTGCTAGTCTTACCGAAAAACATTGATCCCTAACTCAATGTCCCATCGACTAGGAATATTTAAATTAGGATTTTAAGATTTTAGGTCTCACTAGTATGATCTCATCATAATCCTAAAATCATAGCCCTAATTTATAGGGTTCATCATAATCTTAAATAAATAATAAGACACTGCATATGATGAAATAAATGCCTTTATTTATTAAAAATGTCATTACATGAGTTTGGAAGACAAAGAACATCCCAAAAAAAATTAATTGGCTTGAGGGCATATTCCTTTCAATCTCCCACTTGCACTAAAGCCAATCGCCCTTATATTTTAATCCCATACAATCAAGGTGGCGATCAAACAGTTGCAGTGGTAAAGCCTTAGTGAATGGGTCTGCTATGTTGTTCTTTGTGTCCACTCGTTCTATGACTACATCTTGTCTTTCAATAATTTCTCGAACGAGATGGAAGCATCTCAGAATGTGTTTGGATTTATGATGAGACCTTGGTTCCTTTGCTTGAGCTACAGCTCCAGTATTATCATAGTAAAGTGGTACTGGATTCTCAATTTTAGGAATAACTTCCAATTCAGTGATGAACTTCTTCATCCAGACAGCTTCCTTGGCGGCTTCACTTACAGCTATGTATTCTGCTTCAGTGGTTGAGTCAGCTACAGTTGGCTGCTTAGTACTCTTCCAACTTACTGCTCCACTCATTCAGAGTAAAGACATATCCTGAAATGGATTTGCTATCATCTGGGTCTGATTGAAAACTAGAATCAGAATATGCTTCTAATTTAAGATCAGAACCACCATATACTAGAAAAATATCTTTAGTCCTTCTCAAGTACTTAAGAATATTTTTCACAGCTTTCCAATGATCCTCTCCTGGATCAGCTTGAAATCTACTTGCAATGCCTAAAGCATAAGCAACATCAGGCCTTGTACATAACATGGCATACATTATTGATCCAACAGCCGAAGCATAAGGAATAGAACTCATTCTATTTCTCTCTTCAGGTGTCTTAGGAGACATCTTTTTAGAGAGATGTATGCCTTGACTCATGGGTAAATAACCTCTTTTACTCCCATCCATACTGAATCTTTTCAGTATTAAGTCAATGTACCTTGATTGGGACAAGCCTAGCATCCTCTTAGATCTATCTCTATAGATCTTTATTCCTAGTATATAGGATGCTTCTCCCAAATCTTTCATGGAAAAACTTATTTGATAGCCATAATTTGACTGATTGTAACATTGGGATATCATTCCCAATGAGGAGTATGTCATCTACATACAGAACCAAGAAGACTATGGTTCTCCCACTAGTTTTCTTGTACACACATGGTTCATCAACATTCTTGATAAAACCAAACTCTTTTACTGTTTCATCAAAATGGATGTTCCAACTCCTTGATGCTTGCTTTAATCCATAAATGGATCTCTTAAGCTTGCATACCTGATTTGGTCTCTCATTTGACTCAAATCCCTCTGGCTGTGACATATAGACCTCCTCCTCAAGGAAACCATTAAGGAAGGCAGTCTTTACATCCATTTGCCATATTTCATAGTCGTGGTATGCTGCTATAGCAAGCATAATCCTGAATAGATTTGAGCATGGCAATAGGTGAAAATGTTTCATCATAATCAATCCCCTATTTTTGCCTAAAACCCTTAGCCACCAATCTGGCCTTATAGGTTTCAATTTGACCATCAGCTCCAATCTTTTTCTTAAAAATCCATTTGCATCCAATAGGATTTATATCCTCTGGTGCATCCACCAAAGTCCATACTTTGTTGGTGTGCATGGATTCCATTTCGGATTGCATGGCAGCCAGCCATTTGTAAGAGTCCTTACTTTTGACTGCTTCCGTATAGGTCAGAGGTTCGTCATTTTCAATGACTTGGGCTTCATTGTTCTCAATAATGAAACCATACCTCATAGGTGTATTTCGTACTCTTTTAGACCTACGGATAGGAGTTATGTGTTCTGGTTCTTTTATGTGATTATATGGTTGAGAAATTTCTATTTATTTTTCTTGAACTTCACTAAGTTCAATATTTCTGCCACTGCCCTTTTCTAGGATAAATTCTTTTTCCATGAAAATGGCATGCCTACTTACAAATACCTTTTGTTCAGTAGGATGGTAGAATAAATATCCTATACTATTTCTAGGATATCCTATAAATAGACATCTGTCTGATCTAGCATCAAGTTTATGTCCAAAATTTCTTTTGACATAAGCTGGACAACCCCATATCTTAAGATACTTAAGATTAGGTTTCTTACTTCTCCATATGTCATATGGAGTACTAGATACAGATTTAGAAGGAACTCTATTCAAGATGTAAATTGCAGTCTCCAGAGCATGACCCCAGAAGAAAATAGGTAAATTCAGTGAAGCACATCATGGACCGTACCATATCTAATAAGGTATGATTTTTTCTTTCGGCTACACCATTTAATTATGGTGTATAAGAAGGTGTCCATTCATAGAGAATCCCTTTAACTTTAAGATAGTCAAAAGACTCATTAGATAAGTATTCTCCTCCCAATCAGATCGAAGGATCTTTATACATTGTCCAGTTTGTTTTCTGACCATACTTTGATACTCTTTAAATTTATCAAAGGCTTCTGATTTGTGTTTCATAAGATACACATATCCAAACCTAGATAAATCATCAGTGAATGTTATAAAATAAGAGTATCCTCCTCTGGCTTGAGTTGTCATAGGACCACATACATCCATATGTACAAGTCCTAATAACTCATTTGTCCTTTCTCTATGTCCACTAAATGGAATCTTGGTCATTTTACCCATGAGGCATGATTCACAAGTTCCCAATGATTCATAATCAAAAGGATCAAAGAACTTTTCTTTGTATAACTTGTTAATCCTAGCCTCACTAATATGACCTAATCGACAATGCCAAAGTAAAGTATTATTTATGTCATCTCTCTTACGTTTTCTATTTTCATCAATATGAAATATATTATCATCCAAACATAGAGTCAACAAACCATTGCTAAATATGCCAAAACAAATATTTTCATTAGAATATTTGATCGAGCAACCTTCGCTCGTTACATTAAGACTATAACCTTATTTTAATAACAAGGGTATAGATATAATATTTCTAATGATCTTAGGCATATAATAATAATTTGTAAGCTCTAAGATCTTCCCATAAGGTAACTTCAATATATTTGTTCCTACAGCTTCTGCTTGGATAGACTCTCCTCTAGCACCATAGAGCTTGAAGTCATATTTCTTCAAACTCTTAATTTTCTGCAGTTCTTGCAAAGATTTGCGGATATGAAAACCACAACCAATATCTAATACCCAAGAATTTGAAATGAAAGAATTTAATGATAATATAGTATGTATCTCATACATACCTTTATTTCGATATAGTCAAAATGAAATATGACTACTTTTGTAGTTACACAACAAAGCAGTATATTCAAAATATTGTAAGCATCTCAATGCACTAGATTAATATTACATCATTCCCATGATAGTTCTTATGGTTACACAACAAAACTAATATGGTTCTAGACATAATAAGAACCTAGTATGAAGGAAGGCCTTAATGTAGTGAATATAATACTAAGTATTTCAATTTAGAATTAAATTAATCAAATCATTCAGGTAAGTGGGAGAGAAGTGGGAGTCCCCCTGTTGCTTTCCTTAGACACCAATAAATTAGCTAGGTTAGATAATAGAACCAATTAAAAATCACATTCTCTTTACCAATCATGAACCATTTATCCTAGACACCGATTGATCAATTAGACATCCCGACTGATACAGCTATAGATTAATTACACTACAACTTAATATAAATTTTTAAAGAGAGATTTAAAAGGTCTCGATGTACATTCTGATTTAAATCAAACTAAATGCCTAATAGCAAATAATTATAATAAAATTTATATATATCTACTAACATGTATAATTATTCTAGGACAACCATCATTATATAGTGAATACTTTCCACTATATCAGGGCAACCTTTATAGAATAATATATACATCATAATCTCATTATGATAAGAAAAAAATAATCTCATGCATAAAATAAACACAAAAAATATATCATACTTTTCTTTTGTGCCATTATATTATAAGCAAAGCATTATATGATTTAACCTAATAAGGCTTGCTCTGATACCACTGATGGGATTTGGTGTATAGGGCGGAAGCATGGATTTCAAAGCAAAAACATGAAATCATATAAACCAAACCCGAACCCTAGGACCACCTCATTAGCAATTAAATCATATAACATGCATTTGTAACATAAAAGAAAGTATTAGAACATACCTCTTATCGCTAAACCCTAAATTGACCCTGATCGTCGGTAGCAGTCCGTCAGGATTTCCACCAGGTGCCCACGTGTTCACCCTCCAACGTTGATCCACATAGAGACTTGATCAAGACACCAGCACCTCTGATTTATATAATTAGAGTTCTAATAATAAGAACTTTAATTAAAAGGGCAAGACCTTCTTTAGCCTTTATGTCACCTTCCTTGCCTCTCCTTATCTATCTTTCTTTTTCTTTTGTCTTCTTAATTTTTCTTCCTAATCTCTTAGTCTTAAGATGACATCTTATCCTTATAAGGATAATATCTAGATAAGAGAAGAGAAGAAAGAAAATTGGATAAAAAAAAACTCTTGTAAGAAAGAAAGATAATTTTACACACACACATCAGACTCTTGGTGCGCACCCCTATTTATAATGTACGTAGGGGTGCCAACTAAATTTCTCACGCTCTTTCCTTATCAATATCTCATGCTCCATCATCATATCTCACATCCATCTAAAATTTGCACCATTTAAAATTACGTAGACTTAGTCCAAGAGGTGCCTTAAAATAGGACTCTTCGGACTAATTCTACGTAGATTTTCTATGAAGAGTCGTGATGTAAAAAATAAATGGTTCCATAAATTAAAGGGCTTGGATCAGATAAGATGGCCATCTAATGGCCCTTAAAGTGACACCCATTCAGCAAGAAGGCATGGAGATGAACTTTGAATAGTCAAAGTCCCAAGAGGCATCAAGGATGAGAGGGCGGCAAAGAGTCTTGGGCGGCAAGAATTCCTAGACAACAAAGAGTCCCTTCTCAAAATAATAATGAAGTATTTCATCTATAGAAGGACTCTTCTATGCCCCATATCTGATGTCCATGCCAATATAAAAATTTATATGACATAAAAAATGAAAAAAGTCAAAGAAGGTAGGCGCCAACTAATTCCATGCACCAAAAATTCTTTGCACATGAAAAACTTCCCACGCATAAGAGAGAGACTCTCTGGTGCATGAAATTTAGGTATGTAGCACCCCAACTAAAGCCCAATTAGTTTAGGTTAATCCAATTCAAGACCAAATTTTATTTGGCTCTAATCAGATCTAAATTAGTCCAAATTAGAAGCCGATTTGAATCCAATTCGAAACCACGTGCTAGGGTTTGCTACATGTGCTAGCATGTTCATCTTGCAAACATGGTCTAATCCAATTAGACCCTTAATCAACTCTCTTTATGTGTGACCCATTGGGTTCCACATCTAACCAGTAGTGAGTTTGGGTGTGATTTGACCTAATCTGGTTAGAACTCAACCAAACCGATTTAGGTCAAAACGAGCCAACCCAATTTGACTTAATTTAGAATACTTTCTAATTTAATGATCAAATTAAAATTTTAATTTGATCGAATCCACAAGACATGATTGACGTATCATGACTTTTTGAAAGATGCAAAATTTTGATGAAAATACCAAAAATACTTTTCAGTGAAAATTATCATGCAACTAGATCCTTCGATCTCCCTGCATCCTGAATATGACTCTAGGTATGAAAATCTGTCAACCCCAATATCATATTCATTTCTCTTTCAATCTTATGATGATGATTCATTTAATGAAATATTAAAAATTATTTCTAATTTTTCATCATGCTTTGATCAAAGTCTTCCTGAATCATCATTTATTTGAAGCAAGTAGGATGCTATTTCCTCTTACCCGGAGAGATCGATTCCATGTTAACCTACTCACAATCTTCATATATATAATCTACCATATCTAGATCATCCCATATATAACTGAGTCATGAATGAGTATGAACCAAAATATGGATATATATATATATATATATATATATATATATATAAGATTCTATGGTAGTTTTAGGTCAAAGGATTACATGCACAAATTCCACTATGAGAACCATCTATTGACATGTAGATAAGACTCCATTAGATATTCTCGATTTGGATCAATTCAATGAACTCATTCTCTAATGAGCACCCACATTCTTGTATTAGTGTCATACACAAGTTATTGTGAGATCAATCATTCTCTCAATCGAGCATACAAAGAATGTGCTAGTCTTACCAAAAAATATTGATCCCTAACTCAATATCCCATCGACTAGGAATATTTAAATTAGGATTTTAAGATTTTAGGTCTCACCGGTATGATCTCATCATAATCCTAAAATCATAGCCCTAATTTATAGGGTTCATCATAATCTTAAATAAATAATAAGACATTGCATATGATGAAATAAATGCCTTTATTTATTAAAAATATCATTACATGAGTTTGGAAGACAAAGAACATCCCCTCCAAAAAAAAATGGCTTGAGGGCATATTCCTTTCAGGTTCATCCAACGCTGTTGGAGCAGGCATGGGGTTGATCTTGGTAAACCCCGGAGGAATCATCGTCGAATGTGCGCTATGCTTCAAATTCTCTACAACTGATAATGGGGCCAAATATGAAGCTTTGATCACTGGATTAAAAATAGCAAAAGAATTGGAAGTAGACCAACTCCAGGTTTACAGTGATTTCTAGTTGGTGGTCAGATAGGTCAATAGTAGTTATGAAGCTCAGAAGGAAAGCATGATAAAATTCCTTGAGAAAGTGAAAAGTTTGACTCTGGCCTTTAACAGTTTTAGTATTCAATAGATTCCGAGAGCAGAGAATACAAGAGCTGACCTTCTCTCTAAATTGGCCACTTCAATCCTAGCTGAACTGCCCAATGAAGTATTCTTTGAAGTTCTGAAGTGCCCAAGCACGGAGGAGTCGTAGCCTATCATGCAAATTGAGCACGAGCCAAGTTGGATTGATCCGCTAGTTGCCTACCTCAAGGACAGAGCTCTTCCTCATGATCCGAAAGAAGCTCGAAAACTCAGGAATCAAGTCTTCCGGTATGTTTTGTATAAAGGCAAGTTGTATAAAAGATCGTATTCACTATCACTCCTAAGATGTCTCTGACCTTCGGAGACCGACTTTGTATTATGGAAAGTGCACGAGGGAATCTACGGAAGTCATATAGGAGTCAGATCTCTATCATAAAGATTACTTCGGTAAGGATACTATTGGCCGACCTTATACCATGCCTCTATAGCGTATGTCAAGAAATGTGACCGCTATTAGAGAAATGCAAACATACAAAGACAGTCGACCACTAAGCTTATTCTACTAAGCGCATCCAGGTTATTCATGCAGTGGGGAATGGATATATTAGGCCCCTTTTCAATGGCATCCGAACAATAGAAGTTCTTCCTGGTTGCAATCGATTGCTTTACCAAATATATCGAGACCGAACCATTAGCAAAAATTACTGAGGTCAAGGTATAGAATTTTATCTAGAAGTCAATTGTCTATCGATTTAGTCTATCCTAGACTCTTATAATAGATAACGGGCGATAGTTTGCTGAGACGAGGTTCGCTGAGTTCTACGAAGATCTAAACATCTCCATTATTTCATATTAGTGGCCCATCCTTGGTGAAGTAGAGGTGACCAACATAATTTTACTATAAAGCATCAAAGCAAGGCTTGAAAGAGCAAGGAGAACTTGGGCGGATGAACTCTACCACATCCTCTAGGCGTACCGAACTACTCAAAGACTACCGACTGGAAAAACATCATTCGTCTTGGCTTTTGGAATAGAGGTAGTCATTCCAATTTAGCTTAAACTCTCATCAGCATGGGTCGTGGCCTTTAATGAGCAGCATAACTCATAGTACCTCAGAATCAACCTTGATCTACTGAAAGAAAAAAAAGAAAAAGCCCAAGTTTGGATGGCATCATACAGATGAAGAGTGGCCAGATACTATAACTCCAGAGTAAAAAGCAAAGCATTCAGGAAGGGGGACTTGGTGCTCCGACGAGCATCCATTTTGCAGCCTCAAGATCAAGAAAAGCTCGTCCTGAATTGGGAAGGTCCATATAGAGTAAAGGAGGTCATCCAGTCTGGAACTTATTGCTTGAAGGAGCTCGAAGGAGCGGTACTCCCGTAGCCTTGGAATTCAGAAAACTTAAGAATGTACTACCAATAACTTTTCTTCAATAAAACTATTTTAACATTATTACTCCTTGGTGCAAAAATTATGTAATGACAATTCTCTAAAGCAATCTAAAATAGTTCATTAGGAACAGGAGGAGAACCTCATCCTAATATGAGCAAGGTCGAAGGCCTCGTTGAACTAAGATGAGATGAGGGGAGAGGCCCTACCAACAGTCCTAACGTGCCCCTACAATCCATTAAAAATAGAAGGAGAACCTCATCCTAATGTGAGCAAGGTCGAAGGCCTTTTTGAACTAAGACAAGATGAAGGAAGAGGTCCTACTAACAGTCCTAACATGCCCCTACAATCCATTAGGAATAGGAGGAGAACCTCATCCTAATATGAGTAAGGTCGAAGGCCTCATTGAACTGAGACGAGATAAGGGGAGAGATCCTACCAATGGCCCTAATGTTTCCCTCCAATCCATTAGAAACAGAAGAAGAATCTCGTCCTAATATCAGCAAAGTTGAAGGCCTCATTAAACAAAGATGAGATGAGGGGAGAGACCCTACCAATGGCCCTAACGTATTCCTATAGCACATTAGGAATAGAAGGAGAACCTCATCCTAATATAAGCAAAGACGAAGGCCTCGTTGAACTAAGATGAGATGAGGGGAGAGGCCCTACTGACGATCCTAATGCACCTCCATAAGCCATGTTAAGAATAGAAGAAAAGCCTTATCCCAACATGAGCAAAAGTTGAAACCTCGTAGATCAAAGACGTGGAGAAGGAAGAAGCTTGGTGGAGAATTCTTATACGTATTTTTCCATGACAACCTGACTACGTCAAATGCGAAAGATAGAATCTTATCCTGATTTGCAGAAGAGGTCCTAGTTCAATGTCCACAATAAGCTCGACGTCCATAATAAGCTCGACGTCCACGACAAGCATTTCATAAGAAGACGATAGAGAGAAAAATGAGGTAAAGAAGGTAAGACCACAAATAGACCTCAGATTCATGCAAAATAAAAATAATGAGAAATGTATTATTCCATTATAAAAATGAGTTCATTACAAGCAAAACATAAGCCGATAAGGTCGATTACATTGAAAGAAAGAAAAGAGAAGGGGAAAAAGCCGAAGCTCTAAGGCAAATTGGATTCCTCGGACTTCAAGCTGCCAGTCCTAGCCATCACCAAGGCCTGCTTTAGCCTAAGGATCTCCTCCTCAAGCTCCTTCTTGTAGAGACCATCTACGTACATTCTGTTGGTGAGCTAAAACTTACCCTCAAGCTCTCGCCGCTGTCTTCTTAAAACTTTAGTCTCGACCTTTGCATCCTTGACAGCCCGATGTTCACAGGTGAGTTGAAGCTTCAGCCATTGAACCTCGATCTTCTCCACCCCAACCACCTCTAAAAGCTTACCGACAGTCCTCTTCAAGAAGGCAATCTCCTCCGACTCACCACTCGCACTGGCTCCCTGACTATTGTGCAGTCGCTTTCGAAGATGAGCTGCCTCATCTCTGGCAACCTTGAGCTCACCTTCAAGCCTGGACATTTTTTTTGTCCAGGTCACTCGGTAGCTATTATACCAGTCCTTAATATCTTGCAGCTGCTTCTAAAGCTGGGAGAACTTTTTTGACCAGTCCTAGTCGTATCAGGCCTTGTTGGTAGACCATGGTGGGCTCCCTTCAAGAAGATGGATCTTTTTCCCGGCATTCTTTAGGTCAGCTTCAAGAGACCTGATCTTCACTGTCAGTGCCCAGAACTTATCACTGGCATTTCTTTTGAGTTCGACGATCTCCTTCTTGAAGCTGTCCTTCTAGATGCTGAAGCTCACCGCATTCTTCATGTGCAAGCCTCGAAGGTGAGTGACCTCTTTGGTCACCTCAAAAGCATTCTTTCGCGAGGCTCAAAGGTCGTCCTCCATCTTCTTCAACTTCTTTAGAAGATGAATTTTCTTCCTCAGGTTCTTTATCAAAGGCTTTATCGAAACCCCCTGAGGCAGTGGGCAGCGTTGGTGGGAGACTATATTCGAGATATGAAAAGTGCTCAAAGGTATGAAAAAAATTCACTTCATTTAATCAAAACTTTTAAGTACAAGGCAACGAGGGGAGAAAAAGAAAAATGTACAACCACTCAAGGATTTTAATCTCGGAAGGGACATCGAAGGATGGAGCCGGATCACTCTCGACTGTCTCAGGTTCCTAAACTAGTTTGGGTGCCTCTGCAGTAGGTTCAGATGGGCTAGAAGCGAGCTCATCGAAGAAAGGATTGACTATGACATTAGATGGTCCCGCATCCACGTTGTCTTCCTCCTCCTCCAAAAAGCTGAGGTCAAGCTCAGAGAACCTCCAGGCTACCCTACCTTTGTAGAGCTTGAAACCCTTGATAAATGCTTCTTGGCCGAACTCGACATTCAAGTTCCGCATTTTGGAAGAGGTCTTGAACTCTTCCATGGCCTGGGTCATTGCCTTCGAGATCGACTTTGCCATTTGGGTCTCCAGTTTAGCAACTTTATTTTCGACTTCCTTCCTCCTTTCCTCCTCCAGGGTCAGTGTAGCCTTTAGTTCGACCGAGATGAACTCCTTTTTGTGGAGCATGCCCTGAAGACTTTTGATGTTCGTTTTTTTCTCCTCGGTAAGGTGCTCAACCTCGTCGACCCTCTCTTGAAGATGATAGATCTCGACTTGAAGTTCCTCCTGGGCCTTCCATCTAGTGACCGACTGTAATAAACGATTGGTGTTAAAAAAAAAGAAAAAAAAAGAAAAACATAGAAGAAAAGAGAAAGAGTCAAGTAATGGAGCAATCACCTTGAGGATGGTTTTGAGAGAACCCCAGACGAGCTACGGTGGGTCTAGGTCGGCCATCTGGTCTACCACCTCGGGCATGGCAAACCTATCGGTAAGATTTTGAATGATCTTTGGGTTGTCGAAGGGATCCTCCCCTTATTCGTTGTCATTACCGTCCAGTCTGCCTAGGCGAGCCTTGCAGGACGTCTTGGCAATGGCTTTCTTTTTTCTTCCTTCACCTATCCCTTCCTTGATAGGGAGCTTCAAAACCCAATCCTCGTTGGAGGGACCTGAGGGCATGGAAAGCATCGAGCCCATGCCAGCTGTGCCGACCTTGATAGTTAGGGTTGTCTCGCCATCAATGATGACCTCGGATGCAGCGGCACTGGAGGTGGGGACTTCGGAGCTGGAAATACCGATCTTCGCCCTCTTTGAGCCATCATTTGGCACCTTTCCTTTCCTCTTGTTGGTGTAGAGCCCTTTGGTAAGCATCTCGGCAGCTTGTGTGTCCATTTCTATAATAGAAAAAGAAGCATGGTCAGTAGCAATACACGTACACGAAACCATGTGGATTCAAAAATCAAAAGATGTACCAGTGGGATTATGGGGAGTCAGACCTAGGTTGAACAAGGTCTATTCCTTTAAAAGATTGGGAAGAAAAGGAGCTCGGTATGCCTTTAGTTTATAGGAGGAATCAAGGTTGGCTCCATTTAAGCTAGGAGCTCAACGAACTGACTCTCTAATGTGACCTCATAGAGGAAGACCTAATGGCAGGGTTGGGCAATGTACAAAAAAAATCTTTTCCTTCCACTTGTGAATGGAAGAAGGGGCATCTTTCAATAACTCCTTCTTGCCAACCTGGGGGAAAAAGTATCACCAATCCTTCATGGAAGGATGGCGCTTGAAGGTATAGAAGTTCCTAATAAGTGAAATGGTCGGCTGGACTTCGGTCAATCGATAGAGGAAGAGGAAACCTATGACGAACCAAAAGAAGTTTGGTATGATAGATGCGAAGGAGATGTTTAAAAATTTAAAGAGGGCGACTATAGATGGGGGCAGCGGGAGTCTAAGTTTGACGTGCAAAGCTTCTAAGTATAAACAAAACCGATCGATTGGAGGAGAGTTGACCCAGTCGTCAGAGCTAGGGAGTTCAAGGTCATATTCTGGAGGGACGTATTGGATTCAGATCAGAGAAAGATCGTTCGGGATAAGAAAGGATGGGATGGTGTCTAGAGTGAAAGACGAGCAGGACATGTTCTTAGGTTCTACCTCGACCAGGGGTATAAGGTCAAAGAAGATCGGTTCGGATGAGCCCCATGAATTGATGGAGTGAGAGGTTTTGGAAGACATTCGGATTGAGATTAAACCCCAAGGAAACCCCCCCCCCAAAAAAAAAAAAAAAATGTAGGGCAAAGGTCGCCACCAAAAAATCAGGAAAGCAGGGAGCCAGAAGTGATAAGCACGAATAACCTAAGAGAAGGATTAGAAAACTGATCTAAACTATCCAGAAAGAATGAAAGGATGATGGATACGGTGAGGACCAATCGAAAGGATGTCCGGAGCTTAAGAAGGCGAGAGAAGGTTAAGACCCTTGGGAAGAAGATGGATGGGGGCTGAAGGAAGGAGAAGACTCGGACAGGAATGACTTTCGGACGAAAGGAGAAGACCAATAGTCGCAAGTAACCCAAGGCAGCTATGATCGTGGATCAGCTTTGGTCAATCAGCATGCGCCGCGTGTCCTACTCATCATGATAGAAAGATAGCCATAGGTGGAGTCTTTATGGCATCGTACTTGAGGCAGAGTTTTGGTGGGAGAAACAAAGGGCCATCTTTTTGAACTCATTTCAGATTTAAAAAGTTTTGGTGCCAGCATGGTAAATGCCAAAATATCTCATCCTGACAAGGTGAGGGCCCGAGAATGAACTTCAGCGGGAGCGAGGTTCACCCCCAACAATAGTCCCCCTACTTTCGAATTCGAAATTCGAAGGAAGTAAAAAGACGACCGTCGAAGTTCATTCTCGGGCCCTTACCTCGTCGGAATGAGACATTTTGGCATTTGCCATACTGACACCAAAACTTTTTAAATCTAAAATGAGTTCGAAAAGATGGCCCTTCATTTCTTCCATCGAAACTTTGCCCCAAGTACATCGCTGAAGGAGCGCTGGAGTCGGAGAAAACGAGATTGCCGCTGGTGACCTACAAGATAAGTCTCATCTAAAACCTGGGGGACGGCTCCGGTAAGATCCTTCGATGATCAAGTCAGCTCTTTCAGCCAACAAAGATAGAGTACTCAGTAGAGAAAGCTGCAAAGTATTGAGAAGAAAGAAAGAGCCTAGAGAAAATGTATCTAGAGGGTCCTTTTTATAGACGGAGCCTTTAATAAACTGATAGTGATAGCTGTAACCATCCGATAGTGGGCCGCTCGAGGCCATGTGAAGTTTGTTATGGAGGATAGTGTCTGTTGTCATGACGTGCTAGTGCATTGAGATTTAATAGTCGAAGTCTGGACCTGTTAAGTGGTTTATGGGTGAGTTGATTCATGCTGTATGGGGCCGGGTGAAGAAAACAATGCAAGATTTGCTATGCTACTTTCGAAAAATATTTTAAAAATAGTAATGATGCAGTAAAAAATAATAATCTAATTAATTATCTATTGATCATATCAGATTGTTTAATCCTACATATTAGGATCTAAACATAATATGCATGCATACATCAATAGATCTAAAAATAAAACTATGTAATAAACTATTTACTATATCTACGTGTTTAGAACATAATACCTTTTCGTGGGTAGTCGATCATCATAATTTGAGTCCATTAGATAATGCTCTAGTATCACATCATAGCTGCACATATGTCCGACCTCTACGGTTGATCCACATGGAGCTCCTGGTCCCGATCAGCCCCATTGGAGTGCTAGCTTCTCGTCAGAGCCTTCGATGACTGATCACGATCGATCTGATCGATCATATATTTTTTAATTTTTTAAATATTTCAAAAAATTAGAACATAAATATTGGAGGATGATGAAGATGTGTTTCAAATTTGGTGGTGATCCAATGCTCACAGCACTCGATCTCTCCACCCGAACCCAGATTCCCAAATCTAGGATTTCACTCAGCCCAAAAATCCTGACACACTAAAAATCCTATCACGCCCTCTCTATATAGAGATTTTCTATGAAATAAGCTTTTATGGAAAGATAATTTTTAGATCTATAATCTCTATTAAGATCATATCTAAATGTAGGATATCCTTAGAGGTGAAAATCATAAGAGAAGAGAGGCATAAGGAAAAAGAAAAGTGTTATAGGATCCTATTCACCTTCACTCCAAGATTTTTTTTGCTCAAAACTAATGCCCAAACACTTTGAAATTTTTATCATGTAATTCTAACCCTTTCTCCTACAAGCATAAAAAATATGATAATTTATTGATGTAAATACCGTGAGAAAACTATATGGAAAATGATAATGATTGAGTGGTTAAGAGGTTTTAACAACTCACTTGATTTCAAAAATCAAATGAGCCTCTTATCCTTATCCAACACCCCCTCTCTTATGTTTAACATATAGAAGGACTCTTCTTCTGCATGCATATTTTTATTTCTTCAAAAAATATTCGACAAACAAAAGGAAGGTCGTGGGAAGTAGAGTGGAAAAGTCAAAAATAGTGGGCACATGGGAGAATTTGAATTCAAACTTCATTTGACTTGGTCCTAATTGGTTTCAACCAAATCAATTAATCTAGACCCAATTAAAATAGGTTAAATCCAATCAAATTAGGTTTAGTCTAATTCAATAAAAATCTAATTAAATAAAAAATTAATTAGATCTAGGTCCTGATCAAATCAGGGTCAAAACTCCCATAGCGATTAGGTCATCTCATAACCTGATCAGGTCAAATCTAATCGAATCAAATTCAATCAGACTTGATTGAATCCTCATCACTCAATCAAATTGAGCTAATCAGCAATCAAATTGCTATTTAATCCTTCAAAAATATCTGAGTTCATATCGAATGGGTTACTGGGTAACAGAGTCCTATCAACATGAAACTCTTGAAGAGTCCTAAACCAGTGGAACTCTTGAACCCAGTATCCCAAATGAATCGAACTCACAATTATAGAGCCCAGACTAGTGAAAATCTTGATCAGAGAGTCCCAAATGAGTAGGACTCAAAGTTTCAGTCTAGTAAGACTCTTGATCATAGAGTTTCAGTCCAGTGGGACTCTTGACCATAGTGTTCTAGATTATCAGAACTCATGATCAGAGAGCCCCAAACAAGTAGGACTTAGAGTCCCAATCCAGTGAAACTCTTGGTCACAGAGTTCTAATTTAGTGGAACTCTTGACCATAGAGTTTCAGACCAATGGAACTCTAGATCAACCATTAGATCAGATAGAAACTCCTAATGTATGTGACCCTATAGGTCCGAACCTAAGCCGATAGCACAGAAATCAATTTCTATACTAATCGAAGTGACCATCTAGCAATGGTACTCGATGTTTGGATAGGTCGAATAATCATAATCATAACATTTAGTACCTACATGAATATGGTTACCATATAATTCATCCCTATGAGCTCTGTGTAATAGATGACTCAGGGTTAGACTGTCAACCCTAGAAAATACATCCATATCGTGTCTCAAAGCAATTAGTCCCGTGACTCCTCACTAAGACTATCCTGGCTAAGATTTTGCTAAATTAAAATATAATTAAATACAGCTTCTAAAATCAAAAGTGGTTAATCCCATCTTGATACATGCACCGACTCCATAAGTACATGACTGTGCCTAGAAACCTTCCATCACTGAATTAGAAATTCAGATAGTCCGGCACCAAAACATAGTGAGTTGCTCGAAAGTCACCATAGTGATCTCAGGTCGGAGGGACATTTATACCCATATTCCATCGAAGCTAATCTTTATAGGAGAAAAGCCTTGGAGTTGGTCACGTTCAATATAGATGTACCCATACATCTTACTTGCATGCCATATTAGTGTCTCAACACTCCTTGGTTATGAGGACAACTAATCTATATGGTATACAATGACCTATATTTGATAAACATTATCATCCTAAGTAACAACGTATCATTTGGTCGTGAACTATTTAAAAACTAAATAACAAATTCTCCTTTGCTGAATCTAGATAGTTCTAAGGACTTCATCACAACATAAGAGTTCATTAGAAGACAATAGAATTTATGATGAAAAATACCAAAATAGCTTTTATTAATTGACAATTCATATACAATTATAAATATATGGCCCAACCATCAACAGACTGATGATTGGCTTTGGGACACATTTCTAATAATCTTCCACTTGGACTAAAGCCAATCGGTGTAGTATCTAATATCTATCTTTGATTTAAAGTCATCGAACTCCTTCACCGCAATAGCTTTAGTGAATGGGTCAGCTAGGTTCTCCTTTCCATCAATTTTCTAAAGATTGACGTCACCTCGATCTACAATCTCTCAGATAAGATGGTAGTGGCATAGAATATGCTTTGTCCACTGGTGTGCCTTTGGTTCCTTTGCTTGAGCAATGGCTCTAGAGTTATCATAATAGAGCAGGATTGGACCATCAAGGGAGGGTGCTACTTCGAGCTCGGTGATAAATTTTCTTAGCCATATTGCTTCTTTGGCAGCATCTGATGCTATGACATACTCTGCCTCACAAACTGAATCGGCCATACTGTGCTGCTTGAAACTCTTCAAGCAGACGGTCCCACCATTAAGGGTAAATATATATCTCGACACACTCTTCCTATCATCATGATTGGACTGAAAACTAGAGTCTGTGAATCCCAAAAGTTTTAAGTCCGATTCATCATATACAAGCTACTGGTTCTTAGTATTTCTTAAATACTTCAGGATGGTTTTAACAATCTTCCAGTGATTCTTCCCTGGATTAGATTGGTATCTACTCACTATACCTAGTGAGTATGCCACATCTGATCACATACATATCATGGCGTATATTATAGAACCCACTGCTGAAATATATGGTATTCTATTCATACGCTCTCTGTCTAGAGGTGTTGTTGGACAATCCCTCTTTGAAAGAGAAATTCTATGGCCTATTGGTAGATAGCCTTTCTTAAAATTTTTCATGCTGAACCGTTTTAGCACAATATCAATGTATGTGGACTGGGACAATCTAAGCAATCTTTTAGATCTATTTCTATAGATCTTCATTCCTAGGATGTAGGAAGCTTCTCCCAAATCTTTCATAGAGAATTATGATGATAGCCAGATCTTTATTCCTTGTAATGTAGGAATATCATTTTGGATTAAGAGAATATCATCCACATATAATACTAGGAATACTATTACTGAACCATTAGTCCATTTGTATATGCAGGGCTCCTCTTCATTCTTAATGAAGCCATACGTTTTGATTGTTCTATCAAATCATATATTCCAACTCCGAGATGCCTACTTTAGTCCATAAATGGACCTCTGAAGGTTACACACCTTAGACTCATCTATGAATGTGAAACCTTCAGATTGTATCATATACACCTTTTCATCCAGTTCTCCATTCAGAAAAGCTATTTTTACATCCATTTGCTAGATTTCATAATCCAGATGGACAGCTATGGCAAGCATTGTCCGAATGGATTTGAGCATTGCCATAGGAGAGAATGTCTCGTCATAGTTAATACCATAATATTGACGATACCTCTTGGCAACCAGATGGGCTTTATAGGTCTCCACCTTTCCGTCTGTGCCTCTTTTCCTCTTGAAGATCCACTTACACCCTATGAATTTTATCCCTTTGGGTGGGTCAACCAATGTCCATACATTATTGACCTTCATGGATTCCATCTCGAATTTCATGGTCTCAAGCCATTTTTTAGAGTTGGATCTCTGCATTGCATCCATATAGGTGATTGGATCCTGATCGTTCTCATCGAGTTCGATAGGATCCTCGTTCCAAACCAGAAAACCATAGTATCTATCCGATTGATGTGGTACTCTATCAGATCTCCTTAAGGATGCTTCTACAATGGATTTTGGATCTGATCTAATCAGATCCAGCTCAGGTTCAATAACTTGTGTTCGTTCTTCCACCTGTCGTACTTCATCAAGTTCGACCTGAGAGGCATTAGGTCCTTCACCAAGAAACTCCTTTTCTAAAAAGACTGCCTTAAGACTGACAAACACTTTTTGCTCATCAGCAAGGTAGAAGTAGTACCCTTTAGTTTCTTTAGGGTAACCTATAAAACTACACATATCAGATCTAGGTCCAAGCTTGTCTGTCATCAAACGTTTGATGTAAGTCGGACACCCCCAAATCCTAAGGTGTGAAAGCATTGGCTTATGTTCTGTCCATATTTCATATGGTATTTTATTAACAGATTTACTCAAAATCCTATTTAGAATGTAACAAGCTGACTCAAGCACATATCCCCATAGGGAGATCGGCAAACTAGTAAATCCCATCATGGATCGAATCATGTCCAATAGGGTCCGATTTCTTCTTTCAGACACACCATTATGTTGTGATGTTCCAAGAGGGATCCATTGGAAGAGAATTCCATTCTTCCCAAGATATATCAAAAACTTATTGGAAAGGTACTCACCCCCTCGATCAGATCGAAGAGTTTTAATTCTCTTCCTAGTTTGCTTTTCTACCTTATTTTGAAATAGTTTGAACATTTCAAACGACTTCGACTTATGTTTCATTAAATAGACATACCCATACCTCGATAGATCATTTGTGAAGGTTATGAAGTAGAAATATCTACCTCTGGCACTTGAGCTCATGGGTCCACAAACATTCGAATGTACTAAACTCAAGAGTTCAGTGGCTCGTTCACCTTTTCTAATAAAAGGTGACTTAGTCATCTTATCAAGAAGACAAGACTCACACGTCGAAAGTGACTCACAATCACTAACCTCAAGAATTTCTTCTTGAGCTAATCTGTTAATTCTATTCTTGCTAATATGACCTAGCCTACAGTGCCAAAGATAGACATCAGATACATCACTAATTCTAGGATGTTTACTAAAGGATTGAACCATATTAACAGGCATAGAAAGTAAATAAATTTTATTATTCAATTATCCAATTAAAATTATAACACCATTCAAAATGACATTACAAAATTTTTCTTTTATTGATATTTCAAAACCATTTATGGTCAAAAGGCCTACAGAAATGACATTTAATAAGAAAGTTGGACAATAATGACATTCATTAAGAATAACTTTATTTGAATTGATTACAAGGTTCATGATTCCTAAAGCTAGAATTGGAACTTGTCTTCCATCTCTAACATTTAGAAACCTCTCACCTTGATCAAATCTTCTACTGACCTACAAGTCCTGTATAGAATTACAAATATGATAAGGGCTTTCAGTATCTGATACCCAGGCAGTAGAATCAAATAAGAAAAAATTGTTTGGTGTTATCATATAATTACCTTACCCTACAATCACTTGCTTCTTCCTCGGTCTATTTGGATCCAGGAAGGTAATGTACAGAGGATAGTTCCTCTTTCAGTGTCCCTGCTTCTTGCAGAAGAAGCACTCTGCCTGGCTCTGGTCGGGCTTGCACTTCTTGGTCTGACCTGTATAGTCATCCCAGCATGCGGCCGCACCTTTTTGTTTTTCTTCTTCTTGTTCATCTTTCCTTTCTTAAAGGGTCGACGACCAGAAGAAGACCCTCCCACTACATTCATCATCTCCTTATGGAGTTGGTGATCCTTCTTAAAATTCTGCAGCAACCCAAACAAGCCGTGGTAGTTCACTGTAGACTTTGTCATTCTAAAATGTGTTAGGAAGAAGAGGAAGGACTTGGGAAAAGAATTAAGGATCACATCTTTACTGAGTTGCTCGTGCAGGGGAAAGCCCAACTTGCTAAGGTGCTTAATCATCTCGATCATATATAATACATGATTGGTGACTGAGTTCCCATCCCTCATCCGAGCATTGAAAATGGTATAACTTATTTTGTGCCTTTCAATGTCGTCTGGTGTGCCAAAAGAGTCGTTCAATGTTTGAAGCATCTCCTATGGCTGGGCATTTTCAAACCTACGGTTGAACTTATCATTCATTACTGGTAGCATTATACATCGAATGATGGTGCGATCATTAAGCCACTTCAGATAAGTATCTCAGATCGCTTCCCTAGCGTTCGAGGCTGGCTCCTCAGGTGCTCAATCTATTACCACATTAAGGATCCGCTCATGCTCCAAGACGATTTTCAACTTACGATACTAGCTATCATAGTTGGGTCCCATTAATATATCATGGTCTAATAATGATCGAAGCGATAGGTTAGTGGCCATATTTGCATAAAAAGAAAAATCAAACATAATTTGTGAGCTCAGAAGTGGCACTTTCAAGTCTTGGAAACATGAAAAGATAGGTCATGGGAAGATAGGAGTAAGCCAAAAGAAGAATCAGTCTCAATAGCAATGTTCAGAAACTGGGCTGGCTCACATTGAGACTGAGTCAGCTTAATTGGAAACTAGTCGACTCAGTTCAGGACTGGGTCGGCTAGGTCTTAAAGAAAAATCCAGACAGAAAGTGGTATTTTTGGGCTATTAGCATGGTACACAACTGGGCCGGCTCAATTTGGAACTGAGTCGACCCAGTCGTAGGTTAGCCGGCTCAGTTTGAAACTAGGCTAGCTTAATTTTTGTGGGTTATTATTTTGTGTACGTGGGTTATTTGAGTTTGAAAAGTTTTTCTATGAGCTTGGACTTGACCCTTTGTAAAGTATATATACTGAAAATAGGTCAAGGTTGTTATAGTGCTGAAATATACTGAATAAAAGTTCTTTTCTTTCGAAAATCTCTTCTTCTCTTCTTCTCTATTCCTTGATTTATTTGATCGTACTTCTGCATAAATCTCTGAGAAGTACTTTCTTATTGCTTGGCTAATCACCAGTGACCACACTAATCTATGTGGGAAGAATGCTTATTCCTAACATTTGGTATCAGAGCGGTGTTGCGTGGAAGAAAGAAAGACACCTAGAATTTACTACATCCAGGATCTGTTGCACTAGGTTTTATCTTAAAACTTTTAGTTTGCTTCGTGGTTGTCTCTAGATTGAGGTGGAGATTATTTACACGGAGGAACGGTGATACAGAAGTTTGGAAAGAGGATCTAGGGCTAGTTAGATCTTCTTTGAAGGATAGTTTTGCTGGTGTGTGAGATCATGAAGGATGTTAGGGATTTATTCTTGACTTGTCTGAAGTCATGGGATCAAGTGGATTCAAGGTGGATTTTGAGAAGTTCAATAGCAAGAAAAACTTTACTCTATGGCTGCAAAGAGTAAAGGACTGTTGGTTTAGCAGAGAATCTACAAGGTTTTGACAAAAAAAAGATCGAAAAAGATTAGTGCTGAGGATTCGAAAGAGTTGGAGAAAATTGCTTTTAGCATAATCTGGATGTGCTTGGTCGATCAGGTTTTGCCTGAAGTTTGCACAAAAACTATGGTAAAGAGGCTTTGAGAGAGATTGGAGAACACATACATAGGGAAGAACATGACGAACAAGCTGTGGTTGAAGAAACAGCTGTATAGTCTGAGGATGCCTGAAGGCGGAGATCTTATTACACATATCCAAAGGTTCAATCAGGTGTGTTCCGAGGTGAAAAGTTTAGATGTGAAGATCGATGAGGAGGATCGGGCATTGCTACTATTATGTTCTCTCCCAGGTTCGTATGATGGTCTCATAATAACTTTAGTTTATGGAAAGGAGACCCTAAACTATGAAGAGGTTGTTGGTGTGCTCAGATCAAATAAGCAAAGAGAGAAGATCTGCAAGGAAGATCCTAAGTCTGAGATCTTGGCTGTGAATGAAAGATAGGGAAGATCAAAGGAGAAGACAAGAGGAAAATTCAAGGGTAGGTCAAAGTCTCGCGATCAAAGGAAGATGACATTGAAATGTTATAAATGTCATTAGCCTGGACACCTGAGGAGAGATTGTCCCCTTTTGAGATCAAAAAAAGGGAAGGCCAGCAAGAGAGATGATACAGCTTCTATGAGCAATGAAGAAGACCTGCTAGTTGTATCAGATAGATCCACAGAGTATGATACTATGTGGATATTAGATTCAGCATGCTCGTACTACTATACTTCTCATCGAGAGTGGTTTGCTACCTACCAAAAGGTCGATGGTGGAAGTGTCAGCCTTAGAGATGATCATCCGTGCAAAGTAGCTGGAATTGGCTCTATCAGGATGAGGATGTACGATGGGATCATTTGTACATTATCAAATGTCAGGCATGTACCGAAGTTGAAAAAGAATTTGATTTCTTTAGGCTACTTGGAGGAGCAGGGTTATGCTTTTAGTAGCCAAGCTAGGAGTGGATGTCTAAAAATTTCTAAGGGAGCTTTGGTGGTGATGCAAGGTAGAAGACTGAGCAACAATCTTTACAGAATGGAAGGCTCAGTGGTAAATGATAGTGTAGAGGTGCTAGCAGCGGCACAGTAGGAGCAGATTTTATATCAACTATGGCACTATCGAATGGGTCATATGAGTGACCGTGGGCTCACTGAACTAAGCAGAAGAGGTATGATCCCAGCCCTGAAGAAGGAGGGCATAGATCTTTGTGAGCCGTGCATCTTTGGCAAACAGCATAGGATGAAGTTTGCTAGAAGTACCAAGCGCAGCGAGGGAGTGCTGGATTTAGTGCACTCGGATGTATGGGGACCAACTCCTGTATCAACTAGAGGTAGGGCAAAATACTTTGTCACTTTTATTGATGATTTCTTAAGGAAGGTGTGGGTTTACCTAATTAGAAAAAAATCAGAGGTGTTTGCCCAGTTTAGAGCCTGGAGAGTTGAAGTAGAGAAGGAGTTAGGAAGATAGGTGAAGTGTCTGAGGTCGAACAATGGAGGGGAGTAAACTAGCCTAGATTTTAGGAGGTACTATGAGAAAAACGGCATCAAATGCCATTACACGGTGAGGATGACTCCCTAGTAGAATGGTGTCATAGAGAGGATGAACTAGACATTGACCGAGAATGCATGAAGTTTGAGGCTGCAGACATCACTTCCAAAGTCCTTTTGGGGTGATGCTCTAATTTTTTCTTATTTTCTTGTGAACATGTTCCCTCATTATAAGCTGAATGGAGGCATTTTAGAGGAGGTCTGGAGTGGAAAGAAGGTGGAGTTTGGCCACTTGAAAGTCTTCGGTTGCACAGCCAATGCACATGTGGAGGCAATCGAGAGGAGCAAATTGGATCCGAAATCTCAAAAGATGACATTCATAGGGTATCCATAAGGAGTCAAGGGATACCTACTATGGGACTCTCAGGTACAAAAGTTAGTGATCAGTAGGAACATTATCTTCGATGAGAAGTGCATCTTGAGGAGGTCTGGGATAGATGGAACTGAAGAAATAGAGGTGAACAGCGATGGCAAGTCAAAAAATGATGGCATGCAGGTTACATCCACTTACAGGAGTGTTCCTGTTGAGGTGGAGTCGGGCAGAAAAGTATTATCTCAGATTGAAAATCAGCATGGAGGGCCGATAGTTCAGACAGATGTACAGAAGCAGCCACAGACATTAGGCAGAGATGTACCAGTGGGAGTAGCTTTGCACAAGCTCCAGCGTACTATTAGGAGATCGATCAGATATAGCATTGATGAGGTTGTCTCCTATACACTCATCACTACTAATGAAGATCCAGAGAATTATGCAGAGGCCATGGAGAGTGAGGATCATGATTTATGGATGCAGGCCATGATGGAGGAGATGGAATCACTTGAGAAGAATCAGACATGGTAGTTGGTGGATCTTCCAGAGGGTGCTCGACCTATTAGCTCAAAGTGGGTATTTACAAAGAAAGAAGCACCTTCAGAATAAGGTGAAGTAGATTCAAAGTAAGGCTGGTAGCAAAGGGATACTCACAAAGGGAAGGAATTGACTATACAAAAATTTTCTCTCCTGTGGTGCATCATACATCTATTCAAGTTTTGCTGTCATTGGTGGCACAGCATAACATGGAATTAGAACAGATGGACGTGAAGATAGCCTTCCTTCATGGAACTTTGGGAGAAAAAATCTAAATGAAGCAGCCAGATGATTTCATGGAGATGGGATAGAAAGAAAAGGTGTGTTTACTAAGGAAGTCTTTGTATGGCTTGAAATAATCCCCTCGTCAGTGGTATCGAAGATTTGATAGCTTTATTTTGAGCCTGGGTTTCAGCAGATGTGAACATGATTGTTGTGTCTACGTTAAGGATGTAGATGAGGAGGATGCCCTGTACCTATTATTGTATGTAGATGATATGCTCATAGCTAGTAGAAGCATGGATGCTATGAAAAGGTTGAAAAGGGCATTATCATCTGAATTTGAGATGAAAGATTTGGGTCCAGCTGAGAAAATCCTTGGAATGGAGATTTGCAGAGATAGGTACAAAGGAGTGCTCCATTTGTCATAAGGAAAGTATATCCAGAAGATTCTAGAGAGATTTGGGATGGAGAAGACTAAATCTATAAAGACGCCATTGTCGAGCCATATGTCTCTCTCCAAGTTACAGTACCCCCAGTCAGAAGAGAAGAGAGAGTACATGGAACAAGTCCCTTATGCAAATGCTGTAGGTAGTGTGATGTATACTATGGTGTGCTGTAGATCAGATATAGCACATGTAGTGAGCACGGTTAGTAGATACATGGCTGACCCTGGGAAGGAACACTGAAAAGCATTGAAATGGATATTGAGATATCTGCATTGAATAAGAGATTATGGTTTGGTGTTTGGTGGGCAGTTGGGAGGATTTGGAGAACAATCTATGAAGATGTGTGAAGGTTCAGATCCTCTGAAAGGATTTGTTGATACAAATTATGCTGATGATCTTGATACAAGGAGGTCTACTATTGGATACCTCTTCTGTGTATATGGTGGACTGGTGTCTTGGAGATCAATCCTTTAGCCAATCACAGCCTTGTCTACCATAGAGGTCGAGTACATTGGGATAACGGAGGCTCAAAGAAAGCCCTTTGGCTTAGGAGGCTGATTGATGAGTTGGGAGTGGAGTAGAGCAAGATTACACTATTCAGTGATAGTCAGAGTGCTCTATTGTTGGCATAGAATCCAGTCTATCATGCGCATACAAAGCATATAGATGTGAGGTACCATAGGATCAGAGAGCTGATGGAGGAAGGTGAAGTGGAACTGATGAAGGTCCATACCAAGGAGAATCAGTTTGATGCACTCACGAAGGTACTCTCCAGAGACAGCTTTCAGAGATGTGTGGCACAGATGGGTTTAGATGGGTTTGTTGAGAAGAGATGAGTTCACAAGAATTTGGAAGCACCAAGGTGAAGAATGTGAGCTCAGAAGTGGCACTCTCAAGTCTTGAAAATATGAGAAGACAGGTTACGGGAAGATAGGAGCGAGTCGGAAGAAGAATCAATCTTAATAGCAAAGTTCAGAAACTGGGCTGGCTTAGTTGGAAACTAGGTCGGCTCAGTCTAGGACTGGGTTGGCTAGGTTTCAGAAAAAAATTTAGATAGAAAGTAGTATTTTCGAACTGTTGGCATGGTACACAACTAGACCGACTCAGTCTGGGACTGAGCCGACCCAGTCGCAGGTTAGCCGGCTCAGTCTGAAATTAGGCCGACTCAGTTTTCGTGGGTTATTATTTTGTGTATGTGGGTTGTTTGGGTTTGGAAAGTTTTTCTATGAGCTTGGACTTGACCCTTTGTAAAGTATATATACTGAAAATAGATCAAGATTGTTATAGTGTTGAAATATACTGAATAAAAGCTCTTTTCTTTCGAAAATCTCTTCTTCTCTATTTCTTGATTTGTTTGATCGTGTTTCCGCATAAATCTCTGAGAAGTACTTTCTTGTTGCTTGGCTAATCACCAGCGGCCACGCCGATCCGTGTGGGAAGAGCACTTATTTCCAACATAATTAGTATATGAATTATAAATCCTAAAGACTTGGACTTCAGTCTAAAGATTCTTCCACTATTTTATATGAATTGGTAGCCTCTACCTTCAATTCGAGGAATTATTCTAATTTCTTAGTGCGTACTAGAATCCACATTGACTACACATGAGCCCAACTTTGGTTGGTCAACCCATGTGCACCTATGGATAGATTCAAAATCAATTGTTTCTTTAAATAACTTCTAGTAACATTGATTTTGCCCCATGGACCTAATCAGTAGGCTTTGGCCTCTACTGAAAAAAGTTCGGTTAGGTCCAACCATTAATATGACCACATTTGGTCTTATCTAACCAATAAATGATCAGGCCCGACTTTGGTCAGCCAACCTAACCACCATTAGAAAGACTTAACCAAATTATTATTTTATGAATGATAATTTTATTAGTCAATAATCACCAGGCCTTTGGGCCTCCAATAATCATTATACTAATGAACCCATTATCACTCAACTTAATGGGAGGCTATGATTTAGTTTTCTATATAACTATTTCATTTTTAAGGACCTAATAATTTTAGAGGATTTAGTTAACTAATTTAAAAAAATTCAGTGAGCCAATTTTGATCCTCCCACTGACTTCACCAAGTCAGAAAAGAATCTAATCTAAGCTGGCATTAGGAGCACCTAAATCAGTTAGACTGATTTACCTAATAGACAGGGTGAGCTTGAATCACCAAGTGATCTAATCAAAATCTAACTCACCAGGATGGCCAGGTAAGTGAGATCAGTGGAAGGAATATGCCATTAACTCATCAAAGGTCAAATCAGTGCGAGTAGCTCTTAATTAAAAACCGCTGGTCAAACTGCCATACTTATCTTAGACACCATCCAGTTCATTAGTTTTAATTTGACCAACCTAGTAATTTCGGATTCGATCGCATAGTCTTGAATCAAGTCCATTTGGTCTTTGTTAAAGGCATGGACTTGACCAACTATAACTATTATAATTGAGTCTATAGAGTCCTTGACCTAATCTAAATTAACATGTAATTAGATTTGATCAATTACTCTAAATTAGTCCATCTTTTAACTAACCTTAGGTCTAACCCAATTTATGGACCTAATTCAGCTAACCCAATAATCCATAAGTTTATGACTAATGACTTAGAGTCTTAATTCACAATTCTAGACACTAAATCATTATACTTAATTTTTAATTAAGTTTATGGGCTGAGGGTTAGGGTTTGGCATTTCAAAAATATTTTTTTTTTTAATTTTGAAAGATTTTTTATAATTTAGCATTGTTCACCAATTGAGTCGACTCATTTCAAAATTAAATTATCTTAATTCACAAACAACACTAGTTATAGGGCTTAATCTAAAACTATGTACACTACATAATCATGAAATTATGAATCAAACTTTATCTAATTATGTATTCATGATCATAAATCAGATTAAAGTATAACATAATTAAATCATAAAAATATTAGATTAAATCTAGTAATTTCATGATTAACGATATAGATCAGCAACGTACTAGGACAACCTTTTCACTATAGGGGGTAAACCCTATAGCAGGACAACGTACAGTTCTTACGATCTAAATTTTAATTATTTAGATCTAATTATTTTAATTATTAGATCAATATTTAGATTAAATCTAAATTATTAATCTAAATATTCAAGCATATCATGTTTAAAAAACCTTACTCTGATACCAATTGAAGAAAATAGTGCAAGATTTACTATGCTACTTTTGAAAAATATTTTAAAAATAGCAATGATGTAGTGAAAAATAATTAATTTAATTAATTATCTATTGATCATATCAGATTATTTAACCCTACATATTAGGATTTAAATATAATATGCATGCATACATCAATAGATCTGAAAATAAAATTATGTAATAAACTATTTACTACATCTATGTGTTCAGAACATAATATCTTTTTGCGGATAGTCGATCATCATAATTTGAGTCTATCAAATAATGCTCTGGTATCATGTCACAGCCACACATATGTCCGGCCTCTACGGTTGGTCCACATGGAGCTCCTGATCTTGATCAACCCCACTGGAGTGCTAGCTCCTCGTCAGAATCTTTGATGGCTGATCACGATCGATCATATACTTTCTAATTTTTTAAATATTTTAAAAATTTAGAACATAAATATTGAAGGATGGTGAAGATGTGTTTCAAATTTGGTGGCAATCTGATGCTCACAGCACTCGATCTCTCCACCCGAACCTAAATTTCCAAATCTAGGATTTCACTCGAACCAAAATTTATGACACACTAAAAATCCTATCACGCCCTCTCTGTGTAGAGTTTTTTCATAAAATAAGCTTTTTTGAAAAGATAATTTTTATATTTATAATCTCTATTTAGATCATATCTAAAAATAGGATATCCTTAGAGGTAAAAATAATAAGAGAAGAGAGGCATAAGAAAAAAGAAAAGTACTATAGGATCCTATTTACCTTCACTCCAAGATTTTTTTTACTTAGAACTAATATCCAAACACTCTAAAATTTTTACTACATAATGCTAATCACTTCTGCTACATGCACAAAAATTTTTATAATTTATTGACATGATTACCATAGGAAAACTACATAGAAAATAATAAGGGTCGAGTGGTTGAGAGGTTTTAACCACTCACTTGATTTCAAAAATCAAATGAGCCTCTTATCCTTATCCAACGCCCCTTTTTTTGTGTTTAACATGCAGAAGGACTCTCCTTCTATGTGCATATTTTTATTTTTCTAAAAAATATTTGATAAATAAAAGGGAGGGCGTGGGAAGCAGAGTGGCAAAGTCAAAAATGGTGGGTGCATGGGAGAATTTGAATTCAAACTTCATTTGACTTGGTCCTAATTGGTTTCAACCAAATCAATTAATCTAGATCTAATTAAATTAAATTAAATCCAACCAAATTAGACTTAGCCTAATCGAATAAAATTTTAATTAAATTAAAAATTAATTAGATCTAGGTTCTGATCAAATTAGGGTGATAACTTTCATAGCGATTTGGTCATCTCATGATCTGATCGGGTCAATTCCAATCGAACTTGATCAAATCCTCATCGCTTAATCAAATTAAGCTAATCAATAATCAAATTACTAATTAATCCTCCAAAAATATTTGAGTCTAAATTGAATGGGTTACTGGGCAATAGAGTCCTATCAACATGAAACTCTTGAAGAATCCTAAACTAATGGGACTCTTGAACCCAGTATCCCAAATGAATCAAACTCGCGATCATAGAGTCCCAGACTAATAGAACACTTGATCAGAGAGTCTCAGATGAGTAGGACTCAGAGTCTCAGTTCAGTAGAATTCTTGATCATAGAGTTCCAATCTAGTGGGACTCTTGATCATAGAGTCCCATAGTGTCTTAGATTATCAGGACTCATGATCAGAGAGTCCCAGACAAGTAGAACTCAGAGTCCCAATCCAGTGAAACTCTTGGTCATAGAGTTTCAGTCCAGTGAAACTCTTGATCATAGAGTTCTAGACCAATGGGACTCTAGATCAGCCATTAGATCAGGTAGGAACTTCTAATGTGTGTGACCCTGCAGGTCCGAACCTAAGCTGGTAGCATAGAAACCTATTTCTATACTAATCGAAGTGACTATCTAGCAATAGTACCTAACATTCGGATAGGTCGAATAATCACAATCGTAATATTCAGAACCTACGCGAATATGGTTATCGTATAATTCATCCCTATGACCTCTATGTAATAGATGACTCAGGGTTAGACTATCAATCCTAGAAAATACATCCATGTCATGTCTCAAAGCAATTAGTTCTGTGACTCCTCACTAAGTCTATCCTAACTAAGATTTTGCTAAATTAAAATATAATTAAACATAACTCCTAAAATCAGGAGTGGTCAATCCTATCTTGATACACGCACCGACTCCATAAGTACTTGACTGTGCTCAGAAATCTTTCATCACTGAATTAAAAATTCAGATAGTCCGGCACCAAAACATAGTGAGTTGCTTGAAAGTCACCATGGTGATCTCAAGTCGGAGGGACATTTATACCCATATTCCATCGAAGTTAATTTTAATAGGAGAAAAGCCCCGGAGTTGGTCATATTTAGTGCAAATGTACCCATACATCTCACTTGCATACCATATCAGTGTCTCAACACTCCTTGGTTATGAGGACAACCAATCTATATGGCATATAATGATCTATACTTGATAAACATTGTCGTCCTAAGTAACAATGTGTCATTTGGTCGTGAACTATTTAAGGACTAAATGATAAATCCTTCTTTGCTGAATTTAGATAGTCCTAAGGACTTCATTACAACACAGAAGTTCATTAGAAGATAATATAATTTATGATGAAAAATATCAAAATAATTTTTATTAATTTATAATTCATATACAATTACAAATATATGGCCCAACCATCAACAGACTGATGATTGACTTTGGAATACATTTCCAACACCGGGTTTGTGTGGAGACCTTCTTGGATGACTGCAGGAAGTTTGGCTATCGGAGGAGTTCAAAAAAAGTTCGACTACTGAAGGAGTTCGAAAGGAATTCGACTGCTAGAGGAGTTCGAAAGGAGTTCGACCACCAAAGGAGTCTGAAGGAAGTTCGACCGCGATCATAAGTTGAAAAGTTTATATTAAGTTTTGAAAAATTATAATTATTATTTAATAATCAAAAAGCTATTTTTGATGAAGCAGGAATTAGTTTTAAAACTCAAAAGAAATAAAAATTTTTAAAGAATTTCTTTGTAAATGATATATCTTCAACTTCACAAAAACCAATCTATTTTTGCTATGGAAAATCTGGATACAAGTCTTATGTTTGCAATTTCAGAGAAATAAAAAACAATCCAAATATAAAGAAGGTCTGGGTTCCCAAAGGAACCATGGTCACTAATCCTAAATGATCCAAGATGACTTGGATACCTAAAATCCCCACTTGATCTTTGATTGCAGGTGTGTCTTGCAGCCAATAGCAAAAAAGAAAAATGGTATCTAGATAGTGGCTGCTCAAGGCACATGATGGGCGAGAAGGAGCATTTTATCACTCTTGAAGCTAAGGAAGGAGGAATTATGATCTTTGGTGATAATGACAAAGGATATATCATTGGTAGCGGTAAAATATGTATCACTCCTATTTTTATAGATAATGTACTTTTAGTAGATGGATTAAAGCATAACTTATTAAGTATAAGTCAACTTTGCAATAAAGAATTTAAAATTATTTTTGAATCACTCATGTGCATTGTCATTAGTCCTATTGATAATAGTATAGCTCTTATTGGACATAGACATGGAAATGTATACTTAGTATATTTAGATGACTCTTCCACCAAAAGAAGTCAATGTTTAGTTGCAATGAATGCTAAAATCAATGAAGATAGTTGGCTATGACATCGTAGACTAGGACATGCTAGCATGGATTTGATGAAGGCATTTTCTTAGGATATTCCATCTTTAGTAAAGCATATAGGGTCTTTAACAAACGTACACTAGTTGTTGAAGAATCTATACATGTGGTATTTGATGAAACTAATAACTTATCTTCTAGAAAAGAGGATATAGTTGATGATGATGTAGGAATAATTGAAAAAGAAATAAAAGAAATTACACTCAAGGAATCAACTACTCAGAATAACGAAGAAGAGAAGAAAGCTGAACTTAAAGATGAAAATCTTGATGATACTCAAGCTCAAAGTCTACCAAAGGAATGGGGGTATGCCTTTGGCCATCCCAAAGATCAAATTATTGGTGATCCGTCACAAGGGATAAGAACTCATGCATCTTTGAGAAATATTAATAACTATCTAGCATTTGTATCTCAAATTGAACCTAAAACTATAGAAGAAGCTAAAAATGACTCAAACTGGATAAATGTAATGCATGAAGAACTAAATCAGTTTGAAAGAAATAAAGTTTGGACCCTAGTTAATAGACAAAATGATTATCCAATGATTGAAACTAAATAGATATTTAGAAATAAATTAAATAAAAATAAAATAATCACTAGAAATAAAGCTAGACTAGTAGCTAAAGAATATAATCAAGAGGAAGGTATTGATTTTGATGAAACTTTTGTCCCTGTTGCTAGATTAGAGGCAATTAGGCTACTACTTGCATTTGCATGCTTCATGGACTTCAAATTATACCAAATGGATGTTAAAAGTATATTTTTAAATGGATACATAGCTAAGAAAGTATATATAGAACAACCAGAATTTGAAAATCATGAATATCCTAATCATGTTTACAAATTGCATAAGGCACTCTATGGTTTAAAACAAGCCCCTAGAGCATAATACGAGAGATTAAGTAAATTTTTAATTGAGAATGAATTCTCTAAAAAAAGGTATTGATAAAATTTTATTTTTTTTAAAAAAATAAATACTTATTGGTGGTACAAATTTATGTAGATGATATTATTTTCGGTGCTACTAATGAAAGTCTTTGCCAAGCTTCTGTAGGGTGAGTTCGAGATAAGCATGATGGATGAACTGAACTTCTTTCTCGAACTCCAGATCAAGCAAAGTGAAGAGAGAATCTTTATCAACCAAACAATGTACATAAGAAAAATCTTGAAAAAATTTAGAATGGAGAACTCAAAACCAATTGGCACACCTATGAGCCCCTCTTGCAAGCTTGATAAGGATGAAAAGGATAAGAAAGTTGACACTAAATTATATAGAGGTATAATAGGATTATTTCTCTATCTTACTGTAAGTAGACTTGACATTATATTTAGTTTTTGTATGTGTACTAGATATCAATCTGATCCCAGAGAATCTCATGCTTTAGCTATTAAAAGAATATTCAAATATTTATCTAGAACACTTAGTGCTAGACTTTGGTATGATAAATTATCATTTTTAGAATTAATTGGATACATTGATTCTAATTTTGCTGGATGTAAATTAGATAGAAAATGTACTAGTGGTACTTGTTAATTTTTAGGAGTTAATTTAATTGCATAGTTTAGCAAGAAACAACACTCAGTAGCATTATCTACAGATGAAGCTGAATATGTTGTTGCTGGGAGTTGTTGTGCTCAAGTTTTATGGATAAAACAACAACTTGAAGACTTTGGCATAAAACTTAATAAAATTTTAATAAGATATGAAATACTATCTAACCAAAAATCCAGTTCAACACTATAGATCCAAATATATTGAAATAAGATACCATTTCATAAGAGATCATGTGCAAAATTATGATGTGATGCTTGAGTTTATTAGTATAGATAAGTAATTAGCAGATATCTTTACTAAACCTCTTAATAAAAAGAGATTTAGCATAATTAAAAGAGAACTAGGAATGTGCTATCACTCAGATTAAGACCAAAACTAGATTCTCTTGATCCAATAGCTCTCATATGAATTAGAAATCTCTCTATAGCTCTCTAAGGATTCTATCTAGTGAATTTGCTGATTGATTTAAAATCATGTCCTCTCTAAACTCTCACAAAGATCTCATATTTCATAAGACTATTGATTTATTAGACTCAATTCTTATCTATCTCTCAATCAAATGTACCTATTTTTCTTTTGTGAAAAATTAAAATTCTGCACTACCTAACCTGGAGTCGACTCATGATCAACTCATGGCCGACTCCCGTTGGAGTCGACTCATGGAAACCTGGAGTCGACTCATGGTCGAAAACCTTGTCTTTAAATCCGAGTCCTCTCCACCTCGCCTCACCTCACCTCTTCACTATTCAACCCTAAAAACTCATGGTCGGAAATCTAGTCTTTAAACTTGAGTCCTCTCCTCCTCGTCTCACCTCACTCCAATGTTCAACCCTAAAACTATTCTAAGGCCGTGAGGGACCCTCCATTGACACTTTCACCTATCCCCTTCTCAATTTCTCTTGGATTCATCCTTTACCCATGCGGAATGAGGCATAGGAGAAAGATCCAAGTTGTCCAAAGGAGATTACATTTAGTGGAGGAGTGTGAATCTTCAAGTGATGGTGATTCTGACTATAACGAAGGTAACACCATCCCCCAATCACCTGTTCCTCCTTCTCCCTCTCTATTGGACCAACAAGTGATAACCGAAAGAAATGTAGATTTTCATTTCTTTAATCAGGAAGGATTGAGGATAAGTAGTTGGATCTGAAACCAACAGTGGAAGCATTTCTTCTCCATCAACTAACTCACCTACCCTCGTTTAGTCAGAGAATTTTATAGATGCATGACTAGGGGTGAGAATGATATGAAAAGTACACTAAAGGGAGTCACCTTTTGTCTCACACTTGAAAGACTTGGACAGATTTGGGGTCTGCCCACTAAGGGAGTAGCACCACAGCAGCCGGTTGATAGGGATTTTATCCTTAAATTGATCACTGGATTGGAAAGTATTGAGAAAATCGCAAAGCTAGAAGCTAATAGTCTGTCCATAGAAATGAGAGTTTTTAGTCACATTGTTGCTCGGATTGTCTTTCCCAAGACCTATTGATTTGATCTAGTTTCGGATAGGATAATTGAAATTATGTGAAAGGAATATGCCCTCAAGCTAATTGAAATTTGTATTTTGATGAGCTATTTTTTTGTCTTTCAAACTTATATAATGATATTTTTAAATAAATAAAGATATTTATTTCATCATATACTGTATCTTAATTATTTATTTAAGATTATGATGAATCCCATAAATTAGGGCTATGATTTTAGGATTATGATGAGATCATATCTGTAAGACCTAAAATCTTAAAATCCTAATCTAAAATATTTTTGATCGATGGAACATTGAGTTGGAAATTAATGTTTCTGATAAAAATGGCACATCCTTTGTATGTTTGATGGAGAGGATGATTGATCTCACAATCACTTATGTATGACACTAATATAGGAATATGGATGTTCATTAGAGAATGAGTTCACTGAATTGATCCAACTTGAGAATATCTAATGGAGTCTTATCTACATGTCAATAGATGATTCTCATTGTGGGAGTTGTGCATATAATCCTTTAACTTGAGACTACCATAGAACCATGTATGCATGAATTCATATTTTGGTTCATACTCATTCATGACTTAGTCATGTACGGGGTGATCTGGATATGATGGATTGTATATGAAAGTTATGAGTAGGTCAATAAGAAATCGATCACTCCTAGTAAGAGAAGATCGCATCCTACTTGCTTCAATTGAATGATGATTCAGGAAGACTTTGATCAAAGCATGATGAAAATTAAAAATGATTTTTAATAATTCAATAATCGAATCATCATCATATGATTGGAAGAAAAATGAATATAAAAATGGATTTAACATGATTCCATATCCATAGTCATACTTGGGATGTAGGATGATTGAAGGATCCTATTACACGGTAAGTTTCCACTGAAGTATATTTTTGATATTTTCATCAAAATTTTATATCTTCTAGATAGACATGATATGTTGCTAAACATCAATCTTATCCTGTGGGTTCAATCAAATTAAAGAATTCAATTTAATCATTAATTAGAAAGTATTCTTATTGATCAAATCGGATTAGCTAGTTTTACTTAAATCGATTTTGTTGAGTTCTAACCAAATTAGATCAAATTGCATCCGGATCTATTGCTAGCTAGATATGAAATCCAATGGATCATATATAAAAAAAATTGATCATGGGTCTAATTGGATTAGATCATGTTTGCAGGTTGAATATGCTAGCATATATTGCAAACCCTAGCACCTAGATTCGAATCGAATTCGAATCGGGTTTTGATTTGGGCTAATTAAATCCAATTTGTGTCAAATCAAATTTGGCTAACTAATTGGGTTGACCCTTGGCTTGATGACCAGGGTCTAGGCATCATCTAAAAGCAACCCACATGCCAGAGACTCTCTCTCTTGGTGCATGAGGTTTTTGGTCCCTGTGCTAGGGATATGTGGCGCATGGATGAGTTTTGATGCCAAAATCTTCCTTATTTTTTCATGTAAATTTTGTTATATGCTTTTAGATGAAGAGAGGGTGTAGAAGAGTCCTTTTACTAGTTATTCTCTTTGTTAGTTATCTGAAAATTGGATAAAGACCAACTCTTTGTTGCCCCCTTGGTTGTCAGTGCCTCTTGGACCAAGTCAAATACCTTGAAGCTTTGACTTTTCCATGTTCAAGTTTTCCATGCCATCTTCTAGTTTGGAACCATCCTTTTAGACTTTTGGATTAGAATTTGATGCTGATCAATGGTAGAAATTAATGGCACCAATATGAAAGTATTGCGATCCTTCGAAAGAAAGTTACATAGAATTATACAGAGAGTCCTTCTGCTTTAAAACATCTCTTCATATTAATTTTTTAAATTCCACGTAGCATTTTCTTCTAATGGGGCATGATATTTTTGAATGGGCATGAGATGAGAATAAGGAATGGGCATGAGAAATTTTTTGGAGGCACTCCTACGTATATTATAAATGGGGTGCGCTCCGGGAGTCCAAGGTATTCAGAACTCTTCTTCTTTCTTACCACTCTTCCTAGTTGTTAAATTTCTTTCTTCCTTCTCTTGTTAAGACAAGTTCTAATTAAGGATAAAAGGTCTACTTTAGGATAAGAGCATAGGATGATTGTAAAGGAAGACAAGGAGAAAAGAAAGAGTAGGCCAGAAGGGTGACAGCAAAGGCTAGGAAAGGTTCTGCCAAAATAATTAAAGTTTTTATCTTAAGAATTTTAATTAAAATAATAAAAAATACTGGTGTCTTGATCAAGTCTTCGTGTGGATCAACATTAGAGGAAGAACATGTGGATACCTGGTGGAACCCCTGATGGACTACTGCCGGTGATCAGGGTCAAGTCAGAGTTTAACGATCAAAGGTATGTTCTAATACCTTCATTTATGTTATAAATGCATATTATATGATTTAAATTCTAATAAGGTGGTCCTAGGATTTGGGTTTAATTTTATGATTTCATAATTTAGCTTTGAAATCCATGCTTCTGCCCTATACGCCAAACCTTTAGTGGTATCAAAGCCATCCTTATTAGGTTAACTCATATGTTGTTATGTTTATGCTTTAATGATAAAAATTATAAATATGATATGATCATATTTGAAATTTTAGCATGTTATTAACATGATGTGATCATGTTTAATTATTCATAGTTAGATTATGATGTATATCATTCTATAAGATTGTCCTGACATAGTGGCAAACATTCACTATATGATGATGGTTGTCCTAGAGTGATGATACATGCTGATATGATTGGTATGATTGATATGATTAATTCATGTATGTTATATGTTTTGAATTAGATTGTGCATAGAGACCAATTAAAGTCCTCTATAAAATTATATTAAGTTGTAGTGTAATTAATCGATAAAACTAGTCTGGATGTCTAATTGATCAATCGGTGTCTAGGAAAGTGGTTCATGATTGATAAAGAGAACGTAGTTTCTAATTGGTTCCATTGTCTGATCTAGCCAATTTATTGGTGTCTAAGAAAAGCAATGAGGGAACCTCTACCTTTCTCTCACTTATCTGGCCGATTTGATTAATTTAATTCTAAATTAGGTGCTTAGTATCTTTCTGTTGGAATCTAGCTTCGATACGCAGTCGAGCCAGCTCGGATATGCAATCGAGCTGGCTCAGGATGAGATCGAGCCAGCTCAAGGCGAATTCAAGTCAACTCTTTTAGGCGGATAGAAAGTAGTGCTTGAGTTAGACATTGTTGAGCTGGCTCGATTGTGGATCGAGTCGGCTTGACGAACGGATTTAATTGATTCACTACATTAAGGCCTTCCTTCATGCTAGTTCATTATTATATCATTAACCATATTAGGTTTGTTGTGCAACCATAAGATCGATTATGAAGACTGATGTAATATTGATCTAGTGCATAATGATGCTTACAGCATGTTGGATATACTGCTTTATTATATAACCACAAGGATAGTTATATTTCATTATGACTGTATAGAAATGAATGGTTCTACGTAATGAAAATATTATAGTTTGTTATGCTAATATAAGGCTATTAATATTTTAGAAGCCAAGAATATATTGAGAATTACATGAGATGCAATTGAAAAGAATTTTCTACCTTTAAACTTATAAAAGGTTTGTTGTGCAACCACAAGACCTTCTATAAGGAATTACGATCTCAATCCTACTAAGAAAAATGATTAGGTTTTCTCGTTTATCATATTTAAGGATGATATTCGATAAAATATTGGAAGACATAATTAAATTAAAATTCTAATTTAATTATATATGTCATCATAAGTTGTTTGCTTATGTAATGTTCTTTAATTATGTAAATTAAATGGCTTCTTCACTTTTACTATGTTCAATTTTGGATTCAAATAAGTTGACCGGTCCTAACTATGTGGATTGACTGAGAAACCTAAAAATAATACTCAATCAAGTAAAGCTCTTCTATATTCTTGATTCCCTTGATCTTGAGGCATTAGGAGAAGATGCTATAGAGGAAGAAAAGTCTACATACAAGATTTGGCAAAATGATTCTCTTATTGTCAAGTGCATTATACTTATCTTCATGAGTAACGAGTTGTAGAGGCAGTATGATGGCATGGACACTCAGTCCATATTACTCAACCTAAAAGAGCTTTATGGAGAAGAGAGTAGAACTACTAGATATGAGATATCTAAGTAGT
The DNA here is from genome assembly GCA_006176705.1 of Cocos nucifera. Taxonomy (NCBI): domain Eukaryota; kingdom Viridiplantae; phylum Streptophyta; class Magnoliopsida; order Arecales; family Arecaceae; genus Cocos; species Cocos nucifera. The sequence goes on from QRFJ01001788.1 coordinate 249,538, forward strand.
TATTCCATGCCAGGATGGCAGAGAGTTCATCCATGCAAGATCATGTGTTGATGGTAATTGACCTAATCACTCGATTAAGCTAATTAGATTTTATCATGGATAGGAAGTTGAGTCAGGATCTGATCCTGCAATCACTTTCAAAATTATTTTCTTAGTTTGTCATGAACTATCACATGAATAAACTAAATACTTTCTTGCCTAAGCTATTAAATATGCTCAAAATAATAGAGAGCCATATCAAGAAGGATAAGGCTCCTCTTCTTCTTGTAGATGGGATCTTCAACAAGAAGACAGGCAAAAAGGGTTCAAAGAGAAGGCTGAACCCAAAAGATAGCATAAATAAGAAGAAGAAGGGGAAGAAGGCCTCTAGATAAATGATCTATTTTCATTGCGGTAAAGTAGGTCATTGTAAGAGGAATTGCATAGCTTACCTTGCAACTGTGAAGACTGGTGCAAATAATGCACCAAAAGGTATGTATGAGATACATACAATATTATCATTAAATTTTCCTATTTCAAACTTTTGGATATTAGATACCGACTATGGTTTTCATATTTGCAAATCATTACAGGGGCTGTAGAAAATTAGAAGTTTGAAGAAAGGTGATTTTGAGCTCTATGGCACTAGAGGAGAGTCCATCCAAGTGGAAGTTGTAGGGATAAATATTTTGAAGTTACCTTCTAGGAAGATCTTAGAGCTGACAAATTATTAATATATACCTAAGATCATTAGAAATATTGTATCTATACCCTTATTATTAAAATAAGGTTATTATCTTAATGTAATGAGCAATGGTTGCTCTATCAAATATTCTAATGAAATAATATGCAATGATATTTTTAACAATGGTTTGTTGACTCTATATTTGGATGACAATATTTTTTATATTGATGGAAGTAGAAAGCATAAAAGAGAGAATATAAATAATACTTTACTTTGGCATTATCGACTTGGTCATGTTAGTGAGACTAGATACAAAGAAAAATTCTTTAATCCTTATGATTATAAATCATTAGGAACTTATGAATCATGTCTCATGGGTAAAATGACCAAGACTCTATTTAGTGGACATGAAGAAAGAACAAATAAGTTATTAGGACTAGTACATACAGATGTATGTGGTTCTATAACAACTCAAGCTAGAGAAGGATACTCTTATTTTATAATATTTACTGATGATTTATCTAGATTTGGATATGTATATCTTATGAAACACAAATCTGAAGCTTTTGATAAATTCAAAGAGTATCAAAGTATGGTCGAGAAACAAACTGAAAAGAGTATAAAAATCCTTCGATCTGATTGGAAGGAGAATACTTATCCAGTGAGTTTCTAAACTATCTTATAGTAAAAGGAATTCTCTTTGAATGAACTTTTTCTTATATACCATAGTTAAATAGTGTAGCCAAAAGAAGAAATTGTACCTAATTGGATATGGTACGATCTATGATGTGCTTCATAGAATTACCTATTTTCTTCTAGGGTCATGCCTTAGAGACCGCAGTATATATCTTGAATAGAGTACCTTCTAAGTCTGTATCTAGCACTCCATATGAGATATGGGAGGGTAAGAAATCTAATCTTAAGTATCTTAAGATATGGAGTTGTCCAGTATATGTCAAAAAAAATTTTGGACATAAGCTAGATGCTAGAGCAGATAGATGTCTATTTGTAGGATATCTTAGAGATAGTATGGGATATCTATTCTACCATCCTACTAAATAAAAGATGTTTGTAAGTAGGCATGCCACTTTCATGAAGAAAGAGTTCATCCTAGAAAGAGGCAGTAGAAGAAACATTGAACTTAGTGAAGTTAAAAAAAATAAATAGATATTTCTCAATCAAATAAAGACATAAATAGGGAAGAACCATAACACACAACTTCAATCTATAGGTCTGATAGAGTGCGACATGCACCTACAAGGTATGGATTCGTTATTGAGAATAATGAAGCCCAAGTCATTGAGAATGATGAACCTCTGACCTATGGAAGCTGTCATGAGTAGGAACTCAGACAAATGACTGGCTGCCATGAAATCTAAAATGGACTCCATGTACTCCATGTATACCAACAAAGTATGGACTTTGGTGGATGCACTAGAGGGTGTGAACCCTATTAGGTGCAAATGGGTATATAAGAAAAAGATTGGAGTAGATGGCCAAGTTGAAACCTATAAAGTCAGATTAATGGCTAAGGATTTCACGCAAAAATAGGGGATTGATTATGATGAAACATTTTCATCTATTGCTATGCTCAAATCTATTTAGATTATGCTTGCTATAGCAGCATACCATGATTATGAAATATGATAAATGGATATGAAGACTGATGTTCTTAATGATTTTCTTAAGGAGGAGGTCTACATGTCACAGTCAGAGTAATTTATCTCAAATGAGAGATCAAATCAGGTATGCAAGCTTAAGAGATCCATTTATAAATTAAAGCAACCTTCAAGGAGTTGGAATATCCACTTTGATGTTACAGTCAAAGAGTTTGGCTTCATCAAGAATATGGATGAACCATGTGTATACAAGAAGACTAGTTGGAGTGCCATAGTTTTTTTGGTCCTATATGTAGATGACATACTCCTCATTGAGAATGATATTCCAATATTGCAATCGGTTAAGTTATGGCTAACAAATAAGTTTTTCATCAAAGACTTGGGTGAAGCATCCTATATACTTGGAATAAAGATCTATAGAGATAGATCTAAGAAGATGCTAGGCTTGTCCCAGTCTAGGTACATTGACTTAATATTGAAAAGATTCAGCATGGATGGGAGTAAAAGAGGTTACTTATCCATGAGTCAAGGCATACATCTCTCTAAGAAGATGTCTCCTAAGACACCTGAAGAGAGAAATAGAATGAGTTCTATTTCTTATGCTTCAATTGTAGGATCAATAATATATGCCATGTTATGTACCAGGCCTGATGTTGTTTATGCTTTAGGCATAGCCAATAAATTTCAGGCTGATCCTGGAGAGGATTATTGAAAAGTTGTGAAAAATATTCTTAAGTACTTGAGAAGGACTAAGGATATTTTTTTGGTATATGGTGGATTTGATCTTAAACTAGAAGGATATTCTGACTCTAGTTTTCAATCAGATCTAGATGATAGCAAATCCATTTTAGGATATGTTTTTACTTTGAATGATGGAGCAGTGAGTTAAAAGAGTATCAAGCAACCAACTGTAGCTGACTCAACCATTGAGGTAGAATACATAGTTGCAAGTGAAGCCACCAAGAAAGCTGTCTGGATGAAGAAGTTCATCACTGAATTGGATATTGTTCCTAAAATTAAGAACTCAGTACCACTTTACTGTAATAATACTAGAGTAGTTGCTCAAGCAAAGGAACCAAGGTCTTATCATAAATCCTAGCACATTCTGAGATGCTTCCATCTCATTTGTGAAATAATTGAGAGACAAAATGTTATCATTGAATGAGCAGATACAAAGAACAATACAGCAGATCCATTCACTAAGACTCTACCTATAGTAGCAGTTCGATCGCCACCTCGATTGTATGGGATTAAAATATAAGGATGATTGACCTTAGTGCAAGTGGGAGATTGAAAGGAATATGCCCTCAAGCTAATCAAAATTTATATTTTAATGGCTATTCTTTTGTCTTCCAAACTCATGTAATGATATTTTCAAATAAATAAAGATATTTATTTCATAATATGCTGCATCTTAATTATTTATTTAAGATTATGATGAACTTCATAAATTAGGATTATGATTTTAGAATTATGATGAGATCATACCTATAAGACCTAAAATCTTAAAATCCTAATCTAAAATATTCTTGGTCGATGGAACATTGAGTTCGGAATCAATGTTTCTGATAAGACTGGCACATCCTTTGTATGCTTGATGGAGAGGATGATTGATGTCACAATCACTTATGTATGACACTAATACAAGGATGTGGGTGCTCATTAGAGAATAAGTTCACTGAATTGATCCAACTTGAGAACATCTAATGGAGTCTTATCTACATGTCAATAGATGGTTTTCATAGTGGGAGTTGTGCATGTAATCCTTTAATCTGAGACTACCATAGAACCTTGTATACATGAATCCATGTTTTGGTTCATACTCATTCATGACTTAGTCATGTACGGGATGATCTAGATATGGTGGATTGTATATGAAAGTTATGAGTAGGTCAATAAAGAATCGATCACTCCTAGTAAGAAAAAATTGCATCCTACTTGCTTCAATCAAATGATGATTCAGAAAGACTTTGATCAAAGCATGATAAAAATTAGAAATGATTTCTAATATTTTATTAATCGAATCATCATCATATGATTGGAAGAAAAAATGAATATGAAAATGGATTTGATATGATTCCATATCTATAGTCATATTTGGGATACAGGGTGATTGAAGAATCCTGTTGCATGGTAACTATTCATTGAAGGATATTTTTGGTATTTCTACTAAAATTCTATATCTTTCGAGTAGACATGATACGTTTCTAGACATCAATCTTGTCTTGTGGGTTTGATTAAATTAAAGAGTTTAATTTGATCATTAATTAAAAAGTGTTCTAATTGATTAAATTGGGTTAGCTAGTTTTGACCTAAATTGGTTTGGTTGAGTTCTAACCAAATTAGATTAAATTACACCCAAATCCACTACTGGCTAGATATGAAACCCAATGGGTCACACACAAAGAGAATCGATCAAGGGTCTAATTAGATTAGATCATGTTTGCAGTTTGAATATGCTAGCACATATTGCAAACCCTAGCACCTAGATTCGAATCGAATTCAAATCGGGTTCTAATTTGGGCTAATTAAATTTAATTTGAGTCAAATCAAATTTGGCTAACTAATTGGGTTGATCCTTAGCTTGATGACTAGGGTCTAGGCATCATCTAATAGCAACCCACGTGCTAGAGACTCTCTCTCTTGGTGTGTGAGATTTTTGGTCCATGCACTAGGGACATGTGGCTCGTGGATGAGTTTTGATGCCAAAGTCTTCCTTATTTTTCATGTAAATTTTGTTACATGCTTTCAGATGAAGAGAGGGCATAGAAGCATCCTTCTACTAGTTATTCTCTTTGTTGGTTATTTGAAAATTGGATAAAGACCAACTCTTTGTCGCCCCCTTGGTTGTAAGCGCCTCTTTGACCAAGTCAAATACCTTGAAGCTTTGACTTTTCCATGCTCAAGTTTCCCATGCCATCTTCTGATTTGGTGCCATCCTTTTATATTTTTGGATTAGCATTTGATGCTGATCAATGGTAGAAATTAATGGTGCCAATATGAAAGTTTTGCAACCTTTTGGAAGAAAGTTACGTAGAATTATCGAAGAGTCCTTCTGCTTTAAGGCATCTCTTCATATTAATTCTTTGAATTCCATGTAGTATTTTCTTTTGATAGGGCATGATATTTTTGAATGGGCATGAGATGAGAATAAAGAATGGACATGAGAAATTTTTTGGAGGCACCTCTACGTACATTATAAATAAGGGTGCGCTCCGGGAGTCCAAGGTATTCAGAACTCTTCTTCATCTTACCACTCTCCCTAGTTGTCCAATTTCTTTCTTATTTTTCTTGTTAAGACAAGTCCTAATTAAGGACAAAAGGTCTACTTTAGGATAAGGGCTTAGAAAGATTGTAAAGAAAGACAAGGAGAAAAGAAAGAAAAGAAAGAGTAGGCCAGAAGGGTGACGGCAAAGACTAGGAAAGGTTCTCCCAAATAATTAATGTTCTTATCATAAGAATTTTAATTCAAATAATCAAAGGTGCTGGTATCTTGATCAAGTTCTCGTGTGGATCAACATTGGAGGATAAACACATGGGTACCTGGTGGAACCCCTAACGGACTGTTGCCGACGATCAGGATCAAGTCAGGGTTTAGCGATCAGAGGTATGTTCCAATACCTTCATTTATATTATAAATACACATTTTATGATTTAAATTTTAATAAGATGGTCCTAGAATTTGGGTTTAGTTTTATGATTTTATAATTTTGCTTCGAAATTCATGCTTCCGTCCTATACACCAAACCTTCATTATGGACTACATAGTTCGAGGTGAGCAGCTCAATCTTCCATTGTTGATTTTTAGACAGATAACAGATGAAGTAGATAGTGGCAAAGCATGTCTTCCTTATGGTATGGCACTGACCTCGATCTTTAGGGAGGTCGAGATTGATTTTGAGGGAGAGCTATCTTTACATTTGAGACATACTGATACATTTAGAGAGAAAATACTCATTAGGATGGGCTATCGGAAGCTGAATGATAGATGGATCAAGAGAGCTTCTGGATAGGAATAGCCATAGACCCGAGATGGTGCAAGACCTAGTCAGATTGCAGATATTCCTCCAACACAGTCTTCGATCAAGCCAGCACAGACCCATTCACCACTCCCCCAGGTCTGTCTACCACTACTCATCCTCCATCAGATCAGATTGTTGATGATTAGGGCGTCCGGATCATCCACACTATTCTAGATGGATTAAGACCTTAGATGGAAGGGATCCAGATCAAGATAGCTACGTTAGCATCCAAGGTTGGGCATCTGACTCAGCTCATGGAGTAGAGAGAGATCCAGCATGTTCTCAGATATGATCACATGACTTCTAGCTTCCATGGGATAGCTGGTAGATCTTTTGAGAACCCATGCTCCACCAGGATCAATGGCAGTAATGACTACTGCCGCAGCAGCAGCAGTAGCAGAGGTAGTAGCAGCAGACGTAGTAGCATCTACAGCAGCCACTGACATAGTTGAGGCAGATCTAGACATTTTTATTGTTCCGTCTCCAGTTTCTAAGCCTCCTCCCAATGCACTTGATCAGCCACCTACCACATAGCCTCCTCGTAGACCCCTTAGGACATATTCCTGAGCTGAAGGACCATCCACTCACACTAAGAGCAGGAGAGTGACTAGAGCCAGCTCCTTTACCATACTGGATATCCCATTTGACTGATCTATTAGGACCTAGGTCATCTTGTATAGGTTTTATTTTATATCTATATGGTGTATTAGGATTTAGTCATCGTATTAAGACTTAGATATGATATGTTGTCCATATCATCTTGTTGTTGATGATACTTTATCTTAGGATCTTGTTTATATTGTATGAAAGTACTTGTACTACTTGGATATCTTTTTGTATGCAATACATACCTCTATGAACTATGTATTTTTTTTATATATGTGTGGATATTTTTTTAATATCCTTTTTGTTGATAATACATTTTCTTGCTATTCATTCCTTGATGATGACAAAAATGGAGAGAAAAAGATGAGTATAAAGAAAGGGGGAACAAATACACAAAGATGGAAAAGAAAGAGATAAGCATAAAGGGGGAGCACATAAAAATGAAGGAGAAAAATATAAGCATAAAGAAAGAAGGAGGATACAAATAAAAGTACTCAAGAAAAATGAAACAAATGCAACATGGCACACTAATGGCACATTAATGCTGAAAATAAGACACATACCTTAACATTCTGAAAATTTGGCATATAAATGGCACACTAGTGGCACATTAATGGCATATACCATAAAATTTTGAAACTTCTAAATTGATGGTACATTTCACTTTCAACAAATGGAAAGGGGAAGGATCCTTGAAATCAAAATAATAAATCACTACAAAATGGATGAACTTCTATATAATCTAAATTTGCATTGGTTATAGATATGGAATGCTAATTTCTTCACTCTAAATACTTTTTGAATTTGCAAATATTATGCATGAACTCAAAGGTTTTGTCATCATTAGAAAGGAGGAGAATATTGACCCTAGGTATGATTTTGATGAATAACAAAATATTTGAGTCTATCTTTGGCACTAATAATGAGGTTTGAGTGTTTAAGATGAAGTTTAGGAGAATAGGAACCTTTCTCTTTGATGCTCCAAGTTTTTGATTAAAAGAACCAAGAAAGAAGAGCAAAAGAGATCAAGCCAAATGTATTTCAAAGAGTACTAGACCAGGAATGAATAAAAGAAAAGTGTAGAGTTGATCTAGCATAGTTTTAGCATTTGGCACAGGTCAGGAGTCGACTCCAGATTGGTAGAAGCTGACTCATGGGCTCAGACAGGCACCAGACTCAAAACAGAAAATTTTAGTATGAACCCTATCGCAGGAGTCGACTCACGAAAAGCAGGAGCCGACTCATGTCTCAAAAAAGGTACCAGTCCAAAAATAAAATATAGAATTTTTTATCCTGCGACTGGAGTCGACTCACGAAGTTCAGGAGTCGACTCTGACATGTAGAACTGGCATGGGATAGAAATACAGAGAGTCAGAATTTTTTATCCTACAGTTAGAGTTGACTCAAGGCTTTGGGGAGTCGACTCTGAACTTTAGAATTTTTTATCCTACAGTTGGAGTCGACTCAAGGCTTTGGAGAGTTGACGCCTGAGTTTCTGACAGCCCGAATGGCTAGTTTCTAGAATTGCCCAGATCTCATTTTGGATGCTCTAAATGGCTTTTTCTGATATTTCAATGGCTACAAACCTATTTTTGGAGTTTCTAACTTAGATTAGAAGACTTCTCAGACTAGATTAAGATTGAAAAACTCAAGATATAAAAGCAAGAAAGTGGAAAACTTTAGCAACCTTTTGAAAATCTGTGTGCAGTCCAAATAGTGAGCCTTAAAGAGCCTTCATTACTATTCAACCACTCAACTAGCTGTGCAATCAAGGCATTTTCAAGTGAAGAAAGGAAGCATTTATTGCTAAAGCCCTCCAACAATTCAGCTTGTGCATTAAAGCTTCAAATCTGCTCTTCAAGGAGTTTGTTTCATTTTAAATTTCTGTACTTCAAAATTTTTATATTTCAAGTTTCAAAAGGATTGAAACTTGGGGGATAGTCTCATCCAAGTCTTAAATTGAATTTGTACAAGCCTAGGAGTGTCTTGGGATTAGGTTTCGGTTGGTTAGCTCATAAAATCAATTGGGTTTAGATTATGAGCTCGATGAAAATAATCTTGCTATAATCTTGGAGATTATAGAAGAATTCTCAAGTGGAGTGCTTGAGGAGTGGACGTAGGTATTGGGTTTGACACTGAACCACTATAAAAATCTTAAGTTTTAGTGTGTATGATTCTTTCCTTTAATTACTATTATTTTCTACATATTTAAATTACTACATTTTTAGCATATCAATATTTAAGTTTTGCACATATATTAGTAAACCAAAATTTTTGGAAAACTCAATTTACCTTCCCTCTTGGGTTGTTCTTCTAGGCAACATTATGGTGTTCAGCTACCCACATAGGCATCGTGTTCTGAACATATAGTAGTGGTAAACTAATTTTACTACTAGCAGTTAGTTTTTTAGATTTTAATTATATATATCACATTCGATCCTTAGTGTAGGGTTTATTGATATGATCAGTAGCTCTAAAATTAATTAGATTAATTTTTATTTTCACTGCATGATATTTTTTTTAAAAATATTTCAAAAGTAGAGCTAGAAATCCTGCACTATATACCTACAGTGGTATTAGAGCATGATCATTAAATATGATTTATATGCTTTAAAATTTAAAAATATTTACATATTAAATATGTAATACTTTCGAGCAGCCTAGTAATCAAGCTTGAATGAGCCATCAAGCCATCCGGTCATATGGAATAAGTATGGTTTAAAGGCCATCTCCTTCCTTTTAATGGGGATCTCTTATGGCGGTAGGGGTGCCATCGTGAACTCATTCCTGAAGATAAATGATAAAAAAAATTTTGAAATTGGTTTAGTCTATTTTAATCATAAATATGTTAGATTAGATCTAAATTTAGATTCATGATTTTTATGTATCATACATAAAATCTAGTATAGTACTGTTGTGAAATGAGCCGACCCATTTTTGAAATGAGTCGATCCATTTAGTAAACAGTGCTAGGTTGTAAAGAATCTTTCAAAAATTTGAAAAATATTTTTGAAATACTGAACCCCAATCCATCAACCCAAAACTTAATTAAAAATTAAGAGTTATGAATTATAATCTAGAATTATGAATTAAAGATCCTAAGTCATGAGCATAAAATTTGGATAATTAGGTTAGATGAATTAGGTCCATTAATTAGGTTAGACCTAAGGTTAGTTAAAGAATGGACTAAATTAAAGTAATAGATCAAATCTAACCAAATGTTAATTTAGATTAGGTCAAAAACTCTTTAGATTCAATTATAATAGTTGTAGTTGGTCAAGTTCATACCTTTAATAAGGACCAAATGGACTTGATTCGTGGCTACATGATTGAATCCAAAATTACTAGATTGATTAAATTGAAACTAATGTACTGGTTGGTGTCTAAGGTAAGTTTGGCAGTCTAAACTAGTAGTTTTTAATTGAGAGCTACTTATACTGATTTGATCTTTGATGAGTTAATGGCATATCCCTTCCATTGATCTCACTTACCTAGCCATCTTGATGAATAAGATTTTGATTAGATCACTTGTTGATTTGGACTCACCCATGTCAATTAGGTAAATCAGTGTAACTGATTTAGGTGCTCTTAATGCCAGCTTGAATTAGGTCTTTTTTATCTAACTTGGTGAAGTTAGTGGGAGGATCAAAATTGGCTGGTTAATCTTCTCTCTTATTCTTAAAATGGGTTAATCAAATCCTCTAAAATTATTAGGTCCTTAAAAATAATATAGTTATGGGATAACTAGGTCATAGCCTCCCATTAAGTTGAGCGATAATGGATCCATTAGTTTAATAATCATTGGAGGCCCAAAGGTCTGGTGCTTGTTGACTAATGGAATTATCATTCATAGTATGATAATTTGGTTGTGTCTTTCTAATGGTGGTCAGGTTGGCCAACCAAAGTTAGGTCTGATCATTTATTGATTAGATGCACCAAATATGATTATGTTAATGTTGGATCTAATCGGACCTTTTCAGTGGAGGCAAAGCCTATTGATTAGGTTTCTGGGGCAAAATTAAAAATTACTAGAAGTTGTTTAGAGAAATAATTAGTTATGAACATATCCATAGATGCACATGGGTTGATCGACCAAAGTTGGGCTTGTGTGTAGTCTGTATGGATTCTAGTACCCACTAAGAAATTAAAGTAATTCATCAAATTAGAGGTAGAGGCTACCAGTTCGTATAAAATAATGAGAGGACCTTTAGTCTAAAGTCTAAGTTTTTAGGTAAATAATTCATATACTAATTAGATTTTGATTTTTCTTTTTTTTTGTAGCTATGGCCACTACCCTATCACTCTGGTCATTATTGGATAATGACAAACTGATGGGATCTAACTTTGATAGCTGGTATCAAAAGTTAAAAATCATCCTAGAGCACCAGTGAATTCTATATATTTTGATAGATCTGACACCTGAGGAGCCAGCTTCGAATGCTAGAGGGGCGGTCCGAGATACTTACTAGAAGTGGCTCAACGATTGTACCACCATTCTATGCATAATGCTGGTGGTAATGAATGATGAGTTCAACCATAGATTTGAAAATGCCCAGTCACAGGAGATGCTTCAAATGTTGAACGACTCTTTTGGCATGCCTGACGATGTTGAGAGGCACAAGACTGGTTGTGCCATTTTTAATGCTCGGATGAGGGATGGGGCATCAATCATCGATCATGTATTGTACATGATCGAGATGATTGAGCACCAGAGTAAATTGAGCTTTTTCTTACATGAGCAGCTTGGGAAGAATGCGATACTAAACTCTCTGCCCAAGTCCTTCCTTTCCTTTCTTACTCATTTTTGAATAACAAAGCCTGCAGTAAACCATCATGGCTTATTGGGGTTACTGTAGAACTTTGAAAAGGATTACCAGCTCCACAAGGAGTCAGTGAATATAATGGAAGGTTCTTCTTCTGGTCGTTGACCCTTTAAGAAAGGAAAAAAGAATAAGAAAAGAAGAATAAGTAGGTGTAGCCGTATGCCAGGATGTCTGCACAGGATTAGATCAAGAAGTCCAAGCTCGACCAAAGCCAGGTGGAGTGCTTCTTTTGCAAGAAGCTGGGGCATTGGAAGAGAAATTATTCTCAATACATTGCCTTTCTGGATCCGAACAGATCGAGGAAGAAGCAAATAGTTGCTGGACAAGATAATTATATGATAATACCTTGTAACTTCTCAATATGTGATACTACTGCCTGGGTATTGGATACTGGAAGCTCTTATCATATTTATAATTTGATGCAGGATTTGCAGGTCAGTAGGAGATTTGATGAAAGTGAGAGGTTCTTGAATGTTGGAGATGGAAGATAAGTTCCAATTCTAGCTTTAGGAATCATGAACCTTGTAATCAATTCTCATAAAGTTATTCTATGTGATTGTCACTTTTGTCCAAACTTTTTGTTGAATATTATTTTTGTAGGCCTTTTGGCCAAAAATAATTATGAATATTTGATAAAAAAAATATTGGTAATGTCATTTTGAATGGTGTTACGATATTTGTTGGATAATTGAATAATGGAATTTATATACTATCATAGCCTGTTAATATGGTTCAGTCCTTCGATAAACATCCTAGAATAAATGATGTATCTGAAGTTTATCTTTGGTGCTGTAGGATAGGTCACATTATCAAGAATAAAATAAATAGGTTGGCTGAAGAAGAAATTCTTGAATTCAATGATTGTAAATCACTTCTGACCTGTGAGTCCTATCTTTTTGGTAAGATGACCAAGTCATCTTTTACTGGAAAGGATGAGCAAGCCAGTAAACTCCTAGGTCTAGTACATATTGATGTATGTGGACCCATAAGCTCAAGTGCTAAAGGTGGATATTTCTATTTCATAATATTTATGGATGACCTATCGAGGTATGGGTACATCTACTTAATGAAATATAAGTCAAAATCATTTGAAATATTCAAACTATTTCATAATGAGGTAGAAAAGCAAATTGGGAAGAGTATTAAAACTCTTCGATCTGATCGAGGGGATAAGTACCTTTCTAGTGAGTTTCAGATATATCTAGGAGAGAATGGGATTCTTTTGCAATGAACTCCTCTTGGAATACCATAGCACAATGGTGTGTTTGAAAGGAAGAATCGGACCCTATTGAACATGGTTCGATCCATGATGGGGTTTACTAGTCTATCGATCTTCTTATGGGGATATACGCTCGAGTCGACTTGTTATATTTTATATAGAGTTCTAAGTAAGTCTATTTCTAAAATGCCATATGAGATGTGGATAGGGTGTAAGCCAGTACTCTCACACCTTAGGATTTTGGGATGTTCGGCTTATGTCAAACATTTAGTAACGGATAAGCTTGGACCTAGATTTGACAAATGTAATTTTATAGGGTACCCAAAAGAGACTAAAGGATATTATTTCTACCTTGTTGATAAATAAAAGGTGTTTGTCAGTCTTAAGATAATCTTTTTAGAAAAGAAGTTTCTTGGTGAAGGAACCAATGCCTCTAAGGTCGAACTTGGGAAAGTTTGACAGGTGAAAAATCCAACACAAGTAACTGAACCTAAACCAAATTTGATTAGATCAAATCTGGAACTCAATGAAAATACATCCTTATGGTAGTCTGGTGGAGTACCATGTCAGCTAGATAGATACTATGGTTTCTTGGTTCGGGATGAGTATTATATCAAACTCGATGAAAATGATGAGGACCTGATCACTTACATGGATGCAATGCAGAGATCCGACTCTGAAAAATGGCTTGAGGCCATAAAATTTGAAATAAAGTCCATGAAGGTCAACGATGTGTGGACATTGATTGATCCACCTGAAGGGATAAAACCCATAGGGTGTAAGTGGATCTTCAAAAAGAAGAGGGATGCAGATGAAAATGTGGAGACCTATAAGGTCCGTCTGGTTGCCAAGGGGTATCATCAATGTTATGGTATAGACCATGATGAGATATTTTTTCTTGTAGCAATGCTCAAGTCCATTTGGATCATGCTTGTGATAGCTGCTTATCTAGACTATGAAATCTGGTAGATGGATGTGAAAACAGCTTTCTTGAATGAAGAGCTGGATGAAGAGATGTATATGATACAACCTGAAGGGTTCACATCTATAGATGAGTCTAAAGTGTGCAAGCTTCAAAGGTCCATTTATGGACTAAAGCATGCATCTCAAAGTTGGAACATACATTTTGATAGAATGATCAAAACGTATTGCTTTATTAAGAATAGAGAAGAGCCCTGCATATACAAGTGGGCTAATGGTCTAGCAATTGTATTCCTGGTATTATATGTGGATGACATTCTCTTAATCAGAAATGATGTTCCTACATTATAGAAAATAAAGATCTGATTGTCATCATAGTTCTCCATGAAGGATCTGTGAGAAGCTTCCTACATTAGGGATGAAGATCTATAGAGATAGATCTAAGAGGTTGCTCGAGTTGTCCTAGTCCACGTACATTAATACTATATTAAAGCGGTTCAACATGGAGAATTTTAAGAAAGGCTATCCACCGATAGATCATGAAATTTCTCTTACAAAGAGGGATTGTCCGATAACACCTCATGAGAGAGAGCATATGAGTAGAATTTTATATGCTTCGATAATGGGTTCTATCATGTACGCCATGACTTGTACACGACTAGATGTGGCATACTTATTAGGGATAGTATGTGGATACTAATCTGATCTAGAGGGGAACCATTGGAAGGTTGTTAAAACCATCCTGAAGTATTTAGGAAATACTAAGGGCCAGTGGATTGTTTATGGTGAGTCAAACTTGAGACTTGTGGGGTTTACAAACTCTAGTTTCCAGTCTGATCATGATGACAATAAAAGTGTATTAGGGTATGTGTTTACCCTTAATAGTGGAGCTATCTACTAGAAGAGTTCCAAGTAGGATACTGTGACTGATTCAGTTTGCGAGACAGAGTATGTCACTACATCAGATGCTGCCAAAGAAATGATGTGGTTGAGAAAGTTCATCACCGAGCTCAGAGTAGCATCCTTCCTTGATGGTCCAATTCTACTCTACTACGACAGCTCTGGAGCCATTGCTTAGGTGAAGGAACCAAAGGGACACTACTGGATAAAGCATATTCTGCACTGCTATCATCTTGTCCGAAAGATCATGAATCGATGTGTGATAAATACATTAAATATATATATATATATATATATATATATAAATATTAATTTATTAATTAATTTATCTTTATTTCTTAAGAAATTGATACTTTTATTTATCTTTTATAGAAAAGAAGATTATGGATGAAAAGATCTTGATTTATGGGTCAAAACAAAAAAAAATATTTGGAGCAAATCAAACTTAAAATGGACCTAGAATGAGGATTTAAAGAAAAAGTAGAAAAAAAAGGAAAAAAATAAAAAAACCAGCCCATTAGGTTGGTTGGTGCACGGTGGATCAATTGATCGGTCCATGGAATCGACCATGGACCGCCTAGCTCAGCAGGCATGGCCAATCAGCAGCCACCGCATGGTGGACCTGAACTGCTAAGGGGTTTAAAAAAAATCCATGCAGCTTATAGGGGTAGAACCATCATTTCTAGTGGTAGCGCATGGTGATTGGCCCAAGTCTTTGGTGTGTTCGGTCTACAGTAGTCCACATGAATAGTTTTGCATGATCGGATGGTAAGCATTCATCCCAATTAAGATCGAACGGTTCCCAGTTGATCCAGACTCTACGCAATGGTTTTATGCGATCCAACGGCCCATGTTCATGTTGATGAGGATCCAACGATGAGGAGGGTTCTCCGACTTGATTAAGAAAATTTTGGGCACCATCCAACGATCAAAATTCTTTTGATCAAGAGATCCGATGGCTGTAAATTAATCAGGATCCTATTGAAGCTATAAATAGTAGATTTTGACTAGATCTAAACCATTTAAACTCGATTTGATGGCTGAAAATTATCACAGAAAGTAAAATTCGATCCAAACTCATTTTTCTTAGTTTTTCTCTATTTTTAACTCAAATTCTTTTGATTTCTCCTCTATAAAAAGCCTCCTAAGCCAATTCAATGAGCCATCAATCCTCAAAAGCCTCCCTTTGACCTAAAGCTCTCTCTCTCCCTCTCCCTCTCCCTATTTCTCTCTCTCAAACTCTTCTTCTTCAAGTTTTCTTCTTTCTTTCTTCAACAAACCACAAAAGCCTCTAACTTCTCCATCAAAACTCCTCTTCTACTCCTGATCTCGACAACCAACTGCTGTCAGGTTCTTTTGCAAAGCATCAGGATGAAGACATCCGCGAGAAGCTTTTCGATGGCTAGCTGATCGACTTGTTCTCAGGAGATCATCGTGATCTTATTTTAATGATATTTTTTATTTTCTTAATTTTTATATTTATTTTTAATTTATAATAAAGACTATTTTTATTTATAATATTTTTATGTCTTTATTTTCTTGTAATTAATCTAGAATAGTTTATTATCTTTGGGATGAGCCGTGATCTAAAGGTATGGTTTATGCTCTTGGAATAGATTATATTTAGATTAATTCTTTTTATTCTATCTAAATTAATTTAGACTTATCTATAACTTTAAAGAACGGGCTATGATCTAAGGGTACAAGCCGTACTCTCTAAAATATGTTGCATTTTTATTGATTAGATATCAATTATAACATATTAAAAAGAATACCAGCTATCAGGTAAGAGATCATTGAGATCTTGAGAATTCATCTCCATACTTATAACTGTACTTTAATTAATTTGCTATTTATTTGCCTTCCTAATTAATTTAAGCAACCTTTTAATTAATCAACTTTTAATTAATCTTAGTCTTACTTTTAATTTTTTATTTAAACGTAATTGACACGATTCTTGAGGATACATTTTTGACTCATTCTATCTATATAGTAGTAAGTTAGATTCTATTTTTGACTGCTTATGACAGTGATCAAATTTTGGCATCGTTATTAAGGGTCATGACTTAGTTGCTTAAAAAATTAATTAAAAAAATAAATTAAAAAATTAAAAAATAATAAAAAATAATAAAATGATTAAAATAATAATAAAATAATAAAAAATTAAAATTAATAAAATAATAAAAAATTAAAAAAATTAAAAATAATAAAAATAATAAAAATTTAAAAAAAATTAGAAATAATAATAATAAATTACACTGAATAAAATAATAATAAAATAATTAAAAATTAATAAAAAATAAAAACTAAAAAATAAAAATTTTAAAAATAATAAAAAATTTAAAATTTTTAAAAAAAATTTAAAAAATTACATCGACAATGCATAAGCTATCTAGGGATTAGAGACCTAATCACAAAACCTAATAAGTAAAATTAACTAATTTAAATTTAATTATTTTACTTTATTTGGACATCTTGACTTTTGCATCTCATCTTCATAAGATACTTTAAGGACATTAAATCTAATTAAAGAAGATACGGTGGAGATTTGATCATCCTTCTTTAGTCCAAAAATCACAAACCTTCATATTGCATTAACCCAAGTCCTTAATTTATAAAATCAATTAGATGTTGGTCCCTAAGGATACTCAAGTTCATTAGGACAAAGAACCTTTAAAGTTGTACCGGATTAGGATTAGTCAGTTTAATTGGTATTTAAGGTAAGTGGTTTAGGTATCACGTTTCGAAGGAAGATGGTTACTTAATTGATTCCGTTAGCTTACCTGACCAAGACAATTGGTGTCTAAGAAAAGTAATGAAGGGACTCCCAGCGATCTTATACTTACCTGGCCAATTGAGTGGCTGATTCTATACTTGGAAGGCTTAAAGGTAACCTTGGCAGTTAGGAGTTGTTTAAATCTAGGATAACCCTTAGCCAGGATTGACTGTATAACTTGATTGCTAACAAACATTAAAACCTAATTAAACTCCTCTAATCTATTTCTTAGTTTTAGGACTCTCTAGGTTCTCATTTTTAGAATTTCTTTCATCTTTTAAAAAACATAAAAAAATTCTAAAAAAATAATAAAATATATCTTTCTATGCTTGTCCTCAGATATAATTATAGGATTTATGCTCGGGTGTCGCTCACTGCAATCCAAAATTCAATCCTTAGATCCTGAAATCGAGGGAACCCTTAGAGCCAACAGATCCAAAAACATGGACCAAAATCAGGAGAATGATCCACCTAGATAATTGAAGAAGTACTTCACTCCTTCCACATACACCTACTCTCCCTGCATTCAGGTTCCTCCAGTAGAGGCAACATAGTGTGAAATCAAGTCTAGTGCTATTTAGATGCTCCCATCTTTTTATGGACTTACCAATGAGGACCCATACAAATATCTTGTTGAATTCCTAGAAATATGCTCAATAGTTAAAATTCAAAATTTCTCTAACGATGCTTTTAGGCTGAAATTGTTCTCCTTTTCATTAAAGAACAAAGCCAAATATTGGCTAAACTCCTTAGATACTATAACTATTTCAACCTAGGACTAACTTCAAAGAAAATTCCTTAAAAAATACTTTCCAATAGAAAAAACTAATAAAATAAGAAAGATCATAACTAGTTTTTTCCAATTAGAGGGAGAGATATTTCATGAGACTTGGTAGAGATTAAAAGAATTGATTAAAAAATGCCCCCACCATACTGTACCCAAGTGGCAACTAGCCAGTGCTTCTATAATGGCTTGACAGAGAAGCACCAATAGATGGTTGATGCATCCTATAGTGGAATCTTCATGCTGAAAAACGAGCAGGAAACCTGGCAGCTATTTGAAATCTTGAGCAAAAATTCATTACACCATATGTCTGTTGCTAGGAGAGATCCTTCCATGTCTAGATCTAAATGGGATGGAATTTATGAAATAGGTAGCTCGATGGACATCTACAGCCAAGTAATTGAATTATCTCAAAAGATAGACTGACTACTGCAAGCAATGCCCACCAATACTCCACCCACACCCATGATAGATGTGTGTGCAATATGTTCAAGTTCTACACATACTATTTATGATTGTCCTGCTGCATCCTAGTTTTCTGAGTTTATACACGAACAAGTAAATCAAGTACAAACTTAGAATAATTTTAGATCAGGATACAACTTTTACTCCAATACTTACAATTCCGATTGGAGAACCCATCCAAATTTTTCTTGGGCCCAATAATCTGCTACTAGGCTACCAGTACCTAGACCTAATTATATTGAAGATGCCTATAAACTGACGCCATACCCACAAGTTGCTCAAAATTCACTGCCTTCTTCAAATACTTTCTTTGAGGAAAAAATATTACAAGCATCAAAGGAGCTCAAGATGAACACTCACTCCCACACTCAATCAATAGTCAAGTTAGAAACCCAACTAGGGCAACTAGCCACTATTTTTAATAGAAGGAAGGAAGGAAGACTCCCAAGTCAGCCCATTAATAATATAAAAGAACAACACATGGATGAGAGCTCCACTGGCCCAGAAATTTTTTCCGAACATGTCAAATCTATTATGACCCTTAGAAGTAGAAAAATCATAAATTAGTCTGAAACAACTCAAGAACTAGAACCATCAAAACTAGTTGAATCAAAGAAGAATAAAACTGTAGAGAGGGAAGAACCCACTAATCTAGCACCTGCACCTAAGGACCCATTCTCCAGTGCTTTAGAATCTCCTTTTTCTTTAGACATGAAGGGAACTAAAATAAATAAAATGCTTAAATTATTTAAACAAGTTCAAATTAATTTACCCTTTCTTGATGCTATTAAACAAGTCCCAATATATGCCAAATTTCTCAAAGATTTATGTACTCAAAAATGAAGAACTAAAGCACCCACACCAAGGATAGTCTACTTAACCGAACAAACTAGCTCCATCTTTCAATAAAAAACCCCAACCAAACTTAAGGATCCTAGTACCCCAATCATATCCTGTGTTATAGGAGATCTGACCATTAAGAAAGCATTGCTAGATTTGGGTGTGAGTGTTAATCTTCTCCCAAGTTCTATTTATGAATTTTTTGGATTTGGAGAATTAAAACCCACTACGGTAAACCTATAATTAGTCGATAGATCAATTAAGGTATCCTGTGGAATGTTGGAAGATGTGTTGGTCAAGGTAGATGAATTTTACTTTCTTGTAGACTTTCTGATGTTAGATATGAAATCTGGTAGCAACCCTAACCAAGTACCTATCATCCTAGGTAGATCCTTCCTAGCAACTGCCAATGCTTGCATAAATTGTAGGTTTGGGGTTATGGATGTATCTTTTGGAAATAAAAAGCTGAGGTTGGATATTTTTAACGCTACATAGGAACTACCTACTTTCAACCATAGTAAAATTAATTTACTAGAGAAAGTTTTAGAAGACAAAATCCATACCTTGCTCAACTCAGACCCTTTATAGGCATGCCCAACATACTTTGGAGTGGATGATTTTGATATTGATGGGTACACTAGAGAAGTTAATGTACTTTTAGAGCCATCCAATTTTAGCACTACTCCTTCTTGGACTGTAAAGTATGAACAATTACCGACTTAGTCGAGCCCTTTAGTACCATTCCTAGAAGCACCACCTACCTTAGAGTTAAAGTCTCTTCCTGACACATTGAAGTATTTATTTCTCGAATCCGATGAGATCCTTTCGGTAATCATATCCTCCAAATTAACTACTGACCAGGAAGACCAACTTCTAGGTGTGCTCAAAGAGCACAAAAGGGCCATAGGATGGATAATTGCTGATTTGAAAGGCATTGATCCTTTTATTTGCATGTATCACATACATTACGAAGCTGAGGCCAAACCACATAGAGACATGCAATGTAGATTAAATCCAAACATGCAAGAGGTAGTAAAGCATGAGATAATAAAATGTTAAATGCAAGCATTATCTATCCAATTTTTGATAGTAAATGGATTAGCTCGATCCAGATGGTACCTAAGAAGTCGGGTATCACTGTAGTAAAAAATGACAAAGGTGAGTTATTACCTACTCGCATAGCAACTAGCTGGCAAGTATGTGTGGATTATAGGCGACTTAATATCGTGACTAGAAAAAACCACTTTTCACTATCTTTCATTGACCAAACTCTAGAATGGTTAGCAGGTCAAAGCTACTTCTACTTCCTAGATGGATATTGAAGATACAATCAAGTGCCTTATTCCCAGAGGACCAAGAGAAAATCACCTTTACCTGCTCCTATGGTACTTTTGTCTTTCATAGAATATCTTTTGGACTATGCAATGCATTAGCCACTTTTTAGAAGTGCCTTATGGCTATTTTTTATGATATGGTCGATAAGTTTTTAGAAGTGTTCATGGATGATTTTTTTTAAATTTTTGGCTCTACTTTTGATGTTTATCTCCAAAATTTAACTAAAGTATTTAAACGATATATGGAGATAAATTTAGTATTGAGTTGGGAAAAAAGCCATTTGATGGTTCGTGAGGAAGTCATACTCGAATATATTGTATCCGAGCAGGAGATCGAAGTAGATAAAGCTAAAGTTGAGATAATATTAAAACTATCACCTTCAACATCGGTTAAATAAGCACGATCCTTCTTAGAACATGCAGGATTTTATAGGCACTTTATTAAGAACTTTAGCAAAATTTCTCAATCTTTATGTAATCTTTTGGCTAAATTTTTTTTTTTTGATTTTAATAAAGATTGTTTAGCCACCTAAAATAAACTTAAAATAACATTGACTACTGCACCAATTATTAAACCACCAGATTGGACCCAACCATTTGAAATTATGTGTGATGCTTCTGATTATGCTATAGGGATAGTTTTAGGGCAAAAATTTAACAAGAAATCTCATATAATTTACTATGTTAGCAAAACTCTTTGATGCTCAATTGAACTACATCACAACCAAGAAAGAATTGCTAGTAGTTGTGTTTGCCCTAGAGAAATTTAGGTCATATCTTCTAGGCTCCAAGGTCTTAGTTTACTTTGACCATACTGCATTGAAATATCTGCTATCAAAGAAGGATACAAAGCCTAGGCTGATTAGATGGATCCTTTTGTTACAAGAATTTGATCCAAAAATTTTAGATAAAAAGGATTCCCAAAATGTGGTAGCAGATCATATCTCTAGGATCTTAGTAAAACATAGTGAAAGCATTGGAGATAGGTTCCCTGATGAACAACTATTTTTAGTATCTTTTAATAATCTTTCTTAGTTTGCACATATAGTTAATTATTTAGTGATAGGACTGTTAGATATGTGTGCTCTAAAAGTCAGAATTGGCTGACACTTGTAATATACTTCTAGGGATAAAATTATAATTTTGACTATAAATAATAAAATAAATTATTTTTTATCATAAATGTGTATTTAGTATCTATGATACATTTTTTGAGTTAATGATAATGATAATTCATATTTTCAAGAGTTGAAAATTTAAGATATGAATTTTCATTATTAACTCATAAAATGCTTTCGATCGTAGGATCATCATGAGGATGGTGATTGATCCAGAAGGTTGGTGTACAATCGCTTTTTTATAGTAGATGAGTCTTGAGTCTATAGCGTAGAGACACCAGAGCGAGAGTATAGATATTCGTTAGAGAATGAGGGCACTGAGTGTGACCATCTCGAGCAGTCATAAGCAAGTCTACCTTCTCGTTAATGATTGACTCGAAGCTACAGTGGTGTGTCTGGTTTTTTGACCTAAGATGCATCGGTAGTTCACCTTGAGGGTGTTATAGTTTGACTACACCATGACTCGATCTCCTAGCCATTCAAAATCTTGAGGTGTATGTTGGCCATAGCATATTCATTGTAGGAATTGGATTGCACCAAGAGAAAATCTATCTACCTCGATGGATGAGGAGCAGCCCTATGAGGATCATGAGAATCAAGTCCATAAGCCCATGGCCATGGCAGAGTGAAATAATAGAAAGAGTTTCTATTAAGGTTTTCACATCGGACTTGAATCGAATGGTTAAATCATATGACAGAAATTAAAGTTTGATGAGTTCACCTTAATCCTAATCTGATCGGGGCTCAAGATAGAAGAACTTAATCACGTAGGTAGCTACATCAAAAGGTTCATTTTCAATTTTGATGGGTTTCCACCATATACTGCTAGGTATCATTGGTAGATTTTGGGAGCAATTAGAATGATTTAGATGATCGATCATTCTAGTTGTCTAAATCAGAAGAGTTCTGATCCATCGAAAGGAGTTTCGATGATGTCGATAATAGAGATCATGACACATCCCATTACCATACAGAATTGAACCTAACTTGGTCACACAAATAAATATTTATATCTGGATATCATCAATTGGACTAATTCAGTTCAATTGATTTGAATAAGATTTAATTAGATTCAAAAAAATCATGCTAGCATATGATTGAGCCTAATGTTCTTCTTCTACTATCATTAAAAGTTGTCTCGACTGAGCTAAATGTGTTTATGCTCACTCAGGTATCTTTACTTGATCTAACTAGAGCTTATCCAGATTAGAAAAGGATTATCTTAATTTATGAGATAAATTTGAGATAACACCTACCATTTTTTGTCATCTGCTAATTCTTGTCTTTTGACTTTGGTCAAACGTTGACCTTTGACACTTAGACATCTGCCCATGTGTCATGCACCCATAGGAGAGTAGATAGGGGCTTGTCCTCTTGCTAGAAATTGAAAAGGAGGGAGAGCATGCCTAGGGAGGCATGCACCCATGGATAGGGATGCTTGAAGTCCCATACAGATGGGACTCCAGGTTGCTTCTTGGATTCTACTTAGGTGGCACCTAGGAATAGTCTTTGACCAATCTTAGGTGCCATCTAAGGATGAATTAAGGGCACTCTCATCTAATTGGATCAGGTGATGTCATCCTATCAATCAGATTTAGATCTGATTATACGAAGCAACATGATTGGCTGGGATGATGTGGCACTGCATGGCGCAGCAGGGTCTATATAAACCCTATTTGCTTCTAACTTTTAAAAAGAGTTCTCTCTTAGCCCATGCCCCAAGGCTGCCCCTCTCCCTCCTTCATGCCATCTTTTGATCCTCTCTCTCCTCTCCATGCCCAAGGAGATTTGGGCTCCAGTTTGGTGCAATCCAGGTAAGAGAAAGGTGACGAGAAAGGAAGAAGGCAGCACTGCTGCAGAGAGGACTGCAGATCTTCGAAAGGAGTTTTGAAGATCCTCCAAATCAGATCTAGATATGATATTTGGAAAGGTGATAAAAAAGAAGAAGATATCCAGATCCAGTCTGAGTGGATACCGGTAGAGAACAGATGCTTGTATAGCTAGATCCAGAACCTCAGGCAAATAGCAGGATCATCAAAGGATAATCTAATTACCCAACATCAAGATATAAATTAAATTAGATTTAATTTATTTTTATTTTTATTTATTAGATTTATAAAATTAGATCTAAAATATCTTAAATCTAATCTAAATTTATAATAAAATTTTTTGAAATATCTCTCTTGATCCAATCAGATCTGAATGAACCTGATCCAGGAAATCTGGATTTCTCCTTCAACTAGTATCAGAGCCAGGTTCTAGAAATTATTTAGATCTAAATTAAATTTATTTTTGATCTATTAAATAGGATATTTTAGATGTCACATGAGATGTGATTAGATCTAAAATTAAAAAAATTAAAATTAAATAATTTAGATCTAAGTTTTACAAGATGCATGACTAGTTGTAAAATAGAACTATTCTATACATAGTCTTGCATGTTCATAATTTAATTTGATTAAGTTATGATTTTAGATCTATTTATTTACTATTTTTTAATATTATAATTATTATAATAAGATCTAAAAAATAAAATTATTTAATTCTTGGATCATATGAGATATGATGAATGCATGTTTAGACTAGTTGTAGAATAGTTCTACATAATTATCTAGATTAGAATTTATTTTGATGTGATCAATTTAAATCTAATTTTTTAGATAATTATGGAATAATTTAGATCTAAAAATATGCATTATATGATTTATGAGATGTATGCAAAATATGTTTATAGTTAGATCAATTTTTGTATATGAGATATATGATGTAGATCTAACTAGTTTTGTAGTTTTGTATATTTCTGATTAAGGCGTTCCCCTTGGCCGTCCGATCATAAGAACAAAGTAGGGTTTAAATGTCCTCTCCTCTCATTCGATGGGGTGTTCTTAAGATGTGTAGGGGTGCTACGCGTTCGTTCTTAATCAGAAATCAAGAACTTACTTTCTACAAAATCCTAGATCTTAAAATCCTTGGATTTAATATACATATTTTGTTTGTGAACTCTAAACTTAATTAAAAATTAAGATCATGAAATATTAATTAGGTCTAAAATTGAAAATTTTAGATCTAATACATATTCATAATATTGGATTCGGACTTGGGTAGTTCAATTAGATCTAAGCGGTTGATCAAATCGAATCAAGAGTTGGTTAGATGGGATCAACAGTGCTTAAATTGACCAGCCTAATAGGATTAAGTCTAGATTAAGATTGAGTCACATGAGTGATCGATCAAGCTAAGATCTAATTAGGCTCAGTGGTTAGAGTTTGGATTGTAGGCTAATCCGATTGATTCTGGCTCAATAATTTAGTATCTAAGATAAGTTTGGCAGATATGACCGACTGATATTTAATTAGAAGCTATTCAACTCGAATGCATTCTTGTCGAGTTAATGGCATATCCCTTCCATCGGTCTTACTTATCTGGCCATATTTATTGGCTCAGCCTGATATAAGATGGTCAATAATCCGAGCTAACCCATGCCACTAGGTTAATCATAATGGTTATGACTATGTCAAGTCTAGTTTAATGAGACTTAAATCAAATCTTCCTAAAAAAAGATTAAGTCTAAGATCTTCCACCATTGTAGATGTACGGGCCCTTCTCAGGGTTGATTGTTCTCGACTGGTTATAGTGGTTCAGTTGCATCAAAAAGATGCAACCATGTCTATTAGGCATTGGATGCTATGGGTTGGAGGATGGATTGGGCTCAATATTTTAGACACGGTGAGAGACTCAATTAGGAATCCAATTTGTGCAAATGGTGGGTCTGACTTAACTAAGAAGTGGATCAATATTTCGAGCATGGTGAGATTCATGAATTAGAGATCAAGTTTGGGTGTACCATGATTAGAGAATCATTGAACAAGAGTTGTTCACTCATTGACTGACCCATCATCAATAACTATTAGATGAGGTGATGAGTCAGTTGGTGGGACCGCACCATCCACCAGAAATCATTAATCATGGAGATTTTTGCATCTTTATAGAGAGAGTGTAGGGATCTGAGAAAATAATGGGAGCTAATTTGTTTAAAAATAAAACTCCTAAATAAATTGGTTAAGTCTTAATTATAATATCTAACTAGAAATTTTGACTCTCTATAGAAAAATATCTGCATCTAACACACTAGCATGTATCCTAGACACCCATAGACCAATTGGATCTAATTACAAGGATTGGCTTCAGAACTTCAAAATTATTTTGGGTTCCGAGAAGTTAACTCATGTATTAGACCAGGACCCTCCCACCTTACCAGCTTGTCCATCCATTGAACAGAGAGCGTCTCTTAATAAGTGGATGGATGAAGATAACAAAGCCAGATATTATATATTAGGCTCGATGTCTGATGAACTTCAGCACCAACATGAAGATATCAGGATTGTCTGCTAAATGTTGGCTCACCTACAAGAGATGTTTGGTGAACCGAGTTGCGCAACCAAGTATCAAGTTACTAAACGACTTTTCAAGGCTAAAATACATGATGGCTAGTCAGTCCAAGATCATTGTTTGATGATGATCAAAAACTTGAAAGAGCTTGAAGAGCTCGGAGTGAAGTTGGACCTAGATCTAAAGAATGATATAATTCTACAATCCTTGACTGATGCATATGGGCAGTTCATCATGAACTACCATATGCATAAACTTCAAAATTCCCTGACCAAACTTATGAATATGCTGGTTACTATTGAGCTTTCCATGAAAGGTTCTAAAGGCTCAGTGCTTACTATGGAACGAACTTCTTCCAAGAGAAAATCTTTTGGAAAGAAGAAGAAGTCTGTGAAAAAGTAGAAGATGGAAGGAGGAAAGAAGAAAAGGACAGAGCTGAAGAAGAAGGCCACTGATAAAGAAAAGTGTTTCCATTACAATAATGACGGCCACTGAAAGCGGAACTGCCCTACTTACCTGGCCACCCTGAAGAATAAGAAGGAGGTAGGTCCTTCTGGAGGTATGCTCGTTATTGAGTCTAACCTTATGATTTTTTCTGCATCTAGTTGGATGCTTGACTCTGGTTCTAGTGCTCATTTATGCACTTCCATATAGGATCTTAAGGATAGCAGGAGGCTGAGGGATGACGAGATGATCCTATGTGTCAGAAATGGAGCAAGAGTTGTTACCATAGCGATGGGAACATACCCCCTTCGACTACCATCTAGTTTAGACTTAGTTTTAAAAGACTGTTATTATGTGCCTGCAGCAAGTAAGAATTTGATTTTTATTTCATGCCTAGCACTAGAAGGCTATGTAATTAGTTTTCTTAAGGACCATTGTAACATTCTTTACGAAAGAAATAAAATTGCAAGTAGTTTTCTTATTAATGATCTTTACCAGTTACATATTAATGTATCTATTTTTAATATTGAGTAAAATATGAATGCTATGAAATGACCTAGGGATAGTCCAAACGATAGGTATCTATGTCATCTAAGACTAGGTCATATAGCAGAAGATCGGATTAACAAATTGGAGAAAACTGGACTATGGAGTCTGTTAACTTCCGAGTCATATCCAATTTATGAATCTTGTCTTCATGGCAAAATGACTAAACTTCCTTTTGTAGGACATGGGGTAAGGGCCATGGATCTTCTTGCCCTAGTACATACTGATATGTGCAGCCCATTTGATGTGCCGGCTAGAGGTAATTTTGTTTACTTCATCACCTTTACCAATGATCTATCTAGGTATGGGTATGTGTATCTTATGAGATACAAGTCTGAAGCTTTTAAAAAGTTTAAGAAATTCAGACATGAAGTAGAAAAATAAACTAGAAAATCCATTAAGGTTCTTCGATCAGATCGAGGAGATGAATACCTTAGTCAAAAATTGCTGGACTATCTCAAGAAAAATGGCATAGTCTCTCAATGGACTCCACCTAGAACACCTCAACTCAATGAGGTTTCAGAATGGAGGAATTGGATCCTATTAGATATGGTTCAATCCATGATGAGCTTCACAGACCTTTCTGATTATCTTTGAAGACACTCTTTGTTAACTATAATATATTTACTGAATAGGGTTCCTTCTAAAATCGTTCCTACCACATCGTATGAGATATGGCATGGTAAGAAATCAAATCTAAGTCATCTCAGAATTTGGGGTTGTCTGGCTGATGTCAAAAGATAACAAACGGATAAGTTAGACTTCAGGTCCTTTAGAGCTCGATTTATAGGATATCCTAAAGAATTATTAGGATATTATTTCTACATTCCAGAAGATCACAATGTGATTGTGAGTCGACATGTCAACTTTCTTGAAAAATAGTTTATTCAAGATGGCAGCATTGGAAAGCAGATCAAGCTCGATGAGAAAGTCTCATAAGAACAACGAGCTAAGGACCAATTGGAACCAAATCAAGTTGAACCAATACAATTACTACCTCCTCCACCTCATAGATTGAAAAAAATTTTTCATCCCCCTGAGAGGTACTTAGGTACTATTTTAGAGAAAGTAGAGAAAATGTTCCTCGTAGGTAATGAGATTCATGGTAATGATCCTAAAACCTATAACGAGGTGATATCGGATATCGACTTCAAAAAATGGCTAGAGATAATAAAGTCAGAAATTGACTCAGTGCACTCAAACTAAGTCTGGACCTTGGTAGATCCACCAAAAGGTATAGTACCTATTGGGTGTAAATGGATCTACAAGAGAAAGATTGGTGCAGATGAGAATGTGGAGATATTCAAAGCTAGATTAGTGGCAAAAGGTTATAGTCAGCGCGAAGGCATTGACTATCAGGATACCTTTTCATCAGTAGCTATGCTAGAATCCATCCATACATTGCTTGCTGTTGCAGTCTATTTTGATTATAAAATATGGCAAATGGGTGTGAAAATGACATTCTTAAATGGATATCTTAAGGAAGATCTCTATATGGAACAGTCGTTAGGTTTCACATCCAGTGATGCTGATCACAAGGTATGCAAGTTGCAAAGGTCCATATATGGACTTAAGCAAGCATCTTAGAGCTGGAACACTCACTTTAATGATGTGATCAAATTATTTGATCTCATCAAAAATGAGGAGGAGCCATGTGTCTTCAGAAAGGTCAGTGGGAGCGCTGTTATCTTCCTCGTATTGTATGTAGATGATATCCTCCTTATTAGGAATGATATTTTCATGTTGACCATAGTTAAAATGTGGTTATCCAAAGAATTCTCCATGAAAGACCTAGGTGAAGCATCCTTTATTCTAGAAATTAAGGTCTATAGAGATAGACCAAATAGGATGTTAGGACTTTCACAGAAGATGTACATAGAGAAAGTGCTAAAGAGGTTTAGCATGGAAAACTCTAAGAGGGGATTAGTACCCTTCAGACATGGTATTCATTTTTCTAAGAAGATGTGCCCTAGCACATCTGAGGAAATAGAATACATGAGCAAGATTTCTTATGCTTCAGCAATAGGGAGCCTCATGTATGCCATGTTATGTACACGACCTGATATAGCCTATGCTGTGAGTGTCACAAGTAGATATCAGTCGAATCCAGGTGAAGAACACTGGACTTCTGTGAAATGTATCCTTAAGTACTTAAGAAGAACTAAGGATATGTTGTTGGTCTTTGGTAATGGAGAACTCCAAATCAAGGGATATACAGACTCGGATTTTATGTTCGATATAGATGATCGAAAGTCGACATCTAGAAGTCTATTTATATGTAATGATGGTGCTGTCAGTTGGAAGAGTTTCAAGCAAACTGTGATAGCGGATTCCACCATGGAAGCAGAATACATCACTACATCAGAAGCTACGAAGGAGGCATTTTGGTATAAGAAGTTTGCCACAGAAATCGAAGTGATACCATCAGATGCCATTCCTCTATACTGCAAAAATAATGGCGCCATAGCTTTAGCTAAAGAGCCGAGGTATCATTAGAAATCTAAGCACATCGAGCAGCGATACCATCTTATCCATGATTACCTCGAGAAGGATTACATCAAGGTCAAAAGAATCGACTCCACAGACAATATGGTGGACCCACTTACAAAACCATTAGGCCAGCAAAAGATCGAAGCCCACCTTGAGAAGATGGAACTTAGATTTGTAGCCAATTGGCTTTAGATCAAGTGGGAGTTTGTTAGATATGTATGTCCTAGAAGCTAGAATTGGCTGACACTTGTAATACATTTATAGGGGCAAAATTATAATTTTAATTATAAATAATAAAATGGATTATTTTCTATCATAAATATGTATTTAGTGTCTGTGATACATCCCTTGAGTTAATGGTAATGATAATTCATATTTTTAAGAGTTAAAAATTTAAGACATGAATTTTCATTATTAACTCATAAAATGCTCCTGATCGTAGGATTATCATGAGGATGATGATTGATCCAGAAGGTTGGTGTATAATCACTTCTTTATAGTAGATGAGTCTTGAATCTACAGTATAGAGACACCAGAGCGAGAGTATAGGTACTCGTTAGAGAACGAGGGCACTGAGCATGACCACCTCGAGCAGTCATAAGGAAGTCTACCTTCTTATCGATGACTGACTCGAAGCTATAGTGGTGTGACTGATTCTTTGACCTGAGGTGCATCGATAGTTCACCTTGAGGGTGTTATAGTTTGACTTTACCATGACTCGGTCTCCTAGCCATTTGGAATCCTGAGGTGTATGTTGGCTATAGCATATTCATTATAGAAATTAGATTGCACCAAGAGGAAATCTATCTACCTCGGTGGATGAGGAGCAGCCCTATGATGATCATGAGAATCAAATCCATAAGCTCATGGCCATGGTAGAGAGTGAAATAATAGAAAAGAGTTTCTATTAAGGTTTTCACATCGGACTTGAATCGAATGATTAAATTATATGATAGAAATTAGGATTTGATGAGTTCACCTTAACCCTAATTTGATTGGGGCTCAAGATAGAAGAACTTAATCATATAGGTAGATACATCGAGAGGTTCATTTTTAGTTTTGATGGATTACTACCATATACTGCTAGGTATCACTAGTGAATTTTGGAAGCAATTAGAATAATTTAGATAATCGATCATTCTAGTTGTCTGAATTAGAAGAGTTCTGATCCATTGAAAGGGATTTTGATGATGTCGATGATAGAGATTGTGATATATCCCATTACCATACAGAACTAAACCTAATTGAATCATACAAATAAGGATTTGGATCTGGATATCATCAATTGGACTAATCCCATTTAATTGATTTGAATAAGATTCAATTAGGTTCAAGAAAATCTTGCTAGCATACGATTGAGCCTAACATTCTTCTTTTACTATCATTAAAAGTTGTCTCGAATTAGCTAAATATGTTTGTTCTCACTCAGGTACCTTTACTTGGTCTGACTAGAGCTTGTCCAGGTTAGAAAAGGATTATCTTAATTTATGAGATAAATTTAAGACAACACCTATCATTTTTTATCACCTGCTACTTCTTGTCTTTTGACTTTGGTCAAACATTAACGTTTGACACTTAGACATCTGCCCATGTATCATGCACCCATAAGAGAGTAGATAGGAGCTTATCCCCTTGCTAGAAATTGGAAAGGATGGTGCACATGCCTAGGGAGGCGTGCGCCCATAGATAGGGATGCTTGGAGTCGCATACAGATGGGACTCCAGGTTGCTTCTTGGATTCTACTTAGGTGGCGCCTAGGAATAGACTTTGATCAGTCTTAGGCACCATCTAAGGATGAATTGAGGGGGCTCTCATCTGATTAGATCAGATGATATCATCCCATCAATCAGATTTAGATCTGATTGCACGAAGCAACATGATTGGTCGGGATGATGTGGCACTGCATGGTGCAGTAGGATCTATATAAATCCTGTCTGCGCCTAACTTTAAAAAAGAGTTCTCTCTTAGCCTATGCCCCAAGGCTGTTTCTCTCCCTCCTCCATGCCATCTTCTGATCCTCTCTCTTCTCTCCATGCCCAAGGAGATTTGGGCTCCCGTTTGGTGCGATCCAGATAAGAGAAAGGTGATGAGAAAGGAAGAAGGCAGCACTGCTGCAGAGACGACTACAGATCTTCAAAAGAAGTTTTGAAGATCCTTCAAATTAGATCCAGATCTAATATTTGGAGAGGTGATAAAGAAGGAGAAGATCTTCAGACCTAGTTTGAGTGAATATCGGTAGAGGCCAGGCGCTTGTATGGCTAGATCCAGAACCTCAGACAAACAGTAGGATCATCAAAGGATAATTTGATTACCCAACATCAAGATATAAATTAAATTAGATTTAATTTATTTTTATTTTTATTTTTATTTATTAGATCTATAAAATTAAATCTGAAACATCTCAGATCTGATCTGGATTTATAAGAAAATTTTTTAAAATATATCTCTTGATCCAATCAGATCTGAATGAACCTTATCCGA
Source organism: Cocos nucifera (assembly GCA_006176705.1). Taxonomy (NCBI): domain Eukaryota; kingdom Viridiplantae; phylum Streptophyta; class Magnoliopsida; order Arecales; family Arecaceae; genus Cocos; species Cocos nucifera. The sequence continues at coordinate 281,979 of QRFJ01001788.1, forward strand.
GAAATTAGGATTTCCCCTTCAAGGACATGTCCCATCCCACTGGACCTAATAAGAGAAAAATAAATTCTTTTCCTACGTAAAATACTATTTTTGGGAAGAACTAGACTTGTTCAAAATTTGCCCAGACCAAATTATCCGATGATGTGTTTCTAAGAGTGAATTTCAAAATATCTTAACTTTTTATCACTTATTAGCTTATGGAGGATATTTTAGTGGAAGAAAAATGATAGAAAAAGTACTGCAAAGTGGATTTTACTAGCCAACATTATTTAAGGATGCCCATGATTTCTATCATAATTGTTTAAGATGTCAACAAATAGAGAATATTTCAAGAAAAGATATGATGCCCCTGTCCCTAATTTTAGTAGTTAAAATCTTTGATGTTTGGGGCATTGACTTTATGGGCCCATTTCCTTCCTCTTATGATTATGAATATATTTTGGTAGTAGTAGATTATGTTTCTAAATGGATAGAAGCTATGGCAACTCAAACCAATGATCATAAGATGATAATTATGTTTATTCAAATGAACATTATAAGTCGGTTTGATTGCCCTAGAGCTATAGTTAGTGATGAGGGTACACATTTCACAAATAGGCACTTTGAATCTTTGATGAAGAAATATAAAATAACACATAGAATAGCCACCCCATATCACCCGCAGACCAGTGGACAAGTTGAAGTTTCCAATAGAGAAATAAAGAAAATTCTAGAAAAAATGGTTAGATCTGATTGTAAAGATTGATTCGAGAGATTAGATGATGCACTATGGGCCTACCATACTGCATACAAAATTTCTATAGATATGTTTCCTTACTGGCTTATTTTCGAAAAATCTTATTATGTACCAGTAGAATTAGAGCACCACGCATATTGGGCAATAAGAAAATTTAATTTTGATATGAAAAATGTGGGGTCAAAAAGGACACTGCGATTAAATGAATTAGAGAAATCATGTAATGAGGCATACGAGAGTGCTAAAATTTATAAGGCTCAAACCAAAACTTATCATGATAAGTTCATTTCAAGAAAAACATTCGAACCTAATAAAAAAAATATGACTCTTTAATTCTAGGTTAAGATTATTCCCTGTTAAACTTTGCTGACATTAGGATAGACCATACATTATGACCCAAGTTTTTTCCTATGGAGCAGTAGAAATTATAGATCCCAAAAAGAAAAATACTTTTAAGGTTAATGGCCAACGAATCAAACCTTATGTAGATGGTATAAGGGATGGAGAATAAATTCAATCAATGGATCTGATTGAATCGGTCTATGAACCATCATAAATTTTTGATTTGGTCTAGCTGAAGACTTTAAACTTAGCACTTATTGGGAGGCAACTCATTATTTTTTCTTTCAAATTTTTAGTTTTTATTTTTATAGAAAATTAATAAAGATGATTAGTTCAAGTTGGGGGGAGCACATCATCAAAACATCCTATATGAACCTGATGAAGTATAATGAAGAACCTGCAAATAACAAACTAGGTAGTACCCCTCGATAAATATTTTTATTTTTATTTTCTTATTCCATTGAGGATAATAAAAATTAAGTTGGGGGGAAGAATAACTAACTTTAAAACTTGCAAGTCCTCAAGTATGATTTGAAATAATTAGCTTTATATATCCAAATTTTATTTTGATTAAAAGTTAATTATATATCCTAATCAATGAATAATTAATGATTTAGATAATTTTAGAGATACCGAGAAATAAATTATTAAAAAAATCTAATGAATAGTAGAGTTTAGATCAGATCAAATTTTAAGAGTGATTCTAAAGCCCTCATCTTACTGATCTCAATAAAGAATCTATTTTATGAGAGTTGGATGGAAATGTCAAAATATGCAAAAGTCTTTTTTAAATCTGCTTAAAAAAAATATTAATTTTTCATTGAGTAATTGAGCCCTGTCGCCTAAGTAAGCATTGTGGTTCACATCAAAAGATGGACAATATGAATTAAAAAGGAAGGTTTAGTATTATCTCACTAAGTAACCGGGCTCCTTCGTCTAAGTAAGCATTGTGGTTTGCATCAGAAGGTGAGGATGCAAGAAAAAAAATGTGATAGTAATGAAACTAAAAAGCAAAAAGACAATAAGCCCTTCTCACATCAAGTTAGATGATTTAAAGAGTAATATGGGGAGTTGGTGAAAGAAGATCTCTAATAATATCAATGGCTAATACTCAACTACCAATTGGATCGAATTAATAATCCAATGATGTACCTCTTTAATGATCTGACCGGGTATCAATTGTCTTTAGGAATGTATAAACCTAACTTTTAATTCAAGACTAAGTCGGTACAAATTGCAATTAATCTACTTTACTTGAGGACGAGGAAAGTTCAAGCCGAACCAAAGTAATTGGTTGTGCATTCTATACTAAACTTTTCGTGACCAAAACAGTTAGATGGTAATGATAAGATTTTTCATGACCAATTATTTTAGTTGCGAATGACTTGTTTCATAGAACAAGCATTTGATCTTATTCAACGTTTCATGACCAAAACAAATGGTTGGCAATGATAAGATTTTTTGTGACCAACTATTTCGATGGCGAATGAATTATCACATGCAACAGTTGTTAAGTTTTTATCGACCAATATCATCCTTTTGCGATGAAAATTTATCATTTTGCAACCAAATTGTGGAAGGACTTCATTTTTTCCAACTCCATTCGGTTTGGTCGCCTTACTTCCATATTTTCCAACCAAATACAAAATCGATCGCTAAAGATAATTGCTGACAAGGCTTCCACGACTAAATTACCAACCATATTTTTTGGTTGTTAAAAGCTTTTAGCAACCAAATATTATCTTTTGCGATGATTTTTTTGATTGCTAATTGCATTATTTATTATAGTGAATGGAGGGAGTCAAAGCGAGTCAATATAGGTTTAGAAGGAGGTGGCTTGTATAAATAGTAAAGAGTAAAGGGGAATAGGGTAATAGATATCCCCTTTTAAAAATTGGGCCCCGATGGATGAGTTGACTCAAAATCATGTTGGAGGTCCTGCTCCCATTTAATTTGACCATCAGAGTGCCCCCAAAGTGCTGGAGTGTCTTAAGGATCAAGTCGACTCAAAATTTCAACCAAGTTGACTCGAGCCCCATTTCAGAAATAGAAATAAATCCAAATTAAATTTAGATTTAATTCCATCAATTCTAAAATGACTTGAATCAATGGAAATACAAGGAATTCTAGGCAAATTGGTTGAAATGTCAAGAAAGGATTAGTGAAATTATCTCTAAAATGGCTCATATATTCATAATTCATCTCTAATCATGCTAAATCTCTTCACTTAATGGTTTGGTGAAAATGTCCGCAAGTTGATTTTTAGTATTGACACACTCAATAATAACATTATTATTTTGTACATGATCCCTAATAAAATGATGTCTAATTTTAATATATTTTATTTTAGAGTGCTGAATTGGATTTTTAGTTAAGTTAATTACATTTATATTATCACATCTTATGAGAATTTTATTTTGTCTAATTTAAAAGTTTTCAAGTTATTGCTTAATCTAAAGTATTTGAGTACAACAACTTCTAGCAACAATATATTCGGCTTTGGTCATAGACAATGCTATGAAGTTTTGCTTTTTGCTATACCAGAAGAATAAGTTTAACCCTAGAAATTGCCATGTTCTACTAGTACTTTTTCTATCAATTCTACGTCTTCTATAATCAGCATTTGAATATCTAATTAAATCAATTATGGATTATTTTGAATACCATAAGTCTAAATTTTGGGTGTCAACTAGGTTTCTTAGTATTCTTTTGATAGCTAGCATGTGAGATTCTTTTGGGTTGGATTAAAATCTGGCACACCTACAAATACTAAATAACATATTAGGCCTACAAGTAGTTAAGTAAAGAAAAGAACCAATTATACTTCTATAGAATTTTTTATCTATGCTTTTACCATTTTTTATCTTTGTTGAGTCTGCATGAGGGGCTCATAGGTGTGCCAATTTTCTTTGCTTTATTCATTTCAAACTTCTTAAGTATCTCTTGAACATACTTAGTTTGGTTGATAAAGATTCCTTCCTTTGTTTATTTGATTTGAAGTTCAAGGAAGAAGGTTAGTTCTCCCATCATGTTTATTTAAAGTTCATCCTGCATTAACTTAGCAAATTCTTGATAAAGATCCTCATTAGTAGCTTCAAAAATAATGCCATCAACATAAACTAGAACTATTAGAAGGTCATTTTCTTTTCTTTTCAAAAATAGTATTGTGTCTACACTATCTCTACTAAAATTATTCTCTAACAAAAATTTACTAAGTTTTTTATACCAAGCCCTAGGTGCTTGTAACATATTCAAAAAAAAATTTCATTAAAAGAATAGCATGTTAAGATGCAATAAGGTCTTCCCACTTGACCGGCAACCACTGAGATTCTTACTCTTGCTCTTTGGTGAACCTATGCCACTACTCCCATACCTTAAAGCAAAACACAAGCAACCAGATATAATAACTAGAGGAGGAGAGGGAGATTAGATCAAAACCTTGAGTTGATCGATGGAGGGGGTAAAAGAAGTCTTGATGGAGAATTGCTGCAATAGCCACTGACATGAAAATGGGGGTAGACCACTGGCATGGGAGAGACAATCTCAAAATGATAAAACAAAAATAAAAACTTGCATATTAGAAAAAAATTAGAAACCCTAAGGAATGGAGAGGAGGGGAAATGACTTGCTAAGAGGAGGAGAGGGAGATTAGATTAAAACCTTGAGTCTGTTGGTGGATGGGGTGGAAGAAGCCCTAACGGAGAACTATCGCAATGCTCGCCAACATGAAAACGAGGGAAGGCTGCCAGCATGGGACAAAAATAAAAAACTATATATTAGGAAAAAAAAAGAAAATCTAAAGGAATGGGGAAGAGGAAAAATGGCTCACTAAGAGGAGGAGAGGAAGATTAGATCAAAATCTTAAGTCCATCAGTGTAGGAGATGGAAGAAGCCCTGACAACGAATTGCCACAATGCCCACCGAAACGAAAATGACGGGAGGCCGCCATCATGGGGGAAAATGGCTCACCAAGAGGAGGAGAGGGGAAAATGTTGCTGGTCATAGAGGAAAAGAGGAGATGGAGTGGAGGAGAGGAGGATAAGGGATGAAGTGTAGGAGAGAAGAGGGGAAAATGTTCGCCCAAATTATTTTTAGGCTTGGGGAAGAGGTGAAAATGCTGAAAATTTAGGCATCAAAATTTTTGGGCTAAATTTTCAAGAGCCTTTCTCTTGCTTGTTTTGAATCAAATTCATTCCATGTTGGATAGAGGTGAAAATGGCTCAACCATAATTTGGATCTAGCTCGTTTCAAGTTGGATGGAGGTGAAAATGGCTCAACCATGATTTGGGTCTAACTCATTTCAAGTGAACTAGAGGTGAAAATGGGTCAATCGTGATTTAGGTCTAGCTCATTTTAAGTTGGATGGAGGCAACCTTCATGGATGAAGCAAGCTTCAAGCTTGATTTCGGCTGATCCCAACCCAACACCATGATATCAATCCACTTGATCCAACCATTAAACCCATATGGGAAACCTGAGTTAATTTCGATTTTGGTTCCATCCCAATTTGGCACCATGATACTGATTTGCTAGATGGGACCGTTAAACCCATATAGGGAACTTGAGTAAAGCTCGATTTTGGCATGATCCCAACGCAGCACCACGATACCAAACCACTTGATCGGTATATTAAACCTATGTGATGAATTCGGGTGAAGCTCAATGTTCGCCAAATCCCAACCTTGCACCATGATATGTACCCACTTAATTTGACCATTAAACCCATGTGGAGAACTTGAGTCAAGCTTAAATTTGGCCCGATCCCAAACATGCACCATGATATATACCCACTTGAGCCGACTGTTAAATGATGTGAGGAATCTAAGTCAAGCTCAATTTTGGTTCGATCCCAACCTAGTACTATGGTACTGATCTATTAGATCGGATCATTAAACACATGGGGAACCCGAGTTAAGCTCGATTTTGACTTGATCCGAACCCAACACTATGAAACCAAACCACTTGATTGGTATATTAAATCCATGCTGTGAATTCGAGTAAAGCTTAATGTTGGTCCGATCCTAACCTGGTACTATGATACAATACCTATCCACTTGATCCAACCATTAAACCCATATGGAAAAGCTGAGTCAAGCTTGATTCGACCTGATCCCAAGTCGGTACTATGATATCGATCCATTAGATCGGACCATTAAACCCAAGCAGGGAACTCGAGTTAAGCTCAATTTTGGCCTAATCCCAATTTGGATGATACTGAATCATTTGATCAATATATTAAATTGATGCTGCGAATCCGAGTGAAGCTCAATGTTGGCTCAATCCCAATCCGACACCATGATGCATATTCACTTGATTCTATTATTAAACCCATGTGGCCAACTCGAGTCAAGCTTTATTTTAACCTAATTCCAACCCGGCACCATGATACTGATCCACTAGATTGGACCATTAAACACATGCAAAGAACTTGAGTTAAGCTCGATTTTGGCCTGATCCCAACCCAACACCATGATGCCGAACCACTTGATTAGTATATTAAACCTATGCTGCGAATTCAAGTGAAGCTCAATGTCAGCCTGATCCTAACCCATCACTATACCCACTTGATCTGACCATTAAACCCATGTGGAAAGTTGAGTCAAGCTCAATTTTAGCCTGATCCTAATCCGGCACCATAATACCAATCCACTAGATCAAACCACTAAATCTATGCACGGAACCCGAGTTAAGCTCAATTTTGGCCTGGTCCCAAGCCGGCACCATAATACTAATCCACTTGATCCGATCCTAATGTTGGCCCAATCCCAACTCGGCGCCATGACATGTACCCACTTGATTCAACCATTAAACCTATATGGGGAACCCAAATCAAGCTCGATTTTGATCCAATTCCTTTCCATTCAGAGGAAAATTTTTCCTTTCCATTCTAAATTTTCCCTTTCTGTTAAATTTTTAAGTGTAAATAGTTGTCTCTTGTGCATGCGGTAGAATACTGTACTCTGCATGAAATATCTTTGCACAATATAGATAAAGCTAAATAATTTAGATGTTTATTTTGTTACTAGTATGGATACATTAGCTCCTAGGGTGATGCTTGCTGGTGCCCAATTTGTGCACATAAAAAGTTATACCCCATGACTTGAGAGGAATGGTGTACCCTGTAGGAATTGTCTTGGTGCCAATTGAATTGTTTTGTTACAAGCATACCTTATTCTCCAAAGCCATATCAAATTGATTTGCTTTTATTATGGAATTTATGCTACTTTGTTACTAGGTGATAATCTACCCACAACAGTAACAATGAAGAACTATGATTGAACCTACTCCATTGCACTTATTAGCCAAAACCTTTAACCTTTTCATGCAGGACAACCAAAATAAAAGAAGAAAAAAGATCAAGCTTCCTTCCGTTCATCAATAATAAATCACGTTCGATCGTGGTACATTATTTTCAGGACAGACAGTATAGTTGCCTATACTTTGCTCAAGAGGCATGACTGATTGACACGGGACCAAAGCACGATCAATCTAAATGATGTAGATGAATGCCATTTTAGAGATCAATAAACAACTAGCAATAATAAAGTAAATCAATAGATAGTAGAAATTAAACATGCTCATGAATAATTATAAAAATATAAATATAAATGGAATGAAGAATAACAAAAAATTAAGCATGTAAGAAAATCCAAAAAAGATAAGAAGAATCTAGATCATGGTAGTTAAGAAACTATCTAAGAAGAATCTAGATCATGGTAGTTAAGAAACTATCCTGATTATGGCTCTTAATCTTTTAACCAAGCAGATCTATCGATAAAAAACTGGATCTTTACCAACATCAGATCTAAAAAAAAATAAAAAATAAAAATCAAAGATCAGTTGAGAAGGAATGAAGGTTCTTATCAATATTTGATCTGTAGAATAATAGATCACTCTTTCTCTCTCTGCATGATGGATGAAAATTTTGGAGGAGACAAATCTTCTTTTGGGGGAACAGACTTGTGTAGGTAGATGGTGAAGATAAATCAGGATCGTAGGAACCCTGAATTTGAAGAAGATGAAGATTAAAGAGATAGAAAAAAAGTGGGCCTCACACCCTCCCCTCATAGGATGATTTTGGGTCTCACACCCTCTCCCTCTCGAAGTGATTGATACAAGTATTTATGGATGAAATCATTCATACATTCATTGTCTCATTCATGAAAGATATATGGGTTTATATAGGATCCTAGAGATCCTATATCTTTAGAAATCCTATTTTCTTTATAGGAAAAAAATCAACCCTCCCAACGAAAAAGTAAAACATTATGTATGATTTTCAAATACAATAATATATCATATCTATCTTTTATGGAACCATAGGAAAGAAATCAGCTTTTTAACAAAATAAGTAAGAAATCAAGAACTCTTAAGAAATCCTAGGGAAGAAAAGAAACTCCATGTGGGTACTTGATGCTTGGCACAACTTGGCATGAGGATCCTTGGGCATGACACATGCTGGCATGTGTTGTTTCCTCCCTGAGCATATGGAGGATGGTGACTCCAAAGATGACATGGACCAAGCTTGCTTCTTTATGATGGTCTCTTTCCAAATAAGGCTCAATCCAAAATAAACTCAAGTATGGTCCTATGGATCCAAAACTAAATATATCAAAAGAACTAATTGACTAAATCAAAAGGACTGAAACTAAATAACTGAAGTAGAGTTATTCTAATATGGCTTCTTCAATCCAAATTAAATCTAAATTTGTTGCCAACTTCTGATGGCTCTGGTGTCGCACCAATTCTCTTGGGATGGAGAGAACTCGATCCTGTCGAGTGGGGGTCGATTCTACTCTGGTGATGCTCAAGCAAATCATAATTAATACGCTGCAGCTCTTCTCAAGTGATTCAGGTATCCTCGAACTATAGTCAACCCGCCATCTAACTAAGTACCATTGATAGCCTCAACTCTATATGGAGATGATCTGCTCGCCCAAAATTCTCTCAATCTGATTATGCTTTGACATTTTGGCTGGTGGACACTCAAGAATAGGTTCTCTCTTAAAGGTTGGTTCTAGCTCAAATGGCTCACTAAGTATCCAAGTTGGCTTTTTATAGATGACGAGATCTGCAACGTTAAAAGTAGAGCTAATCCTAAAATCAGAAGGTAAGTCCATAACATATGCATTTGGTTCAATCTTCTTTAAAATCTTAAATAGACCTGCTCCTCGAGCATGTAACTTCTTGATAGTTTCTAGTGGGAACCATTCAGGCCTCATTCAAACCATCACATAGTCTCCTTCTGCAAACTCTTGGACATGTCGATAAGAATCTGCATTCTGTTTATAAACTTTATTACTAATATTAATTTTTTACCGATCTCTTTATGTAAACTCTTGACATGCTATGCAAATGACTCTGTAGATTTAAAAATTCTAGCATGAATGGGCAGTGGGATAAGGTCTATTGGTTTTCTAGGTTGATATCCATGAACTACTTCGAAAGGACTCATGCCAATGGATCTATTAACAGAGCTATTATATGCAAATTCAGCTCAGGACAATAAAAGATCCCAATTACTCATATATTTTTCAATCAAGCAATGCAACAAATTTCCAAAACTTCTATTGACCACTTCAGTTTGACCACCTATTTGCGGGTGAAAGGCAGAAAAAAATTTTAATTTTGTGCCCAGAAGGTGCCATAGGATTTTCCAAAAGTATCTCATGAATCTAACATCCCTATCAGACATAATGGTTTTGGGCAATCTATGCAATTTAACAATCTCATTAAAATATATTCTTGCAACTTTCGAAGCATCAGATGTTTGGCAATAGGGTAAAAAAATGGGTCATTTTTGAAAACCTATCTACAATCACTAGAACAGAATCATGCTTCCTAACCATCTTAGGTAAGCCTAAAACAAAATCTATGCTAACATCTTGCCAAGGACAGTCTGGAATAGGCAAGGGTGTGTATAGGCCAGTGTTCTATTTTCTCTACTTGGCTACAGCACACATTCTATACTGGGCAATAATTCAAGCGACATCTCTTTTAAGGCTTGGCCAAAAAAACTGAACTTCTAACAACTCTATGATTTTATTCCTACCAAAGTGTCCAGCTAATCCTCCAGCATGTAGTTCCCAAACTAAAAAATCACTTAAAGATGTACGAAAAATACACAGCCTAGCTCCTCTAAATAAGTAACCATCCTGAAGGGTATATTCATTGTATTTTCTAGATGGTCCTTTTCATAAAGTGATAAGTATACTACCAAAATCTGGACACTCCTCATAATCATTTTTAATCTTTTCAAAACCAACAACCTCCACACCAACGATGGATAACAAAGTATGACGACGACTTAGGGCATCAGCAGCATGATTCTCTACACCCACAGGGTGTTTCAAAATAAAAGTATAGGCTTGCAAAAACTCAACCTACCTACCATGTCTATGATTCAATTTTTTTTGAGAATTTAGAAATCGGAGGGCTTCATAATCTGAGTATAAAATAAATTCTTATGGTGGTAGGTAATGTCTCTAGTATCTTAGGGCTTGGACTATCGCATAAAACTCTTTATCGTAGGTAGATTACTTTAGTTTAAAATCATTAAGTTTCTCGCTAAAGTATGCTACCGGATGAATTTTTTGACTAAGGACACCAATCCCAACTCCTGATGCATCACATGCTACTTTAAAAACCTTGAAAAAATTAGGTAGACGTATGACTGGGGCGTGGATCATTTTATCCTTAATGTCTAGGAAGACTCTATTGGCTGCTTTAGTCCATTCAAAATCTTCCTTTCTAATGTAGTCAGTGATGGGAGTGGCTATGGTGCTAAACCCTTTTATGAACCTGCGATAAAAGATTGCTAATCCATGAAAACTCTATACATCGTGCACACTCTTGGGTACCGGCTACTCAACTATTACTCTAATTTTTTCAGGATCGACAGACACACCATCAGGGATAATAATAAAATCTAAGAAGGTGATACGGTCTGTCATGAAAGCACATTTCTTAGGATTGGCATACATGCTTTCTACTCTAAGAACTTGGCATACTTTTCGGAGATGATTTAAATGGTCCTTCCTAGTTCGACTATAGATCAAAATACCATCAAAGTACATGACTACAAACTCTCTTATAAATGGTCACAATACCTGGGTCATCAATCTTATGAAAGTACTAGGGGCATTGGATAATCTAAATGGCATCACCATCCACTCATATAAACCATTTTTCGTCTTAAAAGTAGTTTTTCACTCATCTCTCGATCTAATTCTTACTTGATGGTAACCATTTTTAAGATCAATCTTAGAGAAAATAGTGGCTCCAACCATCATATCTAGCATATCATCTAACCTAGGGATGAAAAAAATGGTACTTAATGATGATCTTTTTAATGGCACGGCTATCTATGCACATGCTTCATGTACCATCTTTTTTTGGAGTCAATAGTGTAGGAACCACATAAGAACTTAAACTTTCTCTCATAAATCTCTTTTTCATCAACTCTCTAACTTGCCTTTGCAGCTTAGCATGCTTAGTAGGGTTCAGCTTATAACGGGGCAAATTAGGTAGGGTAGATCCAGATACCAAATCAATAGCATGTTGAATATTTCTCATGGACGGTAAGTGATCTAGAAGATCCTCAGAAAAGATATCATGGAATTCACTAAGAAAACTGACTACTTCCTTGGGATGATCTACCTTAAGGTCCTCACGAACTTCTCTCACAACAAGCATCCAAACTGGTGATCCATGACTCATGGTCATCTCTAATTCCTTAGCACCTATCAGATAGAGGCTTTTCTTTTTGATGTTTTCTTTTGGTCCATCGCCCATCATTCTATTGGTAGCCTTAGGTGTGGAAGGATTGATTGTGATCTTCTTACCTTTATGAGTGAAACTACAGGAGTTGGTTCAGCCATAAATCATAACATCATTGTCAAATAACCAAGGTCGACCTAATATAATACTTTCGACTTTCATGAGTAAGATATCGCACCAAACATGATCCTAATAAGAATGGACCTAGATGGAAATACGGCATCTAAGTTTAATAAAAATAGAAGAGGAATCTATTCAAGACATACGGTATGGACTGGGATGATCTATAGGAGCTAATCCTAATCGCTTAACCATGTTAGTGGAGATGGCATTGATACAGCTACTGCTATCTATGATCATCTTACAAATTTTATCACTAAATTTTATGAAGATATAAAAAATAGAGATCTTACGTCAGTCTTCACTCTTCTTAATCTGTGCTAGAGCGTACCTAATAACTCCAAGCCTAAAATCTGACTCTAGTGTAACAAAACTTAGGATGTCCTTAGTACTCTCAAACTGCTCGACTAAGTCTGGATCAGCTTCATAAACTTTCTCTTCACTATTTTCTAGACTTTTCTCTTTTAATTCTTTCATAAATAAAGATCGGTTAGGGCATTGTGTAGCAAAATGACCATAACCATGGTATTTAAAATAATGGGATCGAGAACTACTTTCCTTAGATAACTCTTCTACAACTCCTTTTCCTTTATCTTCTTTTCTCATAATAGGATTTGTATGTGGAGGTCCATTACTAGGAGCCTGGTTAGTATTGGGTCTCGATCCAGAAGAAGTTATTCGGCTATGTTTAAGATGATGGATAGTTAAATACCTAGAGAATCTCTCAAAGTCTAGGGCAAGTTGATAAGTTTGTTCTAACATGGTTACCTCTTGCAAAGAGTTCATGCTGGATATCCTCTCATAATTCAGCTTTAAAGCTAGATAAGGTAACAACCCTATCTTCGATTACTCCACATCTCATGAGGTACTCAACAAATCTCATGATGTACTCGATGATTGATCTATTTCTTGAGTAAGTCTCTACCACTGATCTAAAAATCATTGTTGGTAGAAGGTGGGGAGGTATTTTTCTCTGAGTTTCTTCTTCATTTCATCCTAGGTTTCTATCAGATCTTGTCTTCTCTAGTTGAGAAGATGTTCAACACTTTTCCAATAAAGTCAGGCTTGCCTAACCAACTTCATCCTAGCAAACCTAACTCTCCTTGCTTCAGACATTTCATACCATCCAAAATAATGGTCCATGCTCGATTTTCAATCTGGGTACTCTCTCGGATCTAGACAACCATCAAAACATGAGGCTTCGATCTTCACATTTCTAAGGACATGCTCATCTTGGTCGAACTGGTTATGGTGTGGGCATGCTGCTATAGGATGATCTAGGTCTAGATTTCTTCTTTTCTATCCTATAGGCAATTGGGGAGACTCAGGTTCATGTTGTCTTTGCCTAGTTTCTTCTAGTACTGTTATTCTTTCACTCATGATTTTCATAAAATCTTTCATGTTATTAAACTTCTTGGTCAGGGCATTAATTATTGTTCCTACGCCTGCTCGAAGCTACAGCCATAGATCTGATCTCTTGCATGAAACTGGGTGTTAATCCAGCAAACTGAAGAAGATCTAAGAAAGATGAGAGAAGCTAGAGTTTTGGTGTTGGAACTAGAGAGAAGAGAGAAGAGAGTTGAGGGAGAAATAGTCTGTATTCCATAGGATAATGATCCCCTAATACAACCTATGTATTTATACATAGCCATTAGACCCGACCAAAAAACTCTTCGGCTAATCCAATACATGAAATTAGCCTCCTTAAGACCTCTCAAACCAGGCCTTAAGACTCCTAGGATCAATCTAGACCCTAGCCTAAAATAGATCCTCGTGTAACTTTGCCCGTGCACTAAGTCGGTTCAATCTCAGCACTGAGCCGGCTAAGTTACACTAGGTCAGCTCAGTCTGAAATTGAGCTGGCCTAGTCCTATGCCTGCCAGCAGTTCCGAATGCTCAGCTCTCTATTTTGCCTATGCACTAAGACTTAGCTAACCTAGTTTTGGACTGAGCCGGCTAGCCTGCAGAAAATCTCCCTTCTGCAGTCTTGATTCTTCGGCTTTGGTTTCTTGCTCCACCTTGAATCTCAGATCTTCAAAGCACCAATCAAGCCCCTGGAGGCTCTTAATACTCGAACCTCAAGCCCGTGGAGAGCTACATACCGCCTCCACCCTAGCACAACTTCTGTCCTAGCCCTAGGACCACACCTGTCCTAGCCTCCCCAAAGCCCTCACCTTGGCTCCGCCTATGGCCTCCCAAGACTTGGAAGCACTACACCACCTACAATCTCTATCTTGGTGCACCCAAGCCTTGTTACACCTGGAAACATCCTCCTGCATGATCCTGCTATCCCTGCATGTCCTGATAGCCCCTCGTGCTCACCTTGCCACTATCATTCTTCTTCAATTGCTGAGCTTCTTTTGAGGCCTTTGGGATGACCACCTCCACCGCTGAAGTCCTTGGCTTGTTTCTTTACACCACCTTTGAGGTTATAGGTATCCTTCTTCTTGGCAGCTGTATCACTTATTTTGAACTTTCCTGGAGATCATGCAATATTTCTTTACCGACACTCACCGCATATCCTGATGCTCCACCTGACACTGTTTTCTCAGAGCCATGCCTATCTCCTTGCACAATCCTGTCCACCTGGATCTGTACAGCCTTGACACTGATGCTGGGATATAGAAACTCCCTCTGCACCCCCTTGCTTTGAACACATGTCACAACTTCCTCCTTCCATGAAGCCACCTCTGCCCGATGCTCCATCTGGAACTAAAATCCTTTTGATGCCATAGAAATCAACTCTATCTTTGAGTCCCTCGAGGCCAACCATCCAATGCTGCACTGCTGGACCTGCCGCTGTACCTCGAACACCATCACTGACCCTTCAGATCCTCTACACTCTGCAGACTTGTCCAAAACCATGTCAGATATACCGCACCCTGCAAGCTCCTCCGAGACTACCAAGAGCTCATCCGAATCTTCACTTTCAGCGACTGTACTGATGGAATCCGAGCTTTCTTCTCCCTTGCACTTCTTCGAAAGTGGACACTTTCGCTTAAAGTACTCTACTTCTCCACACTTGAAGCATCTCTTGGACCCCTTGCTGCCTCTCTGTTTGTTCTTCTTCTTTCCTTTTCTATACTTCTCTAAAACCACAAGACTCTCCTGGAAGACCTTCCTCTTCGTCATCCATTTTTGCTGCTTGTTGGACCTGAGCATTGATATGATCTCCTCGTACACCAATGTCTCCTTACCATACAGCAAAGTTGTCCCCAATGGATCGAAGCTCCTGAGTACCGAACATAGCAACAATAGACTCTTGTCCTTCTCTTCTGAATCCATCTCCATATTGAGCAAGTCCATGCTCATCTGATCAAACCGATGAATATGCCCCACAACATCCTCGTCCTCCTACATACGAAGGCTATACAGTTGCTTCTTCAGCATCAACTTGTTGCACATATTCTTTCCCATGTACAACTACTGCAACCTTGATCATAATCTCTTAGATGTTCTCTCCTCCAACACACCATATAAAATCTCATCTGCCAAACAAGCCCTAATCGTGGCACATGCCCTTTTCTCTAAGAACACCCACTCCTTGTTTGTGATCTCCTCCGGCCTATCTTCCAAGGTTGAATCTAATCTCATCTGAACCAGCAGATCCTCTACCCTTACCATCCACATCGTGAAACTTTTCTTTCCATCAAACTTCTCTAATCCTACTTTCAACCTGCTATTTTTCATGATCAATCTGAATCAAATAACAACAAATAAATAGATCTGAGAAATACCTTGACTAGGAATGATGGACAGCAGTCCTGTGATCTCTTCCTTCCTCACAAAGCCTAGAGAAAGCCTTTAGATCTGAATCTCACTATTGATCTCTGCTAAAAACTAATTTTCTTCTTCCTTCATGCTCAACCTTGCTCTGATACCAATTATTGTTCCTATGGCTGCTCGGAGACATAACCATAGATCCAATCTCTTGCGTGAACTTGGGTGTTAATCCAGCAAACTGAAGATCTAAGAAAGATGAAAAAAGCTGGGTTTTGGTGTTGAAATAAGAGAGAAGAGAGAAGAGAGTTAAGGGAGAAAAGGTCTATATTCCATAGCATAATGAAATCCTAATATAACCTATGTTTATACATAGCCATTAGGCTCGACCAAAAAACTCTCTGGCTAATCCAATACATGAAATTAGCCCCCTTAAGACCTCTCAAACTAGGCCTTAAAACCCCTAGGATCAACCTAGATCCTAGCCTAAAATAGACTTTCGCAGAACTCTGCCCGCGCATTGAGCCGGCTCAGTCTCAGCACTGAGTCGATTAAGTTCCATTGGGTCAGCTCAATCTAAAATTGAGTCGACCCAGTCCTGTGCCGTGCCAGTAGTCCCAAATACTCAACTCTCTATTTTGCCTGTGCACTGAAACTTAGCCGACCCAGTTTTGGACCAAGGTGGCTAACTTGTAGAAAATCTTCCTTCTGCAGTTTTGATTCTCCAACTTTGATTTCTTGCTCCACCTTGAATTTCAGATCTTCGAAGCACCAATCAAGCTCCTTGAGGCCCTCAATATCCGAACCTTAATCCCATGGAGAGCTACATGCCACCTCCATCCTAGGACAACCTCTATCCTAATCCTAGGACCACACCTGTCCTAGCCTTCCTGCAGCCCTCACCTTGGCTCTGCCTATGGTCTCTCAAGGCTTGAGAGCATCACACTACCTACATTAATGATGGCTATTGTATTGGAATCCATATTGATATTGGATGGGTAAGTAGGATGTTGGTACTGAAAACCTGATCTAGTAGTCATGCAAGTTCAGGATGCAGAAATAAGATGCAGTAAGAAAGAGAAAAAAAATACTAAAAAGTAATTATGAAATTTAAAATATAAATAATTAATTTATAGAAATTTAAATTATAGAATTTAAACTAAAGTCCTAACCAATCTGACTCTGATACCAAATTGATGCGGGA
This sequence comes from Cocos nucifera, assembly GCA_006176705.1. Lineage (NCBI taxonomy): Eukaryota > Viridiplantae > Streptophyta > Magnoliopsida > Arecales > Arecaceae > Cocos > Cocos nucifera. The sequence continues at coordinate 298,880 of QRFJ01001788.1, forward strand.
CAACCAAAAAAGAAAAGTAAAAATCAAAGATCAGTTGAATGAAGGTCCTTATCAATATTTGATATGTAGAATAATAGATCACTCTTTCTTTCTCTACATGATAGATAAAAATTTTGGAGGAGATAGATTTTCTTTTGGTAGAATAGGCTTGTGTAGGTAGATGGTGAAGATGAATCGGGATCGTAAAAATCCTGGATCTCAAGAAGAAGAAGGTTAAAGAGATAGAAAAAAAAAGTGGGCCTCACATCCTTCCCTCATGGGATGATTTTGGGTCTCACACCCTCTCCCTCTCGGAGCAATTGATACAAGTATTTATGGATAAAATCATTCATACATTCATTGTCTTATTCATAAAAGATACATGGATTTATATAGGATCCTAGGGTCCTATTTCTTTAGGAATCCTATTTCCTTTACAAGAAAAAAATCAATCCTTCCAACAAAAAAGTAAAATATTATGTATGGTTTCCAAATACAATAATATATCATATCTATCTTTTATAAAATCATAGGAAAGAAATCAGTCTTTTAACAAAATAAGTAAGAAATCAAGAACTCTTAAGAAATCCTAGGAAAGAAAAGAAACTCTATATGGGTGCTTGATGCTTGGCACAATTTGGCATGAGGATCCTTGGGCATGGCACATGCTGGCATGTATATTTTCTTCCTGGGCATGTGGAGGGTGGTGGCTTCAAAGATGACATGGACTAAGCTTACTTCTTTATGATGGTCTCTTTCCAAATAAGGCTCAATCCAAAATAAACTCAAGTGTGGTTTTATGGATTCAAAACTGAATGCATCTAAAGAACTAATTGACTAAATCAAAAGGACTGAAACTAAATAACTGAAGTAGAGTTATTCTGATATGACTTTTTCAATTCAAATTGAATCTAAATTATGTCACCGACTTTTGGTGGCTCTGTTGTCCATACCATCTTTGCACTAAGTAATGATCCCCAGATGATGTCTAGGGACAATATCATCTTATTATATTCATATTTTTTAACCTTTTTACTGCTAGTGTATGATTTGTTGAATAATAAATGCTAAAATGAAGTAAACAATTTAGTGGTCCCAAGGAACAGAGAAAAGGATTTGCTGAAAATAATGTACCTACCAACATAAGAGGCATGTAGTGCTATAAATCTTAGTAAAAGGGAATGGCATGCCAAAAAGCATGCATAATATACTCAAAAGAATTTTCTCCAAAAGAATAGCATGTTAAGATATAAAGAGGTCTTCCCACTTGACTAACAACTACTGAGATTCTTGCTCTTGCTTTTCAGTGAACCTATGCCGCTACTCCCATACCTTAAAACAAAACACAAGCTACTAGAGATAAGAGTCTCTGCATTTGCAAACCATGAATGAACATGAAACCATAAACACCCTGATCATAGTTTGGAATGGAAACCAAGTATTTACATGTAATGACATGTGTCTGACACAGACTTCATTCACACACAAAAAGAAAAATAATAATTGCACAAGAAGATTGTGCATGTGAAGGATTTGGTGACTAGGGCAAAAGCATGGATTTCAAAGCATTTTATATGAAATCATAAAACTAAATCCTAACCCAAGGACCACCTTATTAAAAATTAAATCATATAATAGATAATTATAAAATAAATTAGGATATAGGAACATACCTCTGATTGCTAAACCCTAACTCGAGTCTAAATTTCGGCAGAGGTCCTACCAGGATTCCATCAGGTGCCCATGTGTTTACCCTCCAACATTGATCTATATGGAAACTTGATCAAACCTCTAACACCTTTTAAAACTTATTCCTTCAATTAAAATTCTTATTGCAAGAATTTTAATTTTGTTTGGACAGAACCTCCTCTTACCCTTATCGTCTCCCTCTTAGCCTATCCTTTCCTAACTTTCTATTCTCCTTGTCTTTCTTTACTCTCTTCCTAAGCTCTTGTCCTAAAGCAGATCACTTGTCCTAATTAAGACTTTATCTTAACAAGGGAAGGAAGAGAGAAATTGGACAATTATAGAGAGAATGTTATAAAAAAAGGATCGGATTTGATTTCATCGGACTCTCGGTGTGCGCCCCCTGTTTATAATGTATGTAGGGGTGCCACAACCAATTTCTCATGCCTCCTCCCAAAATATTTCTCATGCCTTCTAATGCATCTCATGCCTATCAGGAATATTAGAACATGTGGAAGTTCATTGAATTAATCTGAAGGGATGCCTTGTCATAGAAGGATTCTTCAGACTAATTCAACATAGTTTCTTCCGAAGAGTCACATGAGTTCAATATTGGTGCCAATAAACCAAGGGTTTAGATCTGATTTAAAGACCATCTAATGGTCCATAAATGGGGTGCCTAATCAGAATGTGGCATGGGAAAATATTGGGCATGGAAGAGTCCTTAACCACTTGGACTCTTAAGTCAAAGTAGTGCCATTTCAAGGAGCGGCAAGGTTGCTTGCCTTATCCAATTTTTAGATAAAATACAGTGGACTTTAACCTACAGAAGGACTCTTCTGTGCCTCTCATTTGAAGTCCATGCCACAAATTAATTTTTACATGATGTAAAAAATGGATAAGGCCATAAGGAATGGTGCCAAGTCCCTTCATGCACCAAAACACTTCTAGCGCATAGATTAAATCCCATGCGCCAAGAAAGAGACTCTCTAGCACGTGGGACTCAAATATGAGGTGCCCAAATCCCTGGTCATCCAGTTAGGGGTCAATCCAATTAATGACCAAAATTAATTTGACCAAAATTAGATCTAATTAGCCCAAATCAGAACCCAACACTACTATAGAATGGGACTATGGCAGTGCATACTATGGCAGTAATTTTGAAAACCACTATCATAGAATTTACGATAATGGTTATATAAAACTGCTGCTATAAATTAGATCTATGGCAGCAATTATTGTCAACCACTGCCCTAGGTTGACTTATAGCAGCGGTTATATAAAACTGCTGCCATAGGTTGATCTATGGCAGTGGTTTACAATAACCGCTGCCATAGGTCAGATCTATGGTAGCGGTTAATGAACTGCTATCATACAGTTTAGACCTATGATTATAGTTAGCAATAATTGCTGTAATAGATTGAAATCTATGGCACTGATTAGATATAACCACTACTATAGGTCCGATCTATGACAACAATTTTGCTTAACCGCTACCATAGGTTTGTCTATTGCAACGATTCATTGTAATCGCTGCTATATTTTTTTCATATTTTTTCTCTAAATATTATATAATTCTAAAATTTAATACATATCTTCATTGATTATTATCTTAATAATTAACATTAGAGTGTCATCACAAAAGATCACCTCGATCCGATGGCCCTAGCTTCATCGATCGATAAACTTTGATTTCGACGGTCATGAATGATTGTATGATGATTTGAGAGATAAAGATCATTGATTAATCCAAAAACTTACAATGATGATCTTGGTGCCATTTGTATTATACTATCAAAGTTTCACTTCAATCGAATTCGTTATCATGGTCGATTTAGTATAGGATGATTTTGATCGTTAAATAAGAAACAAGTAATCAAAGGACCAGACGGCATTCGATTATGAGATAATTTTTTAGATAAATGATCTTGGCTACTACTTTAATAATTTTTATGATGGTGATCATAAAATATAAATAATTTCTATATGAATTATTCATGTTAAGCAAATCTTGCAAAAGCATAAGCATAACTATTGAAGGAGTTTAAGAACCGATGTCGAGAGACGTATAGTTTCGAATAGTTCTTAGATTTATGGTTTAAATTTTATAATCACCACCATAAAAATGATTAAAGTAGTAGTCAAGATTGTTTATCTAAAAATATTTCTCATAATTAGATGCCATTTGATTCTTTGATCACTTATTTCTCATTTAACGATTGAAATCATCCTGTACTAAATTGACCATGATAACGATATCTGATTAAAGTAAAACTTTGATAGTATGATACAAATGGCACTAAGATCATCATTGTAAGTTTTTAGATCAATCGATGGTCTTTATCTATCAGACCATCATGCAGTCATTTATGACCATTGAAATCAAATTTTATCAATCGATGAAGCTAGGGCCATTGGATCGAGGCGACCTTTTATGATGACACTAATAATAATTATTAAGATAATGAATGATGAAGATGTGCATTAAATTTTAGAATTATATAATATTTTTAAAAAAAAATAAAAAAAATATAGCAGCGGTTGCAATGAATCGCTGCAATAGATAAACCTATGACAGCGGTTAAATAAAATCACTGCCATAGATCGAATTTATAATAGCGGTTATATCTAACCGCTGCCATAGATTTTAGTCTATTGTAATAGTTAGCAGAAATTGCTACTATAGGTCTATTATAGCGATTGTTAACCATTGCTATAGTATTGACCTATGGCAGCGGTTTTGAAAATCGCTGCCATAGATTCGGCAAAAATTTTGATCCGCACCAAATCTTTCATCTTCTCAACATAAACTTTCACTCTCTCTTTCTTCCTCTTTTTACCCGAGCCCAAGCTACCCTTTCCATCACCGACCTGCCCCTCCGCTAGCTTGCCCCTTCGTCGGCCGCCTCCCCGCCCGCCTCCCTTTTTCTCTCTTTCTCTCTTCTCACCTTGTCCCTAGCTACCACCCCGCACTAGCTCATCGGCCACCGCCCCCTCCCCTAGCCCCACCATCGGCTTTGGCTCCCTTGGCCCCTCCCTTGGCTCCCTCTGGCTTTGGCTCCCTTGGCTCTCTCCCTCCCTCAGCCTCACGCTAGCTCCCTCCCTTCGCCGCCGCCCCCTCCCTCAACCCTAGCACCCCCTTCCCTCTAGCACCACTGCAGGCCCCGCCTCCCTCGATCCTAGCCCTCCGTCGGCCTGGCTCACCGCTAGCCTGCCCTTTTGATGGCCCCCTTTGGACCTGCCTCCCTCGACCTCGGCCCCGCACCCCGCTCCGCTGCCCCTTTTGGTTGTGCCCCACCACCCCACCCGGCCGCCATCCCCCTTTAGCCCTGCACCCCATTCCACCGTCAGCCACCTCCACTGGTATAGATTGACCCCACTATTTTTATTGATTAATTTATTAATTTATATTCTTTGATGCTTAATATAGTAAATTTATTGATTGATTTATTGATTTAGTGATTTTTGATGATTAATGAATATAATATTAAATTTATTATATTATTCATAAATTATTTATTTATATTTATAAATTAAAGTATATTCATAATTTAATATTATATTTTAAATTATTAAATTTAATATTATTAATAAATTATTTATTATTTTATATTAATAAATTAAAATATATATTCATAACTTAATATTATATCTTAAATTATTAAATTTAATATTAATAAAAATATTATATATATTATTTTTTATTTTATTATTTTATGTAATATGTTATTTTGAAAAATTAGTTTTTTTTATAAAGCAGCTATGATGATTTCTAGTGAAAAATCATTAATTCTTGGTATGATTTTATTAATGTGGAGAACTCTTATTTTTTCTCTTCTTCTATAAATATTTTAATAATTTTAAATGGCAAGATGATCTTGGATGGTGACTGTTTAGTGGACAATCGTTCGTAGCTAATTTGGTTTAGTTGTAGTGGATACCGAAAGGATGTTGCAATACATGATTAAATGATGAATCTAAGCCTCCTTTTTACTTTTATTTTCTTTATTTTTTTAATTTTTTAATATTTAAGTAAGTTCTATCCTGACTAATTTATTGCTTCTGATTAATAGAAAGTAAAATTATAATTTGTTGCACTTTCTTAATTATTTATGGATGTAATTCATGTTGTAGAATTTATTGCATAACATTTTCTGGCTTATTATTTTTATCTTGTTGCTTTTGTTTATTGCATTGCATAATGATAGACCCATCAATTGATTAGTGTATATAATCTTCAGCATCCATACATTGATATATTTTTTATATGGATGAAAGAATTGTATACAATGATCAATTGATCATCCAATTTGAGTCATTTGAAAATTGTAAATAATTCATAGATAATTACAATAATCAAATAGTATACTGAATGTTCTGAAAAAAATTTTGGATAGCATTTTTCTTTTGTTCTTTCTATACGAGAGAACTAAAAAAAAATATTATCAAAATTTTTTTCCATCCCTATTGCATATCGTTTGATTACTGTAATAAACCTATAGAATTAATATAATTTTTGAATGTAATAGAATCTATCTTTATTTATTAGTTGGTGATAGGATGCATTTAATTAGATGTATATGAAATATCTATTTGCTATTAGTTATGGCTTATGAGTTGTTTACAATGCATTGGTATATAATTTAAGTTTCACACATGATTTAATTCTAGTATTACCATTTTTAAAATGGATAAGGGGTGGATGAAGTTTAGTAGGCTCTTGCTAGAATATGAGGTTGGACTTCAAAAATTTTTTGATTTTGCTATAGAAAAATTTGGGGACCATGGACTTATCCAATATTCTTATAAGAGGTGTATGGATGGACAATGGCTATCTCATCAAGATGTAAAAGATCACCTCGCTATTTATGATTTTAAAGTCGATTATAAAATTTATTGGGATCAACATGGTGAGGGTAGGCCGCAAGGAGGCGATCAACATGATAGGGGAGTAGAACAAATGGTTCACGATATTTTTTCATTTGTTAGCCACAATGATGGTGCATCTATGTCCATGCCTAATTCTATGGTTGGTGGAATGACAAATAGTGAGAATATGGAGAAGGTCTGTAAGTTGATGGAGGATGCTAATATTCCATTGTATCTTAGGTGTGAAAAGATGGCGAAGTTGGCGTTCTTAATCCGGTTGTATCATGCAAAATACTCTAATGGGTTCAATAATAATGGAGTGAACTGCATACTAGAGCTTTTGAAGGATATTCTTCCGTATGATGCATAAATTCTTAAGAATAATTATGAGGCGTCGAAGATTATTGAACAACTGGACTTTACTTACATCAAGATGCATGCATGTTCCAATGATTGCATGCTCTATTGAGAGGGGACGTCAACCAAAATGAGTGCATGAGGTGCAGTATATCAAGATGAAAACATAATAAAGATAGTATATCAACCCGTGTACCTCAAAAGTTGATGTGGTACTTTTCTTTGATTCTGAGACTATAAAAGTTGTTTATATCGGTAAGAACATCGAAGGACATGAGATGGCATGAAGAGGAACAAACAAAAGATGATGCATTGAGGTATCCAGCCGATGGAGAGGCATGGTAGAAGTTTAATAAAATACATTCTGACTTCGCACAAGAGATATGTAATGTGATGTTGGGCTTGTTGTGCAACAGTTTCAATCCGTTCAAGTACATGAATATTGTTCATAGTGTATGGCCAGTGTTTATTCATATTTACAACCTTCCATCGTGGATATGTATGAAAAAATTCTTCGCTTTCATGACAGTACTCATCCCTGGATCAAATGAGGTAGGTAATGACATTGATGTCTATTTACGGCCTCTTATTACTGAGCTGAAATAGTTATGGAGCATTCAAGGCGTTCCAATTTTTGATGCTTTGATGAATGAATTATTCTCCATGTGTGCAGCACTTTTATGGACAATAAATGACTTTCTAGCTTATGCCCTAATATTGGGTTGGAGCACGAAAGATGAGCTAGCAAGCTCGATTTGTGGAAAAAACATCCGATCTAAAAGGTTGATACATCGGAGAAGCTTTAGCTTTATGGGGCATCGACATTTTCTCCGTTGAAACCATCCATACAGAAGGGATGCATGCTTCTTTGATGGCACTATTGAAGAAGGTGAGGCGCTTAGCCAGATGTTTGGGAGTGAGGTGTTGAGAAAGTTGGATGGTCTCAGTATTGAATTTGGAAAAGATGATTTGATTGGTGGTAAGAAAGGGAAGCATCGATCAAAAGAAGATGACACATATTTTAATAGGAGAAAAAAGAGCATCTTCTTTGACTTGCCATATTGAGAGATAAACTTATTATGCCACTGCTTAGATGTAATGCATATTGAAAAGAATGTGTGTAAGCTCCTATTGGCAATAATTTTGAAGATCAAGGATAAGACAAAGGATGACTTGAATTTCCGACTTGACTTAAAAGAATGGGATATTAGAAGATCACTCCACCCGAAGCTGGTAGGAGAAGAATAGTGGAAGCTCGCTCATGCATGCTATGTTATGAATACCTCCAAATGGTCCATATTTTTTCATGTGTTGAAGAATATAAAGATCCCAGATGGATACTCAAGCAACATATCAAAGCATGTGAATAGTAAGGATGTCAAACTTGGAAGAATTGAAGACTCATGATTATCATGTGCTGATGTAGGAATTGATCCCAATAGCTATTCGCCATATATTGCCAAAAAAAATTAGAATGGCTATTATTCATCTTTGCAACTTTTATAGAGATATTTGTGTAAAGACGTTGCTTAAGAAAGACATGAAGAAAATGAAGGCAATGGTGGTGACTATATTATGTGATCTGGAGAAGATATTTTTACCATCAATTTTCATAGTTATGATGCATCTCACTGTGCACCTTATGAAAAAATTATACTTGGAGGCTCAGTGTTCTGCCGATGGATGTATCCTACTGAAAGAAATATTCAAATTCTAAAATCTTATGTAAGAAATATGAATCGTCTGAAAGGATCTATAACAAAAGGTTATTTGGGTCAAGAGAATATGAATTTTTGTATCATATACTTAAATAAGCTCAAGACACGTCGTAACCAACCAATGAGGAATCAGGATGATCAGTATGAGCCAATTAAGCCTGCATTTGAGTCTATTCCATAGCCAGATGGATTTTTCACTTCATACCGCTTCACTAATTTGAGCATTAAGAAAAGAAATATGGCACACCACTATGTGCTCTTCAACTATGATGTCATTAAGCCATACATAAGGTAAGTCACTCAACTTTATTTATTTTATAATAATTATAAAAAATATTTAATTATACTTAAATTTATTTTTTGTGCATGCAGCAAATACAAGAAGATCATAAGAGCAAAATACGATGCTCTAAGTATGTGAGAGAAAGAGAAAATGCATAGCAAAGAATTTTCTGAATGGTTCAAAGATCATGTAAGAGATTACATATTCTTTCCTTATACAACTTATTTGAATATATTTACTAATTAATTAGGTGTCATCTCCTTAATTAGGTATGGAGATTATCATTTGATGATATGAGCTCTGAAGTATGTGCTCTTTTAATGGATCCTAATCGTACCATACATGAGTACAAATAGCTCGTCATTAATGGCTATAGATTTAATATTCATAGTCGGTCCGTAAACATGGCAACACAAAATAGTGGCATGATGTTGAGTGCTACTACTGGGTGTTATGCTAGCTCGAGAAATTCACAGTCTCGTATAGAGGATCTAAACTATTATGGGGTGGTGGAGAAGATAGTCATCTTGAACTATTATTCTAAAGAAAGGATTGCATTGATGAAATGTGATTGGTTTGATACTTTATCTCAGTCAGGGATGAAGACTAATGAGTGTGGTTTTACTCTCGTCAACATGTAATGCTATCTCTGCACTGAAGAACTGTATATACTTGCCTCCCAAGCTAGTCAAGTCTTCTACATTAATGATCCCTTGGAGCCTCAGTGGGGTATTTTTGTGAGGATGGTGCCTAAGCATATATTTGATAATATCGAGGTTGATGATGATGTTGGACCATGCATATAAAGTGCTCATCTAGGACCAAACTTATCTAAAGCTATCGAGGTCTTAGATATATTTGTCAGGAGAGATGGTGATGTCCATATTGTAGATGGCACTAGATGATGATTTTAATATTCTGGTATAGAGTCTATTATTTATTGATACTCTACAAATATTATTGTTCAACATGTTATATGGATTAATGTTCATTAATGTTCCAGGTCACGATGGCATTGAAACACCATTTCACATAGACCGAAATGCCTGGTATGTGGTGCAACTCTACTTGGAGGGGGAGGGAATCCTTTGCATCATGTACTATAATTTGTCGGATGTCTACTACGAGCTCAACCTGTCCATATAGACATATTAAAAAGAATAATCATCTAAATTGACCAAAATGAACTTTTACAAACCTTAATATTGATTTTTAATGCAACATTCTCTACATACTGCTTGTTTCTCCTACTAGATATGTGCTTTGGTAAGCAACATTATTAGCAATGTTGTTTACCAAAGCACGTATCTCATAGAGAAAATAAGCAGTATCTAGAAAATATTACATTCAAAATCAATGTTAAGGTTTATAAAAGTTTATTTTGGTCAATCTAGATGTTTGTTCTTTCTAATATGTCAATATGGATAGGTTGAGCTCGTCGTAGATATTCGACAAATTACAGTCATGATGCGGAGGATTTCTTTTCCCTCCAACTGGAGTTGCACCACATATCAGGCATTTTGGTCTATGCGGAGCTCTACATCTAAGTCGTAGGCGAAGCATACTTTATCTACCTTCGCATTAGCTATCTAGAGACCACCGACATCTACTCTATCAATATCTGAGCTCCAGCTCCAGCTCCTCCAGCTTCAGCTCTTCCAACTCGTGCTCCATCTCCTTCCGATGATGATGACTTAGATGTTGATTTAGTAGACATTTGATGTATTTTTTTAAAAAAATATTATAATAAATTTTATTTAATAATAAAATTTGATCATTTTAGAAATATTATCATGTTTATAATATTTTCTTATGTTATATATATTTAACTATATTTATCAGATAAAAAATAATTTTTTAAAATATTTATATTTTTTTATTATTCAAAATCTATGGTAGTGATTGTAAAATTGCTGTCGTAGGTGTGTCAACCACTGTCATAGATCACGTGCTAATCGATACGATAGGTCTATCATAGTGGTTTTGTAACTACTGTCGAAACTATGGCAGCAATTCTGTAACCGCTACCATAGTCGACCTATGGCAGTGGTTACGTAACCGCTGCCATAGTTTCTTTAGCAGTGGTTAATAAACCACTATCATACATGATGTAGCAGTGGCTTTATAACCGCTGCCATAGCTTTGAAATAATAGTAGTTTGTAGAACCGCTGCTATAGGCTTTCTATGGCAGTGGTTTTCTTAACCGCTGTAAGAACCACTGCCATAGACCTACGGCGATGGCCATAGTAGTAGTGGTTATATAACCACTATCATAGCCTATGGCAGTAGGTTTTAGGGATACGATAGTGGTTGTGAACCACTGTTGTAGCCTTTTTCTGTAGTAGTGCAATTTGAATCCAATTCGAATCTAGATGTTAGGATTTGCAACATGTGCTAGCTTGTTCAACTTGCAAACATGATCTAATCCAATTAGATTCTTGATCAATTCTCTTTATGTGTGATCCATTGGATTCCACATCTAGCTAGCGGTGGGTCTGGATGCAATTTGATCTAATTTGGTTAGAACTCAACCAAACCAATTTAGGTCAAATAGAGCTGATCCGATTTGATCAATCAGAATACTTTCTAATTGATGATTAAATTAAACTTTTTAATTTGATCAAACCTATAAGACATGATTGATATTTAGCAACGTATCATGTCTACCTAGAAGATATGAAATTTTTGATAAAAATATCAAAAATATCCTTTAGAAAGTTACCGTGTAACTTGTTCTCACGATCACCATGCATCCTGAATATGACTTTGAATATGAAAATATGTCAAATCCAATATCATATTCATATTTCTCTCAATCATATAATGATGATTTGATTAATAAAATATTAGAAATAATTTCTAATTTTCATGATACTTTGATCAAAGTTTTCCTAAATCATCATTCGATTGAAGCAGGTAGGACGCGATCTCCTCTTAATAGGAGTGATCGATTTGATATTGATCTACTTATAACCTTCATATATAATCCACTATATCTAAAACATCCCATACATGATTAAGTTATGAATGAGCATGAACCAAAATATGGATTCATGCATACAACATTCTATGGCAGTCTTGGGTCAAAATATTACATGCATAACTCCCACTATGAGAATCATCTGTTGATAAGTAGATAAGACTCCATCAGATATTCTTAGGTCGGATCAATTCAATAAACTCATTCTCTAATGAGCACCCACATTCTTGTGTTAGTGTCAAACACAAGTGATAGTGAGATCAATCATCCTCTCCATTGAGCATACACAGGATATGCCAGTCTTTTTGAAAACATTGATCTCCAACTCAATGCTCCATCGACTAGAAATATTTTAGATTAGAATTTTAAGATTTTAGGTCTCACAGGTATGATCTCATTATAATCTTAAAATTATAGCCCTAATCTATGGATTTCATCATAATCTTAAATAGATAATTAAGACACAGCATATGATTAAATATAAATGTCTTTATTTATTTTAAAAAATATCATTGCATGAGTCTGGAACATAAAAGAATATTTCATCAAAATACATATTTTGATTGGTTTGAGAGCATATTCCTTTCAATCTTCCACTTGCACTAAAGCTAATCGCCCTTATATTTTTAACCCCATACAATCGAGGTGGCAATCGAACTGCTACTGTGGTAGAGTCTTAGTAAACGAGTCTGCTATGTTGTTTTTTGTATCTACTTGTTCAATGATAACATCTTATCTTTTGATTATTTCACGAATGAGGTGGAAGCATCTCAGAATGTGCTTGGATTTATGATGAGACCTTGGTTTCTTTGCTTGGGCAACTACTCCAGTATTATCATAGTAAAGTGATACTCGGTTCTCAATCTCAAGAACAACATCCAATTCAGTGATGAAATTCTTCATTTAGATAGCTTCCTTGGTGGCTTCACTCGCAGCTATGTACTCTACCTCAATGGTTGAATTAGTTATAGTTGATTGCTTGGTACCTTTCCAACTCACTGCTCCACCATTCAGAGTAAAGACATACCCCAAAATGGATTTGCTATCATCATCAGGGTTTGATTGAAAATTGAGTTTGAATATCCTTCTAGTTTAAGATCAGATCCACCATATATCCAAAAAATATTCTTAGTCCTTCTCAAGTATTTAAGAATATTTTTCATAGCTTTCTAATGATCCTCTCCTGGATCAACCTGAAATCTACTAGCTATGCATAAAGTATAAGCAACATCAGATCTAGTACATAATATAATATACATTATCGATCCTACTGTTGAAGCATAAAAAATAAAACTCATTCTATTTCACTTTTCAGGTGTCTCAAGAGCCATCTTCTTAGAGAGATGTATGCCTTGACTCATGGGTAAGTAACCTCTTTTACTCCTATCCATGCTGAACCTTTTCAGTACTACGTCAAAATACCTAGACTGGGACAAGCCTAACATCCTCTTAGATCTATCTCTATAGATCTTTATTCTAAGTATATAGGATGCCTCTCTTAAGTCTTTCATGGAAAACTTATTTGATAGCCATAATTTGATTGATTGCAATATTAAGATATCATTCCTAATGAGGAGTATGTCATCTATATATTGAACCAAGAAAATTATGGCACTCCCACTAGTCTTCTAGTACACACATGATTCTAAAGGAAAATCCTGATTTCCTAGTCCAGGTTCGTTCAAATCTGATAAGATCAAGAGATATATTTTAAAATTTTTACTCTTTGATCTATATCAGATCTAGGATATTTCAAATCTAATTATTATTATTTTAAAAATTAAAATAAATTTAGATAAATTAAATCAAATTTAATTTACCCTAAAGTGGGTAATCCTATTACCCGTTGATGATTCTGTAAGCAGCGAAAGATTCTGGATCTAGCCACGCAAGTGCCTGGCCTCTATCAGTATCCACTCAGGCTGGATCTGGAGATCCTCTTCTTCTCTATCATATCTTCAAAAATCAGATTTGGATCTGATCCGGAGGATCTTCAAAACTCCTTTTGAAGATCAGCAGTTGTCCTTTGCAGCAGCGCAGCCTTCTAGCTTTCAGTCGTCTTTCTCTCATCTGGATTGCATCAACCAAGGTCCAAAACTCCTTTTGGACATGGAGAGGAGAGGGAAAATGTGGGTTTGGCATGGAGGAGGAGAGGAGAAGCAGTCTTGGGGCATGGAGAATTGTGATTTTCTTTGAGTTGGGCGTAGGGTCTTATTTATAGACTAAGCATGATCCAACTCCTCTTCTTCCCAACCAATCACAACCCTTTATGAAATTAGATCTAAATTTGATTGGTGGAAATAGAGTCTCCTGGATTCCTCCTTAGAAGGCACCTAAGACCAATCAAAGTTGGTTCTTAAGAGAACTCTAATTAGAATCCAAAAAGAAGATGGAGTCCATGTCCAACAGGGACTTCTGGGCGCCTCCAACTTGGGCACACACCAAGGGTGGCGTGCACCCTCCTCCTTGCCAGGTTCTGGTAGGGGGACAAGCCCCCACCAGCCCTCCAATAGGTGCATGACACGTGGACAAAAACCTTTTTTGACTTGGACAAGCTTCAGTCAGACCATATGAAGGCCTCTGATTGAGCACAAACTTCTTTGGCTCAGACAGGACAACTTATTTATGATAGTAAAAGAAGAACGTTAGGTTCAATCGAGTGCTAGCACGATTTTCTTGAACCTAATTGAATCTCATTCAGATCAATTAAACTAGATCAGTTCAATTGATGATCACCAGATTCAAACCCTTGTTTGTGTGACCCAGTTAGGTTCAGTTCTGTATGGTAATGGGATATGTCATGATCTCTATCATCGACATCATCGAAACTCCTTTCGATGGATCAGAACTCTTCTGATTCGAACAGCTAGAATGATCGATCATCTAAATCATTCTAATTGCTCCCAAAATCCACCAGTGACACCTAGCAGTATATGGTGGCAACCCATCAGAGCTGAATGCGAACCTCTTGGTGCAGCTACCTGTGTGATTAAGTTCTTCTATCTTGAGCCCCGATCAGATTAGGGTTAAGGTGAACTCGTCAAACCCTAGTCTCTGTCATATGATGTAATCATTCGATTCAAGTCCAATGTGAAAACCTAAATAGAAACTCTTTCTATTATTTCACTCTACCATGGCCATGGGCTTTCTGGACTTGATTCTCATGATCATCATAGGGCTGCTCCTCTACCACCGAGGTAGATAGATTCCATCTTGATGCAATCCAGTTCCTACAATGAACATGCTATAGCCAACATACACCTCAGGGTTCCATATGGCTAGGAGACCGAGTAATGGTGTAGTCAAACTATAACACCCTCAAGGTGAACTGCCGATGCATCTCAGGTCAAAGAACCAGACACACTACTGCAGCATCGAGTCAGTCATTGACGAGAAGGTAGACTTCCTAATGACTACTCGAGGTGGTCACGCTCAGTGCCCTCGTTCTCTAACGAGTACCTGTACTCTCGCTCCGGTGTCTCCACACCGTAGACTCAAGACTCATCTACTAAAGAGAAGCGATCGTACACCAACCTTCCGGATCAATCACCATCCTCGTGATGATCCTATGGTCGGGAGCTGTTTATGAGTTAATAATGATTATTCATGTCTTAAATTTTCAACTCTTGAAAATATGAATTATCATTACCATTAACTCAAAGGATGTATCACAGACACTAAATACACATGTGTGATAGAAAATAACCCATTTTATTGAATTATAGTCAAAATTATAATTTTGCCCCTAGAAGTGTATTACAAGTGTCAGCCAATTCTGGCTTCTAGGGCACATATATCTAACAATCTCCCACTTGTCCTAAAGCCAATTGGCTACAAGTCTAAGTCCCATCTTCTCAAGGTGGGCTTCGATCTTCTGCTGGCCCAACGGCTTTGTAAGTGGGTCTGCCACATTATCTGCGGAGTTGACT
This sequence comes from Cocos nucifera, assembly GCA_006176705.1. Classification (NCBI taxonomy): domain Eukaryota; kingdom Viridiplantae; phylum Streptophyta; class Magnoliopsida; order Arecales; family Arecaceae; genus Cocos; species Cocos nucifera. Next base: position 314,682 of record QRFJ01001788.1, read on the forward strand.
CTCTTGACCTCAACGTAACCTTTCTCAAGGTAATCGCGGATGAGATGATATCGCCGCTCAATGTGCTTGGACTTCTGGTGAGACCTCGGCTCCTTAGCAAGGGCTATGGCGCCATTGTTGTCGCAGTAAAGAGGAATGGCATCTGATGGCATTACTCCAATTTCTGCAGCAAACTTCTTGTACCAGAATGCTTCCTTTGCAGCCTCTGATGCAGCTATATATTCTGCTTCCATGGTGGAATCTGCTATCAGTTTGCTTGGAACTCTTCCAGCTGACAGCTCCACCATTGCACACAAACAGACTTCCAGATGTCGACTTTCGATCATCTATATCGGACATGAAGTCCGAGTCTGTGTATCCCTGAACTTGGAGTTCTCCATTACCAAAGACCAACATCATATCCTTAGTTCTTCTCAAGTACTTAAGGATACATTTCACAGAAGTCCAGTGTTCTTCACCTGGATTTGACTGATATCTGCTTGTGACACTCACAGCATGGGCTATATCAGGTCGTGTACATAGCATGGCATACATGAGGCTCCCTATTGCAGAAGCATAAGGGATCTTGCTCATGCGTTCTATTTCCTCAGGTGTGCTGGGGCACATCTTCTTGGAAAGATGAATACCATGTCTGAAGGGTATTAATCCCCTCTTAGAGTTTTCCATACTAAACCTCTTTAGTACTTCCTCTATGTACATCTTCTGTGAAAGTCCTAGCATCCTATTCGGTCTATCCCTATAGACCTTAATTCCTAGAATAAAGGATGCTTCACCTAGGTCTTTCATGGAGAATTCCTTGGACAACCACATCTTGACTGATGTCAACATGGGAATATCATTCCCAATAAGGAGGATGTCATCCACGTACAATACGAGGAAGACAACAGCGCTCCCACTGACCCTTTTGAAAACACATGGTTCCTCTTCATTTTTGATGAAACCAAACTTTTTGATCACATCATTGAAACGAGTGTTCCAGCTCCGAGATGCTTGCTTAAGTCCATATATGGACCTTTGCAGCTTGCAAACCTTGTGATCAGTATCACTGGATGTGAAACCTAGCGGCTGTTCCATATAGATATCTTCCTCAAGATATCCATTTAGGAATGCCGTTTTCACGTCCATTTGCCATATTTCATAATCGAAATAGGCTGCAACAGCAAGCAATGTGCGGATGGATTTTAGCATAGCTACCTGGGGAAAAGGTATCCTGATAGTCAATGCCTTCGCGTTGACTATAACCTTTTGCCACCAGTCTAGCCTTGAATGTCTCCACATTCCCATCTGCACCAATCTTTCTCTTGAAGATCCATTTACACCCAATAGGTACTATACCTTCTGGTGGATCTACCAAGGTCCAGACTTGGTTTGAGTGCATCGAGTCGATCTCTGACTTCATTGCCTCAAGCCATTTCTCGGAGTCGATATCTGATATCGCCTCGTTGTAGGTTTTGGGATCATCACCATGAGCACCATTACCTATGAGGAACATTTCCTCTACGTCCTCTGAAATAATACCTAAGTATCTTTCAGGGGGACGGGAAACTCTTTCCGATCTACGAGGTGGAGGAGGTAGTGTTCTTATTGGCTCAACCTGATTTGGTTCCACTTGGTCCTTAGCTCGTTCTGCTTGTGAGACTTTCTCATCAAGCTTAATCTGCTTTCCAATGCCACTATCTTGAATAAACTATTTTTCAAGAAATATGGCATGTCGACTCACAATCACATTGTGGTCTTCTGGAATGTAGAAATAGTATCCTAATGACTCTTTAGGATATCCTATGAATCGAGCTCTAAAGGACCTAAACTCTAACTTGTCCGCTTGTTGTCTTTTGACATGAGCCGGACAACCCCAAATTCTGAGATGACTCAGACTTGGTTTCTTACCGTGCCATATCTCATACGGTGTGGTAGGAACGGTTTTAGAGGGAACCCTATTCAGTAAGATAGATTGAAGTTAATAATGAATGTCCCCAAAGAAAATCAGGGAGGTCTGTGAAGCTCATCATGGATCGAACCATATCCAATAGAGTCCGATTTCTCCGTTCTGAAACCCCGTTGAGTTGAGGTGTTCCTGGTGGAGTCCATTGAGAGACTATGCCATTTTCCTTAAGATAGTCTAGGAATTCCCGGCTAAGGTATTCACCTCCTCGATCTGATCGAAGAACCTTAATGGGTTTTCCAGTTTGTTTTTCTACTTCATGTCTGAATTCTTTGAACTTTTCAAAAGCTTCAGACTTATGTCTCATAAGATACACATACCCATACCTAGACAGATCATCGGTAAAGGTAATGAAGTAGACAAAATTGCCTCTAGCCGGCACATCAAATGGGCCGCACACATCAGTATGTACTAGGGCAAGGAGATCTGTGGCCCTCTCCCCATGTCCAACAAAAGGGAGTTTAGTCATTTTGCCTTGAAGACAAGATTCACAAGTTGGATATGACTCAAAAGTCAATGGACTCAATAGCCCATTTTTCTCCAATTTGTTAATCCTATCTTCTGCTATATGACCTAATCTCAGGTGCCATAGATATCTGTCGTTTGGACTATCCCTAGGTCGTTTGGCATTCACGTTTTGCTCGATAGTTAAAATAGGTACATCAATATGCAACTGATAAAGACCATTAACAAGGAAACCATTTGCAATTTTATTTCTTTCATAAAGAATGTTACAATGGTCCTTAAAGAAGGTGATCACATAACCTTCTTGTGCTAAGCATGAAACAGAAATCAAATTCCTGCTAGCTGCAGGCACATAATAACAGTCTTTTAAAACTAAGTCTAAACCAGATGGTAATCGAAGAGGGTATGTTCCCACGGCTACTGCAGCAACTCTTGCTCCATTACCGATGCGTAGGATCATGTCTCCATCCCTCAGCCTCCTGCTATCCTCAAGACCCTGCATAGAAGTGCACAGATGAGCACTAGAACCAGAGTCAAGCACCCAACTGGATGCAGAAGAAACCGTAAGGTTAGACTCAATAACGAGCATACCTCCAGAAGGACCTTCCTTCTTGTTCTTTCAGGGTGGCCAGGTAAGTAGGGCAGTTCCGCTTCCAATGGCCGTCGCTGTTGCAATGGAAACACTTTCCTTTGCCATCGACCTTTCTTCTTCGGTTCTGCCTTCTTCTTCTTTGATCCTTCCACCTTTTGCTTTTTCACAGACTTCTTTTTCTTTCCATAAGACTTTCTTTTGGAAGAAGTCCGTTCCATAGCAAGAACTGAGCCTTTAGAACCTTTCATAGAAAGCTCAGCGGTAACCAGCATATTCATCAACTCGGCCAAGGAATTTTGAAGTTTATGCATGTGGTAATTCATGATGAATTGCCCATATGCATCAGTCAAGGATTGCAGAATAATATCGTTCTGCAGATCCAAGTCCAACTTCACACCGAGCTTCTCAAGCTCTTCCATGTCCTTGATCATTGTCAGACAGTGATCTTGGACTGACTGCCCATCACGCATCTTAGCCTTAAAAAGTCATTTTCGTGACTTGATATTTGGCTGCGCGACTCTGTTCACCAAACATCTCCTGCAGGTGAGCCAACATTTGGCGAGCAGTCCCGATATCTTCATGTTGGCGCTGGAGCTCATCAGACATCGAGCCCAACATGTAGTATCTGGCCTTATTGTCTTCGTCAATCCATTTTTCCAGAGACGCTCTCTGTTCAGTGGATGGACGAGCTGGTAAGGTGGGAGGGTCCTGGTCCAAAACATGTGTTAACTTCTCTGAACCCAAAACAATTTTGTAGTTCCTGAGCCAATCTTTATAATTGGGTCCAGTCAGTCTATGTGTGTCTAGGATACGTGCCAGTGGGTTGGACGCAGACATTTTCCTGTAGAGAGTCAAAGATTCTAGTTAGATACTGTAATTTTGACTTGACCAATTTGTTTAGGGATTTTATTTTTAAACAAATTAGCTCCCACTATTTTCTCGGATCCCTACACTCCCTCTGTAGAGATGCGAAAATCTCCACGATTGATGATTTCTAGTGGGTGGTGCGGTCTCACCAACTGACTCATCACCTCACCTAACAGTTATTGGTGATGGGTTAGCCAATGAGTGAACAACTCTTGTTCAATGATTCTCTAATCATGGTGCACCCAAACTTGGTCTCTAATTCATGAATCTCACCGTATCCGGAATATTGATCCACTCCTTAGTTAAGTCAGACCCACCATTTGCATAGACTGGGTTCCTAATTGGGTCTCTCACCGTATCCGAAATATTGAGCCCAACTCATCCTCCAGCCCATAGCATCCAATGCCTAATAGACATGGTTGCGTCTTCCCGGTGCAACTGAGCCACTGTATCCAGCCGAGAACAATCAACCCCGGGAAGGGCCCGCACATCTACAATGGTGGAAGACCTCAGACTTAATCTTTTCTTAGGGAGAATTGATTCAGGTCTCATTAAACTAGACTTGGCTTAGTCATAACAATTATGACTAACCTAGTGGCATGGGTTAGCTCGGATTATTGACCACCTCAGATCAGAACTGTGTCAACAGATATGGCCAGGTAAGTGAGACCGGTGGAAGGAATATGCCGTTAACTCGCACAAGAACGCATTCAGGTCGAGTAGCTTCCAATTAAAAACCAGTCGGTCGTCTGTGCCAAACTTACCTTAGACACCAAATTGTTGAGTCAGAACCAATTGGGTTAGCCTACAATCCAGACTCTAACCTCTGAGCCTAATTAGGTCTTGCTTGATCGTGACTCGATCTTGACCCAGACTTAATCCTATTAGGCTGGTCAATTTAAGCATTGTTGATCCCATCTAACCAACTCTTGATTCGGTTTGATCAACCGCTTAGACCTAATTGAGCTACCCAAGCCCGAACCCAGTATTATGAATATGTCTTAGATCTGAAATTCTCAATTTTAGAATTTTAGACCTAATTAATATTCCATAAACTTAATTCTTAATTAAGTTGGGTTCATAAACAAAATATGCACAATAAATCCTAGGGTTTCAGGATCTAGGGTTTTGCAGAAAGTAAGTTTTGGGTTTCTGATTAAGGACGAACACGCAGCACCCCTACACGTCATAAGAACACCCCATCGAATGGGAAGAGAGGGCCTTTAAACCCTTCTTCGTTCTTATGACCGGACGGCCAAGAGGAACGCCTTAATCAGGAACATGTAAATCTACAAAACAGTATAGATCTATATCATATATCTCATATACAAATTTAGATCTAATCAAGGCATATTTTGCATACATCTCATGTATCAAATCATGCATGTTTTCAGATCTAAATTATCTCATAATAATCTAAAAAATTAGATTTAAATTGATCTAATCAAAATAAATTCTAATCTAGACAATTATGTAGAACTATTCTACAACTAGTCTAGACATGCATCAATCATATCTCATATGATATTTAAAATTAAATAATTTTTATTTGCTGTTTATCAGATGTTATTATAACACTTATAATATCAGAAAATAGTAAATAAGAAGATCTAAAATATGATTTAATCAGATTAAATCAAAGACATGCAAAACTATTCTATAGAACTATTCTATTCTAGAACTAGTCATGCATATCTTCATGTTCTTAGATCCAAATCATTTAATTTTAATTTTTTCTGATTTCAGATCTGATCACATCTCATGTGACATCTGAAATCACTTTATTTTCTAATTAAAATAAAATTAAAATCAGATCTAAACAAATTAGAACCATGGCTCTGATACCAGTTGAAGGGAAATCCTGATTTCCCGGTCCAGGTTCGTCCAGATCTGATCAGATCAAGAGATATATTTCAAAAATTTTCTCTTGATCTCAATCAGATCTTGATATGTTTCAGATCTGATTCTTATTATTTTAATAAATAAAATAAAATAAGATAAATTAAATCAAATTTAATTTACCTGATTTGGGTAATCCTATTACCCTGTAGATGATCCTGATTGCAGCGGAAGGTTCTGGATCTAGCCACGCAAGCGCCTGGCCTCTACCGGTATCCACTCGGGTTGGATCTGGAGATCCTCTTCTTCTCTATCACACCTCCAAAAATCAGATCTGGATCTGATCTGGAGGATCTTCAAAACTCTTTTGAAGATCTGCAGTCGTCCTTTTGCAGCAGCGCAGCCTTCTTGCTTTTGATCGCCTTTCCTTGATCTGAATCGCACCAACCTAAGTCCAAAACTCCTTTTGGACGTGGAGAGCAAGGGGAGAAGAAGACTATGGCATGGAGAAGGAGGGGAGAGGCAGCCTTGGGGCATGGGAATCTATTGAATTTTTCTTAGAATTAGGGTTGGGCGCAGGGTCTTATTTATAGACCTAAGCTTGTGATCCAACTCCTCTTCCTCTCAACCAATCACAACCCTTTGTGAAATCAGATCTAAATCTGATTGGTTGGAATAGAGACCCCTGGATTCCTCCTTAGAGGGTGCCTAAGACCAGTCAAACTGGATTCTTAGTAGAACTCTGATTGGAATCCAAAAGGGAGGTGGAGTCCTTGTCCAACAAGGACTCCTAGGCGCCTCCTACTTGGGCTCACGCCACCCTTGGCGTGCGCCCTTCTCCTTGCCAGGTTCTGGCAGGGGGACAGGCCCCCACCAGCTCTCCAATAGGTGCATGACATGTGGTCAAAAGTCAAAGTGTCAATGGTCAACATTTGACCAGTCAAAGGTAGACTTTTGACCAAAGTCAAAGAACAAGAAATGGCAGGTGACCAAAAATGGCAGGTAATGTCTTACAAAATAAGACAACCTTTTCTGACTTGGACAACCTCCAGTCAGACCATATGAAGGCCTCTGATTGAGCACAAACTCCTTTGGCTCAGTCAGGACAACTTATTTATGATAGTAAAAGAAGAACGTTAGGTTCAATCGAGTGCTAGCACGATTTCCTTGAACCTAATTGAATCTCATTCAGATCAATTGAACTAGATCAGTTCAATTGATGATCACCAGATTCAAACCCTTGTTTGTGTGACCCAGTTAGGTTCAGTTCTGTATGGTAATGGGATATGTCATGATCTCTATCATCGACATCATCGAAACTCCTTTCGATGGATCAGAACTCTTCTGATTCGAACAGCTAGAATGATCGATCATCTAAATCATTCTAATTGCTCCCAAAATCCACCAGTGACACCTAGCAGTATATGGTGGCAACCCATCAGAGCTGAATGCGAACCTCTTGGTGCAGCTACCTGTGTGATTAAGTTCTTCTATCTTGAGCCCCGATCAGATTAGGGTTAAGGTGAACTCGTCAAACCCTAGTCTCTGTCATATGATGTAATCATTCGATTCGAGTCCAATGTGAAAATCTAAATAGAAACTCTTTCTATTATTTCACTCTGCCATGGCCATGGGCTTCTGGACTTGATTCTCATGATCATCATAGGGCTGCTCCTCTACCACCGAGGTAGATAGATTCCATCTTGATGCAATCCAGTTCCTACAATGAACATGCTATAGCCAACATACACCTCAGGGTTCCATATGGCTAGGAGACCGAGTAATGGTGTAGTCAAACTATAACACCCTCAAGGTGAACTGCCGATGCATCTCAGGTCAAAGAACCAGACACACTACTGCAGCATCGAGTCAGTCATTGACGAGAAGGTAGACTTCCTAATGACTACTCGAGGTGGTCACGCTCAGTGCCCTCGTTCTCTAACGAGTACCTGTACTCTCGCTCCGGTGTCTCCACACCGTAGACTCAAGACTCATCTACTAAAGAGAAGCGATTGTACACCAACCTTCCGGATCAATCACCATCCTCGTGATGATCCTATGGTCGGGAGCATTTTATGAGTTAATAATGATTATTCATGTCTTAAATTTTCAACTCTTGAAAATATGAATTATCATTACCATTAACTCAAAGGATGTATCACAGACACTAAATACACATATGTGATAGAAAATAACCCATTTTATTGATATTAGTCAAAATTATAATTTTGCCCCTAGAAGTGTATTACAAGTGTCAGCCAATTCTGGCTTCTAGGGCACATATATCTAACAGGTTCATCCACATTCTTGATGAAGCCAAACTCTTTAACTATAACATCAAAGTGGATGTTCCAACTCTTTGATGCTTGCTTTAATCCATAAATGGATCTCTTAAGCTTGCATACTTGATTTGGTCTCTCACTTGAGACAAATCCCTCTAGCTGTGACATGTAGACCTCCTCCTTAAGGAAACCATTAAGAAAGGCGGTCTTCACATCCATTTGCCATATTTCATTATCATAGTATGCTGCTATAGCAAGCATAATCTAAATAGATTTGAGCATGGCAATAGGTGAGAATGTTTCATTATAATCTATATCCTATTTTTGATTGAAATCTTTAGCCACCAATCTGCCTTTATAGATTTCAACTTGACCATCTGCTCCAATCTTTTTCTTATAGATCCATTTGCATCCGATAGGATTCATACCCTCTGGTGCATCCACCAAAGTCCATACTTTGTTGGTGTCATGGAGTCCATCTTGAATTTCATGGCATCCAGCTATTTGTCTGAGTTTCTACTCATGACAGCTTCCATATAGATCAAAGGTTCATCATTTTCAATGATTTGGGCTTCATTATTCTCAATAATGGACCCGTATCTCATAGGTGCATATTGCACTCTATCAGACTTATGGATAGGAGTTGTGTGTTCTGGTTCTTTCCTATTTATGCATTTATTTGGTTGAGAAATGTCTATTTATTTTTCTTGAACTTCATTAAGTTCAATATTTCTTCCACTGCCTTTTCTAGGATGAACTCTTTCTCCATGAAAGTGGCATGCCTACTTACAAATATTTTTTGTTCAGTAGGATGGTAGAAAAAATATCCTATACTATCTCTAGGATATTCAATAAATAGACATCTATTTGCTCTAGCATCCAGTTTATGTCCAAAATTTTTTTGGATATATGTCGGACAACCCCATATCTTAAGATAGTTAAGATTAGGTTTCTTTCCTCTCCATATCTTGTATAGAGTGCTAGATATAGACTTAGAAGGTACTCTGTTCAAGATATACACTACGGTCTTCAGGGCATGTCCTCAAAAGAAACTAGGTAATTTTGTGAAGCACATCATGGACCGTACCATATCCAATATGGTACAATTCCTCTTTTTGGCTATACCATTTAATTATGATATATAAGGAAAGATCCATTCAGAGAGAATCTCGTTTACTTTAAGATAGTCTAAAAATTCACTGGATAAATATTCTCCTCCCTGATCAGATTGAAGAATTTTCATATTTTTTTCAATTTATTTCTCGATCATACTTTGATACTCTTTGAATTTATCAAAGGCTTCAGATTTGTATTTCATAAGATACACATATCCAAACCTAAATAAATCATCAGTGAACATTATAAAATAAGAGTATCCACCTCTTACCTGAGTTGTCATAGGACCACATACATCTATATATACAAATCCTAATAACTCACTTGTCCTTTCTTCATGTCCACTAAATGGAGTCTTGGTCATTTTATTCGTGAGATATGATTCATAAGTTCCTAATGATTCATAATCATAAGGATCAAAGTACTTTTCTTTATATAACTTGTTAATCTTGGTCTCACTAATATGACCAAGTCAACAATGCCAAAGTAAAATATTATTTATTTTTTCTCTCTTATGCTTTCTGTTGGTGCAGAAATCCATCCTCGCCGGAGGTTGCCGAAATCGAGGCCGCAGAGGTCGCCGCCGGGGACCTGCAAAACGAAGTCCCGTCCGGAACCGGTGGGGTGGTGGCTTCGGCAGGACCCTCCGACGGTCAAGTTAGTTTCCGGCCAACAGTAATGGAGTGCTCGGAATGAGTTCCGGAGCTTAGAGATGAGGAGGAGAGCTAAGAGAGTCGAGAGTTCAGAGAGCTTAGAGATCAGAGAGCTTAGAGATCAGAGATCAGAGAGCTTAGAGATCAGAGAGCTTAGAGATCAGAGATCAGAGAGCTTAGAGATCAGAGAGCTTAGCCTTAGTGTGTCGGGAGGGTCCTTTATATAGTGGAGCTTGATGGTGACGACTGCAGCCGCGTGCTGGCGGGCCGCTCGAGGTTCGGCGGAGTCAGTCTCATGGGCTGGTGCCGTGTGCGGCGGATTGAGGGTGACAGCCATCGCCGCCTGACAGTGGGTCACTATTGCCTGCGGCGGACTGACCGATGGTGCGGCGGACTGACTGATGGTGATGGTTGCAGAGCTTGTCGAATGAAGGGTTGAAGGCCTTCGTCGTGTGCCCATTTCGGAGGAGTTCGGACTCCTGAAGAGGAAGATAGGAGGGAGTTCGGCTCCCATAGGCGTCTGGCTGGAGGTATGCAGCTAAGGCTCGTCCGCTGAAGAGTTCGACTGCTGCTGAGGATCCGAAGCTCGGCCGTTGCGAAGGCTCGTCCGCTGAAAAGTTTGGCTGCTGAGGATCCGAAGCTCGGCCGTTTGAGGGTTCGGCCGGCTGTTGGACTTCGGCTGAGGCTCAGCCGCTGGACACTTGAGAGTTCGGTAGGAGCTCGGTCGGCTCGAAGGGTCCGATGAGGGCGAGTCCCAAGAAGCTGAGGAGTTCGGCCGTGGTAGGAGTTCGGCCCGGAGCCTGGCGCTGGGGAGTTCGGCAGCCCGCTAGGTAGTTCGGCCTGCGGACCTTGGTTGCATTAGGGGAGTTCGGCCTCTAGGCAGTTCGGCAGGAGCGGGATTTATCCCCAACAGTAGCCCCCCCACTCCCGAGTTCAAAAATTGAAGGAAGGGAGTACCAAAACAGGCGACTGCCGAAGTCTTCTTCCAGGCTCCGCATTTGTTGCAGCTGAAGCTCGGGGGAGGTCTCATCTCCAGCCAATATTGACGCTGAAGTTGAGGCTGAGGCTTGGGGGAGACCTCATCTTCAGTCGATGTTTGGAGTTGAAATGGAACTCGTTTCCAGCTAAAGTCGATGAAGCTGATGTTGAAGCCAAAGTAAATCTCGCCTCCTACGGTCGAGGTCGGATTTGAGCTCCTCGGGGGCGACATTGTCTTCATCAGCTGAAGTCGAGGTTGAAGTGCGCGCTCGGGGGAGATCTTATCTCCTGCAGCCGAGCTTCCCTCGGGGGAGATCTTATCTCCTGCGGCCGAGGTTGAAGTGCGCGCTCGGGGGAGATCTTATCTCCTTGCAGCCGAGCTTCCCTCGGGGGAGATCTTATCTCCTGCGGCCGAGGTTGAAGTGCGCGCTCGGGGGAGATCTTATCTCCTGCAGCCGAGCTTCCCTCGGGGAGAGATCTTATCTCCTGCGGCCGAGGTTGAAGTGCGCGCTCGGGGGAGATCTTATCTCCTGCAGCCGAGCTTCCCTCGGGGAGAGATTGGGGGAGATTTATCTCCTGCGGCGAGGTTGAAGTGCGCGCTCGGGGGAGATCTTATCTTCTTACAAAATAAGACACCTTTTCTGAACTTGGACAAACTCTAGTAAGACCATATGAAGGCCTCTGATTGAGCATAAAACTCCTTTGGCTCAGACAGGACAACTTATTTATGATAGTAAAAGAAGAACGTTTAGGGTTCAATTGAGTGCTAGCACGATTTTCTTGAACCTAATTGAATCTCATTCAGATCAATTGAACTAGATCAGTTCAAATTGATGATCATAGATTCAAACCTTATTTGTGTGACCCAGTTAGCTTCAGTTTTGTATGGTAATGGGAATATGTCATGATCTCTATCATCGACATCATCGAAACTCCTTTTGATGGATCAGAACTCTTTTAATTCGAAAGCTAGAATGATCGATCATCTAATCATTCTAATTGCTCCCAAAATCCATCAATGACACTAGCAGTATATGGTGGCAACCCATCAGAGCTGAATGCGAACCTCTTGGTGCAGCTACCTGTGTGATTAAGTCCTTTTATCTTGAGCCTCGATCAGATTAGGGTTAAGGTGAACTCGTCAAACCCTAGTCTCTGTCATATGATGTAATCATTCGATTTCAAGTCCAATGTGAAAACCTAAATAGAAACTCTTTCTATTATTTCACTCTGTCATGGCCATGGGCTTCTGGATTTGATTCTCATGATCATCATAGGGCTGCTCCTCTACCATCAAAAGTAGATTAGATTCCATCTTGATGCTATCCAGTTCCTACAATGAACATGCTATAGCCAACATACACCTCAGGGTTCCATATGGCTAGGAGATCGAGTAATGGTGTAGTCAAACTATAACACCCTCAAGGTGAACTGCCGATGCACCTCAGGTCAAAGAACCAGACACACTACTGCAGCATCGAGTCAGTCATTGACGAGAAGTAGACTTCCTAATGACTACTCGAGATGATCATGTCAGTGCCCTCATTCTCTAACGAGTATCTGTACTCTCGCTCCGATGTCTCACACCGTAGACTCAAGATTCATCTACTAAGAGAAGCGATTGACCAACCTTCCGGATCAATCACCATCGTCATGATGATCCTATGGTGGGAGCATTTTATGAGTTAATAATGATTATTCATGTCTTAAATTTTCAACTCTTGAAAATATGAATTATCATTATCATTAACTCCAAAGGATGTATCATAGACCTAAATACACATATGTGATAGAAAATAACCCATTTATTGATATTAGTCAAAATTATAATTTTGCCCCTAGAAGTGTATTACAAGTGTCAATCAATTCTGGCTTCTAGGGCACATATATCTAACAGGTTCATCCACATTCTTGATGAAGCCAAACTCTTTAACATAACATCAAGTGGATGTTCCAACTCTTTGATGCTTGCTTTAATCCATAAATGGATCTCTTAAGCTTGCATACTTGATTTGGTCTCTCACTTGAGACAAATCCCTCTAGCTGTGACATGTAGACCTCCTCCTTAAGGAAACCATTAAGAAAGGCGGTTCTTCACATCCATTTGCCATATTTCATTATCATAGTATGCTGCTATAGCAAGCATAATCTAATAGATTTGAGCATGGCAATAGGTGAGAATGTTTCATTATAATCTATATCCTATTTTTGATTGAAATCTTTAGCCACCAATCTGCCTTTATAGATTTTCAACTTGACCATCTGCTCCAATTTTTTCTTATAGATCCATTTGCATCCGATAGGATTCATACCCTCTGGTGCATCACACAAAGTCCATACTTGTTGGTGTCATGGAGTCCATCTTGAATTTCATGGCATCCAGCTATTTGTCTGAGTTTCTACTCATGACAGCTTCCATATAGATCAAAGGTTCATCATTTTCAATGAATTTGGGCTTCATATTCTCAATAATGGACCCGTATCTCATAGGTGCATATTGCACTCTATCAGACTTATGGATAGGAGTTGTGTTGTTCTGGTTCTTTCCTATTTATGGCATTTATTTGGTTGAGAAATGTCTATTTATTTTTCTTGAACTTCATAAGTTCAATATTTCTTTCCACTGCCTTTTCTAGGATGAACTCTTTCTCCATGAAAGTGGCATGCCTACTTACAAATATTTTTTGTTCAGTAGGATGGTAGAAAAAATATCCTATACTATCTCTAGGATATTCAATAAATAGACACTCTCATGGTTGCATCTTCCCAATGCAATTGAGCCACTGTATCCAGCCAAGAACAATCAACCCCGAAAGAGCCCCCACATCTACAATGGTGGAAGACCTCAGACTTAATCTTTTCTTAGGGAGAATTGATTCAGGTCTCATTAAACTAGACTTATCATAGTCATAACAATTATGACTAACCTAGTGGCATGGGTTAGCTCGGATTATTGACCACCTCAGATCAAAACTGTGTCAATAGATATGGCCAGGTAAGTGAGATCGATGGAAAGAATATGCCATTAACTCGTACAAGAATGCATTCAGGTCGAGTAGCTTCCAATTAAAAATCAGTCGGTCGTATGTGCCAAACTTACCTTAGACACCAAATTATTGAGTTAGAACCAATTGAGTTAGCCCATAATCTAGACTCTAACCTCTGAGCCTAATTAGGTCTTGCTTGATCGTGACTCGATCTTGACCCAGACTTAATCCTATTAGGCTGGTCAATTTAAGCATTGTTGATCCCCTCTAACCAACTCTTGATTCGATTTGATCAACCGCTTAGACCTAATTGAGCTACCCAAGCCCGAACCTAGTATTATGAATATGTTAGATCTAAAATTCTTAATTTTAGATCTAATTAATATTCTATAATCTTAATTTTTAATTAAGTAGGATTCATAAACAAAATATGCATAATAAATCCTGAATTTTAGATCTAATTAATATTCCATAATCTTAATTTTTAATTAAGTAGGGTTCATAAATAAAATATGCATAATAAATCCTAGAGTTTTAGGATCTAGGATTTTGCAGAAAGTAAGTTTTGGATTTCTGATTAAGGACGAACGCGCAGCACCCCTATACGTCATAAGAATTCTCCATCGAATGGGAGGAAAGGGCCTTTAAACCCTTCTTCATTCTTATGATCGGACGGCCAAGAGGAACGCCTTAATCAGGAACATGCAATACTACAAAATAGTTTTAGATCTATATCATATATCTCATATACAAATTAGATCTAATTATGGCATATTTTGCATACATCTCATGTATCGAATCATGCATATTTTTAGATCTAAATTATCTCATAATAATCTAAAAAATTATATTTAAATTAATCTAATCAAAATAAATTCTAATCTAGATAATTATGTAGACCTATTCTACAACTAGTCTAGACATGCATCAATCATATCTCATATGATATTTAAAATTAAATAATTTTATTTGCTATTTTTTTAGATATTATTATAACCATTATAATATCAAAAAATAGTAAATAAATTGATTTAAAATATAATTTAATCAAATTAAATTAAAAACATACAAGACTATTCTATAGAACTATTCTATTTTAGAACTAGTCATGCATATTTTCTAATCTTAGATCCAAATCATTTAATTTTAATTTTTTCTAATTTTAGATATGATCACATATCATGTGACATCTTAAATCATTTATTTTCTAATTAAAATAAATTTAAAATTAGATTTAAACACTTTTAGAACCTTGGCTCTGATACCAGTTAAAGAAAAATCCTGATTTTTCGGTCCAGGTTCGTTCAGATCTGATCAGATCAAGAGATATATTTCAAAATTTTTACTCTTTGATCCATATCAGATTTGGAATGTTTTAGATCTGATTATTATTATTTTAAAAATTAAAATAAATTAAAATAAATTAAATCAAATTTAATTTACCTTGAAGTGGGTAATCCTATTATCCGTTGATGATCCTGTAAGCAACGGAAGGTTCTGGATCTAGCCATGCAAGTGCCTGGCCTCTATTGGTATCCACTTAGACTGGATCTGGAGATCCTCTTCTTTTCTATCACATCTCTAAAAATCAGATCTAGATCTGATCTAGAGGATCTTCAAAACTCCTTTTGAAGATCAGCAGTTGTTCCTTGTAGCAGTGCAGCCTTCTAACTTTCAGTCATCTTTCTCTCGTCTGGATTGCACTAACCAAGGTCCAAAACTCCTTTTGGATGTGGAGAGGAGAGGAAAAAGGTGGGTTTGGCATGGAGGAGGAGAGGAGAAGCAGTCTTGGGGCATGGAGAATTATGATTTTCTGTGAGTTGGGCGTAGGGTCTTATTTATAGACTAAGCGTGATCCAACTCCTCTTCTTCCCAATCAATCACAATCCTTTGTAAAATTAGATCTAAATCTGATTGGTGGAAATAGAGTCCCCTGGATTTCTCCTTAGAGGGCACCTAAGACTAGTCAAAGTTGGTTCTTAGGAGAACTCTAATTGGAATCCAAAAAGGAGATGGAGTCCCTGTCCAACAGGGACTCCTGGGTGCCTCCAACTTGGGCACACGCCAAGGGTGGCATGCGCCCTCCTCCTTGCTAGGTTCTGGCAGGGGGACAAGCCCCCACCAGCCCTCCAATAGGTGCATGACACATGGACAAAAGTCAAAGTATCAATGGTTAACATTTGACCAGTCAAAGGTCAACTTTTGATCAAAGTCAAAGGACGAGAAATGGCAGATGACCAAAAATGGTAGGTAATGTCTTACAAAATAAGACAACCTTTTCTGACTTGGACAAACTCTAGTAAGACCATATGAAGGCCTCTGATTGAGCATAAACTCCTTTGGCTCAGACAGGACAACTTATTTATGATAGTAAAAGAAGAACGTTAGGTTCAATTGAGTGCTAGCACGATTTTCTTGAACCTAATTGAATCTCATTCAGATCAATTGAACTAGATCAGTTCAATTGATGATCACTAGATTCAAACCCTTATTTGTGTGACCCAGTTAGCTTCAGTTTTGTATGGTAATGGGATATGTCATGATCTCTATCATCGACATCATCGAAACTCCTTTTGATGGATCAGAACTCTTTTAATTCGAACAGCTAGAATGATCGATCATCTAAATCATTCTAATTGCTCCCAAAATCCATCAATGACACCTAGCAGTATATGGTGGCAACCCATCAGAGCTGAATGCGAACCTCTTGGTGCAGCTACCTGTGTGATTAAGTCCTTTTATCTTGAGCCTCGATCAGATTAGGGTTAAGGTGAACTCGTCAAACCCTAGTCTCTGTCATATGATGTAATCATTCGATTTCAAGTCCAATGTGAAAACCTAAATAGAAACTCTTTCTATTATTTCACTCTGTCATGGCCATGGGCTTCTGGATTTGATTCTCATGATCATCATAGGGCTGCTCCTCTACCATCAAATAGATAGATTCCATCTTGATGCTATCCAGTTCCTACAATGAACATGCTATAGCCAACATACACCTCAGGGTTCCATATGGCTAGGAGATTGAGTAATGGTGTAGTCAAACTATAACACCCTCAAGGTGAACTGCCAATGCACCTCAGGTCAAAGAGCCAGACACACTACTGCAGCATCGAGTCAGTCATTGACGAGAAGGTAGACTTCCTAATGACTACTCGAGATGATCATGCTCAGTGCCCTCATTCTCTAACGAGTATCTGTACTCTCGCTCCGATGTCTCCACACCGTAGACTCAAGATTCATCTACTAAAGAGAAGCGATTGTACACCAACCTTCCGGATCAATCACCATCGTCATGATGATCCTATGGTCGGGAGCATTTTATGAGTTAATAATGATTATTCATGTCTTAAATTTTCAACTCTTGAAAATATGAATTATCATTATCATTAACTCAAAGGATGTATCATAGACACTAAATACACATATGTGATAGAAAATAACCCATTTTATTGATATTAGTCAAAATTATAATTTTGCCCCTAGAAGTGTATTACAAGTGTCAATCAATTCTGGCTTCTAGGGCACATATATCTAACAGGTTCATCCACATTCTTGATGAAGCCAAACTCTTTAACTATAACATCAAAGTGGATGTTCCAACTCTTTGATGCTTGCTTTAATCCATAAATGGATCTCTTAAGCTTGCATACTTGATTTGGTCTCTCACTTGAGACAAATCCCTCTAGCTGTGACATGTAGACCTCCTCCTTAAGGAAACCATTAAGAAAGGCGGTCTTCACATCCATTTGCCATATTTCATTATCATAGTATGCTGCTATAGCAAGCATAATCTAAATAGATTTGAGCATGGCAATAGGTGAGAATGTTTCATTATAATCTATATCCTATTTTTGATTGAAATCTTTAGCCACCAATCTGCCTTTATAGATTTCAACTTGACCATCTGCTCCAATCTTTTTCTTATAGATCCATTTGCATCCGATAGGATTCATACCCTCTGGTGCATCCACCAAAGTCCATACTTTGTTGGTGTCATGGAGTCCATCTTGAATTTCATGGCATCCAGCTATTTGTCTGAGTTTCTACTCATGACAGCTTCCATATAGATCAAAGGTTCATCATTTTCAATGATTTGGGCTTCATTATTCTCAATAATGGACCCGTATCTCATAGGTGCATATTGCACTCTATCAGACTTATGGATAGGAGTTGTGTGTTCTGGTTCTTTCCTATTTATGCATTTATTTGGTTGAGAAATGTCTATTTATTTTTCTTGAACTTCATTAAGTTCAATATTTCTTCCACTGCCTTTTCTAGGATGAACTCTTTCTCCATGAAAGTGGCATGCCTACTTACAAATATTTTTTGTTCAGTAGGATGGTAGAAAAAATATCCTATACTATCTCTAGGATATTCAATAAATAGACATCTATTTGCTCTAGCATCCAGTTTATGTCCAAAATTTTTTTGGATATATGTCGGACAACCCCATATCTTAAGATAGTTAAGATTAGGTTTCTTTCCTCTCCATATCTTGTATAGAGTGCTAGATATAGACTTAGAAGGTACTCTGTTCAAGATATACACTACGGTCTTCAGGGCATGTCCTCAAAAGAAACTAGGTAATTTTGTGAAGCACATCATGGACCGTACCATATCCAATATGGTACAATTCCTCTTTTTGGCTATACCATTTAATTATGATATATAAGGAAAGATCCATTCAGAGAGAATCTCGTTTACTTTAAGATAGTCTAAAAATTCACTGGATAAATATTCTCCTCCCTGATCAGATTGAAGAATTTTCATATTTTTTTCAATTTATTTCTCGATCATACTTTGATACTCTTTGAATTTATCAAAGGCTTCAGATTTGTATTTCATAAGATACACATATCCAAACCTAAATAAATCATCAGTGAACATTATAAAATAAGAGTATCCACCTCTTACCTGAGTTGTCATAGGACCACATACATCTATATATACAAATCCTAATAACTCACTTGTCCTTTCTTCATGTCCACTAAATGGAGTCTTGGTCATTTTATTCGTGAGATATGATTCATAAGTTCCTAATGATTCATAATCATAAGGATCAAAGTACTTTTCTTTATATAACTTGTTAATCTTGGTCTCACTAATATGACCAAGTCAACAATGCCAAAGTAAAATATTATTTATTTTTTCTCTCTTATGCTTTCTGTTGGTGCAGAAATCCATCCTCGCCGGAGGTTGCCGAAATCGAGGCCGCAGAGGTCGCCGCCGGGGACCTGCAAAACGAAGTCCCGTCCGGAACCGGTGGGGTGGTGGCTTCCGGCAGGACCCTCCGACGGTCAAGTTAGTTTCCGGCCAACAGTAATGGAGTGCTCGGAATGAGTTCCGGAGCTTAGAGATGAGGAGGAGAGCTAAGAGAGTCGAGAGTTCAGAGAGCTTAGAGATCAGAGAGCTTAGAGATCAGAGATCAGAGAGCTTAGAGATCAGAGAGCTTAGAGATCAGAGATCAGAGAGCTTAGAGATCAGAGAGCTTAGCCTTAGTGTGTCGGGAGGGTCCTTTATATAGTGGAGCTTGATGGTGACGACTGCAGCCGCGTGCTGGCGGGCCGCTCGAGGTTCGGCGGAGTCAGTCTCATGGGCTGGTGCCGTGTGCGGCGGATTGAGGGTGACAGCCATCGCCGCCTGACAGTGGGTCACTATTGCCTGCGGCGGACTGACCGATGGTGCGGCGGACTGACTGATGGTGATGGTTGCAGAGCTTGTCGAATGAAGGGTTGAAGGCCTTCGTCGTGTGCCCATTTCGGAGTTCGGACTCCTGAAGAGGAAGATAGGAGGGAGTTCGGCTCCCATAGGCGTCTGGCTGGAGGTATGCAGCTAAGGCTCGTCCGCTGAAGAGTTCGGCTGCTGAGGATCCGAAGCTCGGCCGTTGCGAAGGCTCGTCCGCTGAAAAGTTTGGCTGCTGAGGATCCGAAGCTCGGCCGTTTGAGGGTTCGGCCGGCTGTTGGACTTCGGCTGAGGCTTGGACACTTGAGAGTTCGGTAGGAGCTCGGTCGATCGAAGGGCGATGAGGGCGACCGCTGAGGAGTTCGGCCGTGGTAGGAGTTCGGCCCGGAGCCTGGCGCTGGGGAGTTCGGCAGCTAGGTAGTTCGGCCCGGACCTTGGTGCAGGGGAGTTCGGCCTCTAGGCAGTTCGGCAGGAGCGGGATTTATCCCCAACAGTAGCCCCCCCACTCCCGAGTTCAAAAATTGAAGGAAGGGAGTACCAAAACAGGCGACTGCCGAAGTCTTCTTCCAGGCTCCGCATTTGTTGCAGCTGAAGCTCGGGGGAGGTCTCATCTCCAGCCAATATTGACGCTGAAGTTGAGGCTGAGGCTTGGGGGAGACCTCATCTTCAGTCGATGTTTGGAGTTGAAATGGAACTCGTTTCCAGCTAAAGTCGATGAAGCTGATG
Source organism: Cocos nucifera (assembly GCA_006176705.1). Lineage (NCBI taxonomy): Eukaryota > Viridiplantae > Streptophyta > Magnoliopsida > Arecales > Arecaceae > Cocos > Cocos nucifera. The sequence continues at coordinate 334,814 of QRFJ01001788.1, forward strand.
TTGAAGCCGAAGTAAATCTCGCCTCCTACGGTCGAGGTCGGATTTGAGCTCCTCGGGGGCGACATTGTCTTCATCAGCTGAAGTCGAGGTTGAAGTGCGCGCTCGGGGGAGATCTTATCTCCTGCAGCCGAGCTTCCTTCGGGGGAGATCTTATCTCCTGCGGCCGAGGTTGAAGTGCGCACTCGGGGGAGATCTTATCTCCTGCAGCCGGGCTTCCCTCGGGGGAGATCTTATCTCCTGCGGCCGAGGTTGAAGTGCGCGCTCGGGGGAGATCTTATCTCCTGCAGCCGAGCTTCCCTCGGGGGAGATCTTATCTCCTGCGGCCGAGGTTGAAGTGCGCGCTCGGGGGGAGATCTTATCTCCTGCAGCCGGGCTTCCCTCGGGGGAGATCTTATCTCCTGCAGCCGGGCTTCCCTTGGGGAGATCTTCTCCCTGCGGCCGGCTTCCCTCGGGGAGATCTTATCTCCTGCGGCCGAGGTTGAAGTGCGCGCTCGGGGAGATCTTATCTCCTGCAGCCGAGCTTCCCTCGGGGGAGATCTTATCTCCTGCGGCCGAGGTTGAAGTGCGCGCTCGGGGGAGATCTTATCTCCTGCAGTCCCCTCGGGGAGATCTTATCTCCTGCGGGGGTGCGGCTCGGGGGAGATCTTATCTCCTGCAGCCGAGCTTCCCTCGGGGAGATCTTATCTCCTGCGGCCGAGGTTGAAGTGCGCGCTCGGGGGAGATCTTATCTCCTGCAGCCGAGCTTCCCTCGGGGGAGATCTTATCTCCTGCGGCCGAGGTTGAAGTGCGCGCTCGGGGGAGATCTTATCTCCTGCAGCGAGCTTCCCTCGGGGGAGATCTTACTCTGGGGAGATCTGCTCTTATCTCGGGCTCTTATCTCTGCAGTCCGAGCTTCCCTCGGGGAGATCTTATCTCCTGCGCTCGAGGTTCGAGCGTCGGCCGGAGATCTTCCTCCGGGGGGGGAGATCTTATTCTCCTGCGGCTCGAGCGCGCCGAAAGTGCGCGCTCGGGGGAGATCTTATCTCCTGCGGCCGAGCTTGAGGCTCACGTTAGGACGAGGTTCTCCTCCTGTTCCTAATGCGGCGATTATTGACTGCTGCTCTCCTGTCATCGCATAGTTTTCGCATGCAGAAATAATATTATTGAGAGGGGAGAGTTTTACCGAGGAGAAGCTGATCGTAGCGCATTTCTGTTCGAGGGTTGTCGGGGTGTTGTTCCTCGGAGTTCCCTCGGGCAGCAAGTCCCTGATGCCGAACTTCATTCCACGGGGGGGCTTCGTTCCGTCCTTGCCGGCGCCGAACTTCATTTGGAGGTTGAGCTGAGGAGTTCGGCTTTCCACTGAACTTCATTTCGCCTTGATGATGAGCTTTGGGGGAGCTCGGCTTTTCTTCGAGCCGAACTTCATTCCTCTTTCCCGCAAGACTTGTCGTGGGAGAACTTCCCGCTGCTCTTGTTCGGACGAGTTCGGACGAGCTCGAGGGGAGCTCGGCTTTTCTTGCCCGAACTTCGTTCCGCCTCCGGTGAACACTTTGTAGGCGGTTCCTTTGGGGGACATACTGGAGCGTGAGTTCAGCCTTACTTGCGCCGAACTACTTTCCGCTTTCCCGTGGAAGCTTCCGCGGGAGGACTTCACACTTCTTTGTCGGAGCTTCCTCGATGACGGGCTCATGGGTGGGTTCGGCCTTCCTCGCCCCGAACTTCATTCCGCTTCAGCGGGGGAACTTCTGCTCTCCGTTTCTCTCTTAGGGGCGATTGGGCTCTTCCTTAAGGCTGATTCCTCGCGCCCTCATGGCGGGCTTGCTGGTGGAGTCGCCACCGGAGGTTGCTGTATAGCCTGCAACGCCTTCGTGAGGCCACAGATCTGTCGGACAAGCAGGCCAAACTGCTTCACATCCACCACGGGTGTAGGTGGAACCTAGGCCGCCGGGGCTGAAGCAGGAACAGACGGGCCTGGACGGGATCGGGTCGCAGAGGCCATCGAACACCATGCGGAAGCTCTCCTGGGTGGCGTTTTCTCTTCGAAAGAGAAAAGGAAGATCTCCGGAGAGGGAAGAGAAGGGTCGCCGAGCACTCCTTTAAGAACAAGGGAACCTCGAAGGTTCATGCCCTTCCTCTAGCGCCAATCTGTTGGTGCAGAAATCCATCCTCGTCGGAGGTTGCCGAAATCGAGGCCGCAGAGGTCGCCGCCGGGGACCTGCAAAATGAAGTCCCGTCCGGAACCGGTGGGGGGGTGGCTCCGGCAGGACCCTCCGACGGTCAAGTTAGTTTCCGGCCAACAGTAATGGAGTGCTCGGAATGAGTTCTGGAGCTTAGAGATGAGGAGGAGAGCTAAGAGAGTCGAGAGTTCAGAGAGCTTAGAGATCAGAGAGCTTAGAGATCAGAGATCAGAGAGCTTAGAGATCAAAGAGCTTAGAGATCAGAGATCAGAGAGCTTAGAGATCAGAGAGCTTAGCCTTAGTGTGTCGGGAGGGTCCTTTATATAGTGGAGCTTGATGGTGACGACTGCAGCCGCGTGCTGGCGGGCCGCTCGAGGTTCGGCGGAGTCAGTCTCATGGGCTGGTGCCGTGTGCGGCGGATTGAGGGTGACAGCCATCGCCGCCTGACAGTGGGTCGCTATCGCCTACGGCGGACTGACCGATGGTGCGAGCGGACTGACTGATGGTGATGGTTGCAGAGCTTGTCCGAATGAAGGGTTGAAGGCCTTCGTCGTGTGCCCATTTCGGAGTTCGGACTCCTGAAGAGGAAGATAGGAGGGAGTTCGGCTCCCATAGGCGTCTGGCTGGAGGTATGCAGCTAAGGCTCGTCCGCTGAAGAGTTCGGCTGCTGAGGATCCGAAGCTCGGCCGTTGCGAAGGCTCGTCCGCTGAAGAGTTCGGCTGCTGAGGATCCGAAGCTCGGCCGTTTGAGGGTTCGGCCGGCTGTTGGACTTCGGCTGAGGCTTGGACACTTGAGAGTTCGGTAGGAGCTCGGTCGGTCGAAGGGCGATGAGGGCGACCGCTGAGGAGTTCGGCCGTGGTAGGAGTTCGGCCCGGAGCCTGGCGCTGGGGAGTTCGGCAGCTAGGTAGTTCGGCCCGGACCTTGGTGCAGGGGAGTTCGGCCTCTAGGCAGTTCGGCAGGAGCGGGATTTATCCCCAACACTTTCTATTTTTATCAACATGAAAAATATTGTCATTCAAACATAGAGTCAAAAGATCATTATCAAAAATGCCATAGCATATTATTTCATTAGAATATTTGATAGAGCAACCATTGCTCATTACATCAAAATTCTAATCTTATTTTAATAACATGGGTATAGATATAATATTTCTAATGATCTTATGCATATAATAACAATTTGTCAGCTCTAAGATCTTTTCAGAAGATAACTTCAAGATATTTATTCCTACAGCTTCTGCTTGGATGGACTCTCTTCCAGCGCCGTAGAGCTCAAAGTCATCCTTCTTCAAACTCTTAATTTTCTGCAGTCCTTGTAAAGATTTGTAGATATGAAAACCACAGTCAGTATCCAATTTCCAAGAGTTTGCAATGGAAGAATTTAATAACAATATTGCATGTATCTCATACATACCTTTCGATGCAATACTTGCACCAGTCTTCATAGTTGCAAGGTAAGCCTTGCAATTCATTTTTCAATGACCTGCTTGCCATAGTGAAAGTAGGTGGTCTATTCGAAGGTCTTCTTTTCCTTCTTCCTCTTATTTATTCCATCTTTAGGTTTCAGCCTCCTCTTTGAATCTTTTTTGCCTGCCTTCTTCTTGGATCCCATCTACAAGAATGTTGTCCAGTAAGACAACCCAAGAGGGGGAGGGAGAATTGGATTTTTCAAAACTTAAAACCAGTTAGGTGTTGTTTTCAAAAACAAGTGATGTGATGGTGATGCTTTAATTCTAAGTATGCAGAGATGCAGAAATATAAATACAATGGAATAAAGTAAACAAGACAATCATAAATACTAGAAAATTTATAGTGGTTTGATATCACTTGCACCTATGTCCACTTCCCAAGGCCACTTAAGAATTTCACTATAATCTCTCTAAGATTACAGTCGGATAGTTTTCCAAGGCTCACTATCCAAAATTTGATTGATTTTTACATTGGCTCACCAACCACAATCAACCCCCAAGCCAACCCTTGGCTTACAATCCAATTTTTAGGCTTGAATAAGCCTTCCCCTTAGCTTCAAAATCCTATTGACGCTAAGTTACAAGAAAGAGGAAAGTTGAATAATAAAAATGAATAAAAAGCTCCTTTGATGAGCAAATAAGTCGATGAAGCTTTTTGGAGTCTTCTTGAATGAAAAATTTTGAACTATTTGAGCTTGTCTTCTTGCAAAATGGAATCACTTGATTTGATGTTTTTGGAGTTGGAAGTGGAATGCTCTCTTTTCAAGGCTCTTTTGACTCTTTTTCTTAACTTTTTGATTTCTTTCAATGATTTTGTAGTCATGTCACTTTCTTTAGGTATTTTGTAGGTAATTTTCCATGTTTGGAAGGTTGGAGAATCCTATTTGACCATTGGAGAAGCAAAAATGATTGTTTGACTCAATCTACATAGTTCTGGATGGTCTGCAAAAACTAGTCATTGGAGCTCGAGTCAAACCTTGAGTTGACTCGAGCATCAGCTCGAGGCCATTTGCTCCGCTGTTCCTCAGCTTGAAAGTTTTTATATGAGGATCGGTCTTTCTATATTTTACTAAGACTTCAGCTCGTGGAGCTCGAGTCGACTCAAGCTTTTACTCGAGACTATGCTGAACTTTGCATCAAAATTATCATCTTCTGTATTTCTTCTGAGACTTCGACTCGAGAATCTCAAGTCGACTTGAGTCTCTGCTCGAGATCTTGCCCCGAAATCATCATTTTTTAAATTTTCACTGAGACTTCGACTCGAGAACCTCAAGTTGACTCGAGCCTCTACTCGAGATCTTATCTCGAAATCACCATTCTTTGAATTTTTACTGAGAATTCGACTCGAGAATCTTGAGTTGACTTGAGCCTCCACTCGAGACTGTTCTTTCTGAAACTCCTGCATGCCAGTCTGTGTATCAGCTCGAGCTGAACAATGAGTCAAACCATGAGTCGACTCATGGGCTTCTTAAGCTGGAAAATTTTAGTTTCCCCAAAGGTTTTCTTCTTCAATTCTGGTTTGGGGATATCCTTTACAAACCTTATTTCATGTGTGATTTTTGCTTCAAAAGGCTCCAAATCTTCTCTATCAATTTTCAATTATATTTATATAAAGATTTTATTTGGTACTTTAAAATGCATCCTGAAACATCATCTCAACAACTTTATTAGTTCAAATATATACTCAAATATTTTGTTACTCATCAAAATCAATCCTTAGGGTCAACAAAGAAGAAAAGGAGTCTTATCCTTCTTGATATAACTTTCTACTATTTTGAGCATATTTAATAGCTCAGGTATGGAAGTTTTTAGTTTATTCATGTGATAGTTCATGATAAATTAAGAAAATAATTTTGAAAGTGATTGCAGGATCAGATCCTGACTTAACTCTCCATCTATGATAAAATCTAATTATCCTAATCAAGTGATTAGATCAATTACCATAAGGACATGGTCTTGCATGGATGATCCTTCTACCATCCTGCCATGGAATAATTGCTTAGATATCTCATATCTAGCAGTTTTACTTTGCTCTCCATAAAGCCCTTTTAAATTGAGTAATATGGATTGAGTATCCATGCCATTATGCTATCTCTATAATCATTATTCATAGAGGCCATTATGATGCATTTGATAGTCAGTGAATTATTGTGCCACATATTATATGTGGCTACTTCCTCTTTAGTGGCATCCTCTCCTACTGGCTCAGGATTAGGGACATCGAGAATGTAGGAGAGTTTCTCTTGATTGAGTACATCTTTAGATTTCTCAATCAGTCCATATAATTAGGATTGGTCAATTTATTTGAATCCAATATACTATGCAATGAAAGTGAAGAAGCCATTTAATTTACATAATAAAGAATATTATATAAGCAAATAACTCATGATGACATACATAATTAAAATAGGATTTTAATTTAATTGTACCTTCCACTATTTTATTGAACATCATAACCCTCTACTATGATGATCGAGAAAATCCTAATTAGTTTTCTTAGTGGGATTAAGATCCTAATTTCTTGTAAAAGATCTTATGGTTACATAATAAATCTTTTATAAGTTCAAAGGTAGGAAACTTTTTTCAATTGTATCTCATGCAATTCTCAATATAATCTTAGCCTCTAAAATATTAATAGCTTTATGGTTGCATAACAAACTATAATATTTTAGTTAAGTAGGACCCTTCATTTCTATACAATCAAAATAGAATATGATTGCTCTTGTGGTTACACAACAAAGCAGTATATCCAAAATGCTGTAAGTATCATAATGCATCAGGACAATATTATGTTAGTTTTCATAATAGGACTTATGGTTGCACAACAAATCTAATATAGTTTATGACATAATAATGACCTAGCATGAAGGAAGGCTTTAATGTAGTGAATATAACATAAGCACCCCAATTAAGAATTAAATTCATCTAATCAGTCAGGTAAGTGGAAGAGAAATGGGGTCCTCTCATTGCTTTTCTTAGACACTGATAAATTGACCAGGTTAGACAATAGAATTAATTAGAATCACATTCTCTTTACCAATCGTGAACCACTTTTCTAGACATCAATCGATCAATTATACATCTAGACTGGTTCTACTTTTGGTTAATTACACTACAATTTAATATAATTTTATAGAGGACTTTAACTGGTCGCTATGCACATTCTAATCAAATGATATATTATATTCATGAATTAATCATATTAATCATGATATATATTTCCATTCAAATAAATATATTAGCATGCATTATCATTGTAGGACAACCATCATCACATAGTGGGGATTCCCCACTATGTCAGGGCAATCTTACAGAATGATGTACATCAAAATCTAATTATGAAAAAATAAATATGATCACATCATACTAAACATATCAAATATAATCAAATCATATTATCCAATATGTAATAAAACATTAGGCACAATAACATATGATTTAACCTAATAAGGCTAGCTCTAATACCACTGAAGGGTTTGGTGACTAGGGTGGAAGCATGGATTTCAAAGTATTTTATATGAAATCATAAAACCAAATCCTAATCCAAGGAACATCTTATTAAAAATTAAATTATATAACAAGCAATTCTAAAATAAATTAGGATATAGGAACATACCTCTGATTGCTAAATCCTAACTCGAGTCTGAATTTCGGCAGAGTTCCTGCTAGGGTTACACTAGGTGCCCATGTATTCATCCTCCAACGTTGATCTACATGGAGACTTGATCAAGCCTCTAACACCTTATAAAACTTATTCCTTCAATTTAAATTCTTATTGCAAGAATTTTAATTTTGTTTGGGTAGAACCTCCTCTTAGCCTTGTTGTCTCCCTCCTAGCCTATTCTTTCCTAACATTCTATTCTCCTTGTCTTCCTTTACTCTCTTTCTAAGCCCGTGTCCTAAAGCAGACATCTTGTCTTAATTAGGACTTTGTCTTAATAAGGGAAGGAAGAGAGAAATTGGATAATTATGGAGAGGATGTTAGAAAGAAAGGATTGGATTTGATTTTATTGGACTCCCAGTGTGCACCCCCTATTTATAATGTACATAGGGGCACCACAACCAATTTCTCATGCCTCCTCCCAAAATATTTCTCATGCCTTATGATGCATCTCATGCCTATTAGGAATATTAGGACATGTGGAAGTTCATTGAATTAATCCAAAGAGATGCCTTGTCATAGAAGGACTCTTTAGACTAATTCAACGTAGTTTCTTTCGAAGAGTCATGTGAGTTCAATATTGGCACCAATAAACCAAGGGTTTAGATCTAATTTAAAGACCATCTAATGGTCCGTAAATGGGGTGCCTAATCAAAATGTGGCATGGGAAAATATTGGGCTTGGAAGAGTCCTTAACCACTTGGACTCTTAAATCCAAGTGGCACCATTTCAAGGAGGGCGGCAAGGTTGCTTGCCTTATCCAATTTTTAGATAAAATATAGAAGACTTTAACTTGCAGAAGGACTCTTCTACACCTCCCATATAAAGTCCATGCCACAAATTAATTTTTACATGATGTAAAAAATGGATAAGGCCATAAGGAACAACACCAAGTCCCTTCATGGGCCAAAACACTTCTATCACATAGATTAAATCCCACATGCCAAGAGAGAGACTCTCTAGCATGTGGGACTTAAATATGAGGTGCCCAAATCCCTGGTCATCTAGTCAGAGGTCAACCCAATTAATGACCAAAATTGATTTGACCAAAATTGGATCTAATTAGCCCAAATTGGAACTCGATTCGAATCCTATTTGAATCCAAATGTTAGTGTTTGCAACATGTGCTAGCATGTTCAACTTGTAAACATGATCTAATCCAATTAGACTCTCTTTGTGTGTGACCCATTGAGTTTCACATCTAGCCAACAGTGGTCTTGGTATAATTTAACCTAATTTAGTTAGAACTTAACCAAACCGATTTAGATTAAATCGAGCTGATCCGATTCAATTAATCAGAATACTTTCTAATTAATGATCAAATTAAACTCTTTAATTTAATTAAACCTACAAGATAGGATTGACATCTAGAGACTTATCATGTATACCTAGAAGATATGAAATTTTTGATAGAAATACTAAAAATACCCTTCAGTGGAAAATTACCGTGCAACTTGATCCTATGATTTTTCTGCATCCTAAATATGACTTTGGATATAAAAATATGTCAAATCTAATATCATATTCATATTTCTCTCAATCATATAATGATGATTTGATTAATAAAATATTAGAAATAATTTTTTAATTTTCATCATGCTTTGATCAAGGTCTTCCTGAATCATCATTCGATTGAAGCAGGTAGGATGCGATCTCCTCTTACTAGGAGTGATCGATTCCATGTTGACCTTCTCACAATCTTCATACGTAATCCATCATATCTAGAACATCTCATACATGATCAAGTCATGAATGAGTATGAATCAAAATATGGATTCATACATCAAGGTTCTATGGCAGTCTCAGGTCAAAGGATTACATGCACAACTCCCACTATGAGAATCATCTATTGACAAGTAGATAAGACTCCATTAGATATTCTCAGGTTAGATTAATCCAGTGAACTTATTCTCTAATAAGCACCCACATGCTTGTCTTAGTGTCAAATACAAGTGATAGTGAGATCAATCATCGTCTCCATCGAGCATGCACAGGATGTGCCAGTTTTTTCAGAAATATTGATCTCCAACTCAATATTCCATCGACTAGAAATATTTTAGATTAGAATTTTAAGATTTTAGATCTCACAGGTATAATCTCATCATAACCCTAAAATCATAGTCCTAATTTATGGGGTTCATCATAATCTTAAATAGATAATTAAGGCACAGCATATGATGAAATATAAATATCTTTATTTATTTAAAAAATATCATTACATGAGTCTAGAAGATAAAAGAATATTCCATCAACATACATATTTCGATTGGCTTGAGGTCATATTTGAGGGCATATTCCTTTCAGCATGTAGTCCCAAATGTAAAACTTCAAACTTGTTACCTTATTTTAGTAAGTTGTGTCTTGATGAATTAAAATGATCATGGCACAGCTTTTGATTTGCCGTTCAAAAAACTGAACCAATTACATTTTCAAATGTACCATATATACCAAAAGAAAAAAAACAAAGACTAGTATTTTTAAACCAAGAATTTCATTCATGCACACTAAAACCTCTCTCTAACTCTTCTCTATAATTTCATTACTTTTTTGGGGCCTGCAAGTAATAATTTATTAGATGTCTTGATAAAATATCCACGAAGCCAACGCCTTCGCATACTTTGTTGTTGAGGAAGGATATCTCACTATCTACATTTATACACATAACTATTAGACATCAATCAAATATGGTGGCATCACATTACAAGAAGCAAGGACACATATAAGAAGGATATCTCACTTGACTAAATATTGTTTGGCCAATATTTATATTCCAAAGCTGGTTTCAGAAGCGCCATTGTTATCATTGTTAACCAATAGAAGCACATCATTTTTGACCTCATCTAGTTTGTTGAACTCTAATAAAATCAATTCAACTAGTATATGGGTTTGAGGATATAGAAAGTCATCATATCATCAATAGTATCGACATGTGTTAAAGTATCAGTACATGCTGGATAAAATACTGACATATGATTTGGTACATATTAAACAAAACATCAGTACATGTTATTCAAAGTATCAGCATGTGTTAGACTTTGTATCGATATTTGTTACTTAAGGTATTAATTACTTACTTTTGAGTATGAATCTCTTAAACTTGTTCCATCCTAATAAGCTATGTACATCAAGGTAAATACACTACATGCAGATCTATACCAAGCAAGAAAATAATGAATTACAAGCTTCTACTTATATATATATATATATATATATATATATGAAGGAACCAGATTTAGAGTTTCAGGGCTAGATCTTGAAACTTTTTCAAGATCAAGTAGCGAAAGACTAAATAAATCAAAATTTATTTATAAAAAGTAGAGAACACCTAGATCTAAGATCTTATTACATGATTAAGGCATGAGATTAAATAAAAAATTTAAACACATAAAGAAAAAGAACATATTGATCATATCAATATGATTCTATACTACATCTAATGCAGGTATGTAATAACAGATCAGATCTATATTACTTATGCAAGTTAGACGTTCTAACTTACTGATCTAGGCTTGAGGATTATACTTTGAGCCACACATATATCTGACCTCTAAGAAATATCCACATGAGCCCACAAACCTCGATTAGAAGTTTCATGCAAAAAATCAATACAGTATGCAAGTATTTTGCTGATCCTTTTTTGATAGTTGATCTAGTGCTTCCTTCTTTTGGATTTGGACTCCTCCAAAGAATAAAAAAAAGAGAAGAGATTTTAGGTCTGAGACACTCTCAAAAAAATCTGAAAAGGAGGAAGAGAAGAGAAGAACAAAGCAACCCTAGAAGAGGACCCTCTTCTTCTTCTCTATTCTCTCACCAAGACACCTAGATTAGTGTTTATAAAAACCCAATGCCCAAGAGATCTCTCACGTTGGTATTCACATCCTAAAATCACTCTAAAGATCTAGAACATGTCAAAAAATTAGCCCAAAATTCATCCTATATAATGAGATATAGAGGAGTCTTTGTTGGGTCAAATTCTTAGACTAGGAAAGATCAAATATGACAACCAGTTGGAGCGCCCAACACTTGGGTGCCCCTTCCTTTCTTTTTGCCATGGACCACAAGAGAGAGGTGCACAAAAATACTCATAAATTCATGAAAATTTTAGAAAAATTTTAGGATTGTGGGTGGCACAAATAAGGGAGAAGTTTTGGTTACAACAAACTCTATCTAATAGAGTTTGATTTCAAAACAACTAACCTATTTGACTTGGTCCACAATAAGCTTGCCATATAAGAAAGAAAGGGAGCAAGTGGGCATGCATGAAGGGCCTAGGAGAAGTAGATTCCATGAACAAATAAGAGGAATAAGGCATGGGGAGGGCGTGGGAGTCCAAGTGGCGTAAGGTGAGAAATCCTAGTCTCACTAGAACTTCTATTTTGACTTGGTCAAATAAGCTATTTGAACCAAATAAAATCTAAATTAATTAAATCCAATTAGAATAGGTCTTAGTTCAAATAATATATTAATTAAATCAAATTAAATTAGATTTAATTTCTAATCAAATTAGAAATTAGATTGATACTAGTCCTAATTGAACTAGGACTAGTTTTTCCTTGCACTTGGCTTATCTAATAAACTAATTGGACTTGACTCAATCAAGCTCAAACTAAATATAATTAAATTATATTTAATTATACTTAATTTTAGTCTACTAACTTAATCAAATTAAGCTAATTAGTAATTGAATTGCTAATCGATCCTCCTATAATATTTGCACTTGGTTAAACATCAATTGTATTGATCGCTTAACCTTAGAATGATTCTCAATCATTGATCAACCATCCGATCAAATCATGAAATCTAATATGTGTGACCCCATAGATCCAAACCTAAGTCGATAGCATAAGAATAAATTTTTATACTAGTCAAAGTGACCATCTAGGAATGATATCTGACGGTCGGATAGGTCGAATGTGTAGAACAACATCCTTAGAACCCATGTGAATATAATTTTCATATAATTCATTTTCTTGACCAAAATGCTCATAGGATACCTTAGAGTTCAGTTATTAACTCTGATCAGGCTGTCCACATTGTATTTCAAAATGTAAGGAATATGCCCTCAAGCCAATCAAAATTTATGTTTTGATATGCTGTTCTTTTATCTTCCAAACTCATGTAATGACATTTTTAAATAAATAAAGATATTTTATTTCATCATATACTGTATCTTAATTATTTATTTAAGATTATGATGAACTTTATAAATTAGAATTATTTTTTTAGGATTATGATGAGATCATACTTATGAGATTTAAAACCTCAAAATCCTAATCTAAAATATTCCTGGTCGATGGAATATTAAGTTGGGGATCAATATTTTTGAAAAGACTTGCACATCCTATGTATGCTTGATGTAAGGGTGTTTGATCTCACTATCACTTGTGAATATAAGGATGCGGATGCTCATTAGAGAATGAGAACATCTAATGAAATCTTATCTACATGTCAATAGATGGTTTTCATAGTGAGGGTTATGTATGTAATCCTTTGATCTGAGACTATCATAGAATCTTATATGCATGAATCTATATTTTGGTTGATACTCATTTATGACTTAGTCATGTACGAGATGATTTGGATATGGTAGATTATATATGGAGGTTATGAGTAGGTCAATAAGAAATTGATCATTCTTAGAAAGAGGAGATTGCATTCTACTTGCTTCAATCGAATGATGGTTCAGGAAGACTTTGATAAAAGTATGATGAAAATTAGAAATAATTTCTAATATTTCATTAATTGAATCATCATCATATGATTAGAAGCAAAATGAATATGAAAATAATTTTGAAATGATTCCATATCCATAGTCATATTCAGGATGTAGGGTAATTGAAGGATCCTGTTCATGGTAACATTCCACTGAAGGATATTTTTGATTTTTTCACTAAAATTTTATATCTTTTGGATAGACATGATATAATGCTAGACGTCAATCTTGTCTTGTAGGTTCAATCAAATTAAAGAGTTTAATTTGATTGTTAATTAGAAAGAGTTCTAATTGATCAAATCGGATTAGCTAGTTTTGATCTAAATCAGTTTGGTTAAGTTCTAACCAAATTAGGTCAAATTGCATCTAGATCCACTACTGACTAGATGTGAAATCCAATGGATCACACACAAAGAAAATTGATCAAGGGTCTAATTAGATTAGATCATGTTTGTAGGTTGAATAAGCTAGCACATATTGCAAACCCTAGCACCTAGATTCTAATCAGATTTGAATCGGATTCCAATTTGGGCTAATTAGGTCCAATTTAGGTCAAATCAAATTTGATCGTCAATTGGGTTGGCCCCTGGCTTAATGACTAGGGTCTTGGTGCCATCTAATACCAACCCACATGCTAGAGACTCTCTCTCTTAGCACATGGGGTTTAATTTATGCGTAAGAGTTTTTTGTGCACATGGGATTGTTTGGCGCCAACCTCTTTCGCCTTATCCATTTTATTTTTATGTAACATTTGTTATGTGGTTTCAAATATAAATAGAAGGGAACCTAAGAGTCCTTCTGAGTTTTAAACACTTTGATGTTTTATCTGAAAGATGGATAAGGGAGACCCCTTGCCGCCCTAACCACCTTGGAGCACCTTGGACCAAGTCAAAGCTGTTGAAACTTTGACTCTTCCATGCCAATTTTCTCCATGCTAAAATTCAGGTGAGGCATCCCCTTTCTTGGCCATTAGATGGCCATCTCATTTGATCTCATCCCTTGATTTTTTGTGCTACATATTGAAGTCTTGCGACTCATCGAAAGAAACGTAGAAATTTTATGAAGAGTCCTTCTACTTTAAGGCACCTCTTCGTATTAATTCTATGCATTCTATGTGGTGATTTCTTCTGAAGGAGTGTGAGATAGGCTAATGGGCATGAGATTTTAAATGAGAATAGGCATGAGAAAAATGAGGAGGCACCCCTACGTGCATTATAAATAGGAACGCACTCCGTAGTGTCAAGGAAATTTGGGAACTCTTCTTTCTTTCTTACCACTCTTCATAGTTGTCCAATTTTTTTCTTCCTTCCTTTGTTAAGATTAAGTCCTAATTAAGAACAAAAGATCTACTTTAGGACAAGAGCTTAGGTAGATTATAAAGAAAGACAAGGAAAAAAGAAAGATAAGAATGGGTAGGAAAAAAGGGTGATAGCAAAGGCTAGGAAAGATTCTGCCCAAATAATTAAAGTTCTTATCATAAGAATTTTAATTAAAATAAACAAAGATGCTGGTGTCTTGATCAAGTTTTCATATGGATCAACGTTGGAGGGTGAACACGTGGGCACCTGGTGGAACCCTTGATGAACTGTTACTGGTGATCAAGATCAAGTTGGAGTTTAGTGATCAGAGGTATGTTCCAATACCTTCATTTATGTTATAAATATATATTATATGATTTAAATTCTAATAAGGTAGTTTTAGATTTTGGGTTTTGTTATATGATTTCATTATTTTTTTTTGAAATTTATGCTTTTGCTCTGCACATCAAACCCCATAGTGGTATCAGAGCAAACCTTATTAGACTAAATCATATGTTGTTATGCTTATGATTTAATGGCAAAATTATCAATATGATAAGATCATATTTAAAATTTTAGCATGTTTTTAATGTGATGTGATTATGTTTAATTATTTATAATTAGATTATGATGTATATCATTCTTTAAGGTTGCCCTGGCATAGTGACAAATGTTCACTATGTGATGATGGTTGTCCTAGAGTGATGATACATGCTGAAATGATTGATATGTTTAATTCATGTATGTTATATGAATTAGAATGTGCATAGAGACTAATTAAAGCCCTTTATAAAATTATATAAAGTTGTAGTGCAATCAACCAATAGCAGAACCAATCTAGATGTAAAATTGATCAATCGATGTCTAGGAAAGTGGTCCATGATTGGTATAGAGAACATGGTTTTTTAATTGATTCTGTTCTCTGACCTGACCAATTCATTGGTGTCTAAGGAAAGCAATGAGAGGGCCCCCACCTCTCTCCCACTTATTTGGCCAATTTGATTGATTTAATTCTAGATTGGGTGCTTAGGCATTGCTGTTGAAATCTGACTTCGATATGCAATCGAGCTGGCTCGAATACGTAGTCGAGCCAACTCAGGGTGAGATCTTGCCAGCTCAAGGTAGATTCGAGCTAGCTCTCTCAGGCGGATAGAAAGTGGTGCTCGGGCCATATGCTATCGAGCCAGCTCAACTATGGACCGAGCTAGCTCGATGGATGGATTCTTTTGATTCACTACATTAAAGGCCTTCCTTCATGTTAGTTCATTATTATGTCAAAAACCATATTAGGTTTGTTGTGCAACCACAAGATCGATTATGGAACTGATGTAATATTGATCTAGTGCATAATGATGCTTACGACATTTTGGATATACTGCTTTGTTGTGTAACCACAAGGATAGTTATATTTTATTATGATTGTATAGAAATGAAAGATCTTGCTTAACTAAAATATTATAGTTTGTTGTGCTAACACAAGGCTATTAATGTTTTAGAGGCTAAGAATATATTGAGAATTGCATGAGATGCAACTGAAAAGAGTTTCCTACCTTTGAACTTATAAAAGGTTTGTTGCGTAACTACAAAACTTTTTTATAAGGAATTAGAATCCTAATCCCATTAAGAAAAATAATTAGGTTTTCTCGATTATCATATTTGAGGATTATGATATTCGATAAAATAGTGGAAGATATAATTAAATTAAAATTCTAATTTAATTTTGTACATCATCATGAGTTATTTGCTTATGTAATGTTCTTCATTATGTAGAATAAATAGCTTCTTCACTTTCATTATGTTTAATTTTGGATTCAAATAAGTTGACCGATCCTAACTATGTAGATTGACTGAGAAACCTAAAAATAATACTCAGTTAAGAAAAACTCTCATATATTCTTGATACCCTTGATCTTGAGCCATTAGGAGAAGATACTATAGAGAAAGAAAAGTCCACATACAAGATGTGGCAAAATGATTCTCTTACTGTCAAGTGCATTATACTTGTCTCCATGAGTAATGAGTTACAGAGACAACATGATGGAATGGATACTCAATCCATATTGCTCAATCTAAAAAAATTTTATGGAGAGCAGAGTAAGACTACTAGATATAAGATATCTAAGCAGTTATTCATGCCAAGATGGTAGAGGGTTCATCTGTGCAAAATCATATTCTAATGATAATTGACCTAATCACTCAATTAAGTTAATTAGGTTTTGTCATGGATGGAGAGTTGAGTCAGGATCTAATCTTGCAATCATTTTTGAAATTATTTTTTTCATTTGTCATGAACTATCACATGAACAAACCAAATACTTCCTTGCCTGAGTTGCCAAATATGCTTAAAATAGTAGAGAGCCATATCAAGAAGGATAAGACTCCTCTTCTTCTTGTAGATGGGATCTCCAAGAAGAAGATAGACAGAAAGGATTCTAAGCAGAGGCTGAACCCTAAAGGTAGCATAAATAAGAAGAAGAAGGGGAAGAAAGCCTCCAGATAGATGACCTATTTTCACTATGGCAAAGCAGATCATTGGAAGAGAAATTACAAGGCTTACCTTACAATTGTGAAGACTGGTGCAAATATTGCACCAAAAGGTATGTATGAGATACATACCATTTTGTCATTAAATTCTTTCATTTCAAACTCTTGGATATTAGATACTAGCTGCGGTTTTCATATCTACAAATTATTAGAAGGGTTGTTGGAAATTAGGAGTTTGAATAAAGATGACTTCGAGCTCTATGGTGCTGGAGGAGAGTCCATCCAAGCGGAAGCTGTAGGGACAAATATATTGAAGTTACCTTCTGAAAAGATCTTAGAGATGACAAATTATTATTATATGCTTAAGATCATTAGAAATATTGTATCTATACCCTTGTTATTAAAATAAGATTATAATCTTGATGTAATGAGCAATGGTTGCTCGAACAAATATTCTAACAAAATAATATGTTCTGGCATTTTTAATAATGGCTTGTTGACTCTATGTTTGGATGACAATATTTTTCATGTTGATGAAAATAGAAAATGTAAGAGAGAAGATATAAATAATACTTTACTTTGGCATTGTCGATTTGGTCATATTAGTGAGATCAGGATTAACATGCTATACCAAGAAAAGTTCGTTGATCCTTAAGATTATGAATCATTAGAAACTTGTGAATCATGTCTCATGGATAAAATGACCAAGACTCCATTTATTGGATATGGAGAAAGGACAAGTGAGTTATTAGGACATATACATATAGAAGTATGTGATCCTATGATAACTCAGGCCAGAGGCGGATACTCTTATTTTATAATGTTCACTGATGATTTATCTAGGTTTGGATATATGTATCTTATGAAATACAAATCTAAAGCCTTTGATAAATTTAAAGAGTATCAAAGTATGGTCAAGAAATAAACTAAAAATAGTATAAAAATCCTTCGATCTGATTGGGAAGGCGAATGCTTGTCCAGTAAACTTTTAGACTATCTTAAAGTAAAGGATATTCTCTCTGAATGGATCCCTCCTTATACATCGTAATTAAATGATGTAGCTGAAAGAAAAAATCGTACCTTATTAGATATGGTACGGACCATGATGTGCTTCACAGAATTATCTATTTGCTTCTAGGATCATGTCCTGGAGATCGCAGTATATATCTTGAATAGAATACCTTCTAAGTCTATATCTAGCACTTCAAATGAGATATAGAGAAGAAAGAAACCTAATCTTAAGTATCTTAAGATATGGAGTTGTCCAGCATATGTAAAAAAAATTTTGGACATAAGCTAGATGTTAGAGTAGACAAATGTCTATTTGTAGGATATTCTATAGATAGTATGTGATATCCATTCTACCATCCTACTAAACAAAAGGTGTTTGTAAGTAGGCATGCCACTTTCATAGAGAAAGAATTCATTCTAGAAAGAGGCAGTGGGAGAAACATTGAACTTAGTGAAGTTCAAAAAAAATAAATCGATATTTTTTAAGTAAATAAACACATAAATAAGAAAGAACCAGAACACACAACTCCAATCCATAGGTCTGATAGAGTGCGACATGCACCTATGAGGTACAAGTTTATTATTGACAATAATGAAGCCCAAACCATTGAGAATGATGAATCTCTAATCTATATGGAAGCTGTCATGAGTAGGAACTCAGACAAATGGCTGGCTGCCCTGCAATCCAAAATGGACTCCATGTACACCAACAAAGTATGGACTTTGGTGGATGCACTAGAGGGTGTGAATCCTATTGGGTGCAAATGGATCTATAAAAAAAAGATTGGAACGGATGGTCACGTTGAAATCTATAAGGCCAGATTAGTCACTAAGAATTTTATGCAAAAATAGGATATTGACTATGATAAAATATTTTCACCTATTGTCATGCTCAAATCTATTCGGATTATGCCTACAATAGTAGCATACCATAATTATGAAATATAGCAAATGGATGTGAAGACCGCCTTCCTTAATGGTTTTCTTGAGGAGGAGGTCTACATGTTACAGCTGGAGGGATTTATCTCAAATGAGAGAGCAAATCAGGTATGCAAGCTTAAAAGATCCATTTATGGATTGAAGCAAGCTTCAAGAAGTTGGAATATCCACTTTAATGTTATAGTCAAAGAGTTTGGCTTCATCAAGAATATGAATGAACCATGTGTATACAAGAAGACTAGTGGGAGTACCATAATTTTTTTGGTTCTATATGTAGATGACATGCTCCTCATTGGGAATGATATCCCAATGTTGCAATCGATGAAGTTATGGCTATCAAATAAATTTTTCATGAAAGACTAGGGAGAAGCATCCTATATACTAGGTTAAGATCTATAGAGATAGATCTAAGAGGATGCTAGGCTTGTCCTAGTCTAGGTACATTGACTTAATACTAAAAAGATTTAGTATGGATGGAAGTAAAAGAGGTTACTTATCCATGAGTCAAAGCATACATCTCTCTAAGAAGATGTCTCTTAAGATACCTGAAGAGAGAAATAGAATGAGTTTTATTCCTTATGCTTCGGCTGTAAGATCAATAATGTATGCCATGTTATGTACCAGGCCTGGTGTTGCTTATGCTTTAGGCATAGCTAGTAGTTTTTAGGCTAATCCAGGAGAGGATCATTAGAAAGCTGTGAAAAATATTCTTAACTACTTGAGAAGGACTAAGGATATTTTTCTAGTATATGGTCGATCTGATCTCAAACTAGAAGGATATTCTGACTCTAGTTTTCAATCAGATCCAGATGATAGCAAATCTATTTCAAGGTATGTCTTTACTCTGAATGGTGGAGCAGTGAGTTGGAAGAGTACCAAGTAGCCAACTATAGCTAACTCAACGACTGAGATAGAGTACATAGTTGCAAGTGAAGCCACCAAAAAAGCTGTCTGGATGAAGAAGTTCATCATCGAATTGGGTGTTGTTCCTAAAATTGAGAATCTAGTACCACTTTACTGTGATAATATTGGAGTAGTTGTTCAAGCAAAGAAATTAAGGTCTCATCATAAATTCAAGCATATTCTGAGATGCTTCCATCTCATTCATAAAATAATCGAGAGATAAGATGTTGTCATTGAACGAGTAGACATAAAGAACAACATAGCAGACTCGTTCACTAAGACTTTACCACAGTAGCAGTATAATCGCCACCTTGATTGTATGGAATTAAAATATAAAGATGATTGACTTTAGTGCAAGTGGGAGATTGAAAGGAATAAGCCCTTAAGCCAATCAAAATTTATATTTTGATGGATTATTCTTTTGTCTTCCAAACTCATGTAATGACATTTCCAAATAAATAAAGACATTTTATTTTATCGTATGCTGCATCTTAATTATTTATTTAAGATTATGATGAACTCCATAAATTAGGGCTATATTTTTAGGATTATGATGAGATCATACTTGTGAGATCTAAAATCTCAAAATTCTAATTTAAAATATTCTTGATCAATGAAACATTGAGTTGGAGATCAATGTTTCCGGAAAGACTAGCACGTCCTATGTATGCTTGATGTAAGGATGATTGATCTTATTATCACTTGTGTATGATACTAATACAAGGATATGGGTGCTCATTAGAGAATGAGTTTACTGAATTGATCCAATTCGAGAACATTTAATAGTCTTATCTATATGTTAATAGATGATTTTCATAGCGGAAGTTATGCATGTAATCCTTTGACCTGAGACTACCATAGAACCTTGTATGCATGAATCCATGTTTTGGTTCATACTCATTCATGACTTAGTTATGTATGGGATAATCTGAAAATGGTGGATTATATATGGAGGTTATGAGTAGGTCAATAAGGAATCGATCACTCCTAGTAAGAGGAGATTGCATTCTACTTGCTTTAATCAAATGATGGTTCAGAAAGACTTTGATCAAAACATGATGAAAATTAGAAATGATTTTTAATATTTCATTAATTGAATCATCATCATATGATTAGAAGCAAAATGAATATAAAAATGGTTTTGACATGATTCAATATCCATAGTCATATTCGGGATGCAGGGTGATTGAAGGATCTTATTGCACGGTAACTTTCCACTGAAGGATATTTTTAGTTTTTCCATCAAAATTTCATATCATTTGGATAGACATGATATGTTGCTAGACGTCAATCTTATCTTGTGGGTTCAATCAAATTAAAGAGTTAATTTAATTGTTAATTAGAAAGAGTTCTAATTGATCAAATTGGGTTAGCAAGTTTTGATCTAAATCGGTTTGGTTAAGTTCTAACCAAATAGGTCAAATTGCATCTGGATCCACTGCTGGCTAGATGTGAAACCCAATGGATCACACACAAAGAGAATTGTTCAAGGATATAATTAGATTAGATCATGTTTGCAGGTTGAATATGCTAGCACATATTGCAAACCCTAGCACCTAGATTCAAATCGGATTCGAATGGATTTCAATTTGGGCTAATTAGATCCAATTTAGGTCAAATCAGATTTGATCCCCAATTGGGTTGACCCCTGGCTTGATGACCAGGGTCTTGCTGCCATCTAATAGCAACCCACATGCCAAAGACTCTTTATCTTGGCACGTGGGGTTTAATTTATGTGCAAGAGTTTTTTATGTGCATGGGATTGTCTGGCGCCAACCTCTTTTGCCTTATCCATTTTATTTTTATGTAACATTTGTTACGTGGTTTCAGATCTGAATAGAAGGGTGCCTAAGAGTCCTTCTGAGTTTTAAACACTTTGGTGTTTTATCTAAAAGATGGATATGGGACTTGCCACCCCAACCACCTTGGTGCACCTTAGACCAAGTCAAAGCTTTTGAAACTTTGACTCTTCCATGCCAATTTTCTCCATGCTAAAATTTAGGTGAGGCATCCCCTTTCTTGACCATTGGATGGCCATCTCATCTGATCTCATTCATTGATTTTTGGTTCCACATATTGAAGTCTTGCGACTCTTCGAAAGAAACTTACGTAGAAACTTTTAGGCACCTCTTTGTATTAATTCTATGTATTCCATGTAGTGATTTCTTCTGAAAGGGCATGAGATAGGCTGATGGACGTGAGATTTTAAATGAGAATAGGTGTGACAAAAAGGAGGAGGCACCCCTACGTACATTATAAATAGGGGTGCACTCCATAGTGTTAAGAGAATTTAAGAACTCTTCTTTCTTTCTTACCACTCTCCATAGTTATCCAATTTCTTTCTTCCTTCCCTTGTTAAGACAAGTCCTAATTAAGGACAAAAGATTTGCTTTAGGACAAGGGCTCAAGAAGATTGCAAAGGAAGACAAGAAAAAAAGAAAGATAAGAAAGGATAGGAAAGAAGGATGACAGCAAAGGCTAGGCAAAGGTTCTACCCAAATAATTAATGTTCTTATTGTAAGAATTTTAATTAAAATAAACAAAGGTGCTGGTATCTTGATCAAGTTTCCATGTGGATCAACGTTGAAGGGTAAATACGTGGGCACCTAGTGGAATCCCTGACGAACTAGTACTGGTGATCAAGGTCAAGTTGGAGTTTAGCGATTAGAGGTATGTTACAATACCTTCATTTATGTTATAAATATGCATTATATGATTTAAATTCTAATAAGATGGTCCTAGGTTATATAATTTCATTATTTTTTTTAAAAATTCAAGCTTTCGCTCTGCACACCAACCCAACACAAAATACCAAATCCATCTCATGGATTACCTTGGCCAAGGTTTTGCTATATTAAAATACAGTGATACTTTCTTCTCCAACTCTTGGAGTGGTTAATTCCATCTTGATCACACACCAACTTTGCAAGTACTTGACTATGCTCAGAAGCCTTCCATTACTAAATTAGAAATTCAGTTAGTCCGATACCAAAGCATAGTGAATTGCTTGCAAGTCACTGAGATGATCTCAGGTTTAAGGGACACTTATACTTATATCCCATTAGAGACATTCTCGAAAGCAGAATGTTTTGGAGTTGGTCACATTTAGTGATGATGTATTCCTACATCTTACTTATATGCCACACCAGTATCTCCATACTTCTTGATTAAGAGGACAACCAATGTATATGGCATACAGTGACCTATGCTCGATAGACGCTGTTGTCCTTATTAACAATCTATCATTTGGTTGTGAATAGTTTTAAGGACTAATCGATAAATCTTCTCTTTATCAAACCTAAATAGTACTAAGAACTTCATCACAATAATAGAGTTCATTAGAAGATGAAAAACTTATGATAAAAAAATACCAAAAATATATTTTATTAATTAATAAATTAATTATAAATATAATGCAGCACAACCATCAACCGACTGATGATTGGCTTTGGGACACATTTTCCAATGACTCCCACTTGTCCTAAAGCTACTCGGCATAGTATCTAATATCCATCTTTGACTTATGGTTGTCAAACTTCTTTATTGCCAGGGCTTTAGTGAAGGGGTCGGCCAGGTTCTACTTTTCGTCGATCTTCTGAAGGTCGATGTCACCACGATCCATGATCTTCTAGACCATATGGAAATAGTATAAATATGCTTCATCCATTGGTGTGCCTTCAGTTCCTTCGTTTGAGCTATGGCACTAATGCTATTGCAATAGGGCAGGACCGAACCATTTAGGAAGGATGCTACTGTAAGCTTGGTGATAAACTTCCTTCGCCACACAGTTTTCTTTACGACATCTGATGTTGCGATGTACTCTACTTCATAAATAGAATTTGCCATAGTATGCTTCTTAGAACTCTTCTAGTAAATAGTTTTATAATTCAGAGTAAAGATGTATCCTGACATGCTTCTGCTATCATCATGGTCAAATTGAAAGTTGGAGTCTATAAACCCCACAAGTTTCAGATCTGACTCGCCATAAATCAATCATTGATCCTTAGTATTTCTCAAATACTTAAGGATGGCTTTAACCACTTTCCAATGGTCTTCTCTAGGATCAGACTGGTATCTACTCACTATTCCTAGTGAGTATGCCACGTCTGATCTCGTACATGTCATGACGTACATGATAGATCCCACTACCGAAGCATATGAGACTCTACTCATATGCTCTCTCTCTTTAGGAGTTGTCGAACAATCCTTCTTAGAGAGAGAAATTTTATGATCTATCGGAAGATAGCTCTTTTTGAAATTATCCATGCTGAACCTCTTCAGCATAGTATCTGTGTACGTGGACTGGAATAATTCAAGCATTTTTTTAGATCTATCCCTATAGATCTTCATCGCTAGGATGTAGGATGCTTCACCGAAGTTCTTCATGGAGAACTATGATGACAATCAGATTTTTATTTCTTATAGTGTAGGGATATCATTACCGATTAAGAGAATGTCATCCACATACAAGACGAGAAATACCACTGCTGGACCATTTGCCCACTTGTAAATATAGGGCTCTTCTTCATTCTTAACAAAGCTATACATTTTGATTATCCTATCAAAATGCATGTTCCAACTTTGAGATGCCTTCTTTAATCCATAAATGGATCTTTAAAGCTTGCATACCTTAGACTTATCTGTGGATGTGAATCTCTCAGGTTGTATCATATACATCTCTTTAGTCAACTCTCTATTTAGAAAAACTGTCTTCACATCCATTTGTCAGATCTCATAGTCTAGATGGACAACTATCATAAGCATTATCTGAATGGATTTGAGTAATGCCACAGGGGAGAATGTCTTGTCATAGTCAATACTATAACATTGAAGATATCCCTTGACAATCATATGGATTTTATAGGTGTCCACCTTTTCGTCTGCACCTCTTTTTCCTTTGAAGATTCACTTATATCCAATGGATTTAACTCCTTCGAGTGGATCAATCAATGTCCATACATTGTTGACCTTCATGGACTCCATTTCGGATTTCATGGCCTCGAGCCATTTCTTAAAATCAAATTTCTGCATAGCATCCATATAGGTGATCGGATCCTCATTGTTCTCATCAAGTTTGATGGGATCACCATCCTAGACCAAAAAATTATAGTATCTATCCAAATGATGTGGTACCCTACCGGATTGCCTTAATGATGTAGGTACACTAGGCTTTGGATCTGATCTAATCAAATTCGACTTAGGTTCAGCTATAGGTGTCGATTTTTCTACCGATTGAACTTCATCAAGTTCAATCTTAGAGGCTATAGTTCCTTCACCAAGGAACTTCTTTTCCAAAAAGGTTGCCTTAAGGCTGATGAACACCTTTTGTTCATCAGCATGATAGAAATAGTATCCTTTGATCTCTTTTGGATATCTTATGAATGTGCACTTGTCAGACCTTGATCCAAGTTTATCTATAACTAACCATTTGATATAAGTCGGGCACCCCCAAACCCTAAGATATGAAAGTGCTGGCTTACGTCCTATCCATATCTCATATGGAGTTAACTAAAGACTTACTTGGAACCCTATTTAACAGATAGCAAGTAGATTCTAGTGCATATCCCTAGAAGGATATTGGCAAGCTGGCAAAATCCATCATGGATCGGATCATGTCTAATAGAGTTCGATTCCTTCTTTCAGATATATCATTATGCTGTGATGTTTGTAACACCCTACTCTTAAATCCGGATGGTGATGCTACACCCCACCCTTATTTAAGAGTAAAGAGCTATACTTTATCCTTAAATAAGAGCTAAGGGGAAATCTAAACTATAACTGAACTGCAATATTACTTAAACCTGCTTTCCAAATAATCACCTTAACCAATTCCTTAATCAATCATAAACATTTCAATTGAACTTCTTAATCTACTAAAGTAATATCTTAACTTAACTCAACAATTTACATAATCAAACAACAACTTAGCAATTCATTTATAAAAGTACACTTTGCACATACATTTCCTTCATAAATCACTCTTTTAATACACATCATTTCAAAACAAATTAAACATTTACATAACCATTTTTGATCTATGCAACCCTAAAATATAATACAACTCCATCACAAGCATTTCAATTACATTCTCTTAACTTGATAATAATTATTATCTCCACTCATAACTTATCAAATCACATAAACAAACTCAGAGTTTCAATAATAACACCATATTTTATACATACATTCTAGTCATTAATCATCTATTTAATACATGCCTTTCTAGAACAAAGTATAACATATACACATAATAGTTTCTGATTTAACTAACTTAGCTGTACATTACAACCTAAAATATATATCTTTTATAAGCTAATATCACCCAAAATACTTTCTCCTCTTGAGGGCTTGGTACACATACTGAAACATACCTCCCAACCCAACTACTCCAAAAACTGCAAATGAAAAAAGTGAGGGGTGAGACTTGGAGAAGTCTCAGTGAATGAATAATCAATCTATCAATAAAAATTTAGAAAACATAGCTGTGATACTCATTATCAGATATATATATATAACTTCTATTTCTGCTGTGATTTCAAAGAAGTATGAATCAAATAAGAGTAAAATCACAGTGAAGTCACTTTGCTGAAAGAAAGCTACATTAAGCTAAATAAATTATAGTACACTGATTCTTTTGAGATCTATGTGTCACATATACATCACCTACTAGCAACACATTTAAGAAAATGTTGCTTGCTGAAACAAATTTCTACCATGTAATCATTTGAATAACATCAAGCTGCTAACTACTACTGACTACACCCAGCGCACTCCTACCAAGGACAGTCGATACGGTCACTGCTACAGTATCAAACAAGACTGTGGAGGTGCCAGCTCATTGGTGCTGTCGACTACACCCCAGTGCACCCCTACCAAGGACAATCGATATGGCATTATTAGTATAGAGTCCCACCGGACAATGACTGTGGAGGTACCAGCTAAATATAGAGCCCCACTAGGCAAAGTATAGAGCGCCACTGGACGAAGTTTCACTGCCAAGTGCTAGTTGAATATTTCTTTTTCATAAGCAATATCACAATTCACCCCATAGGTTGATCACACTTGTAGGTCACCTGCTAAAAATCAATTCAATAAATACTTTCTACTCAAAGCTTGCTTTGCTATTTCCATAGGAATATACAAACATATACACCATACATATACATAACTTGTCAACCATAACAACCACTTCCATCATCATAGTTGCAATCACACAATCAATGCAACATTAATGAAGAACAATTCACTTTCGAACGAGTGTCAATAAACTATTTTAACACCTTTCAAAACATAATGCCATGCTACTCATACAAACTCCATAAGCTAAAAACAATAGGAAGTAAACTTATTTACTGGTAAAACTTGTATCTTTCGTAATAAATACCATATGAAAAAAACTAGAGTTAGATAGAAAGCCCACTCAACTCAAGTTCTAACTAGCTACTATGCTATCTATTTTATCTTTAGCACTTAAGTCACTTCAAGCACTCTCTTGAGCTTTCTTCCTTTCCTATTCAAATGGGTACACATACATATATCAACATCCTACCATATGACACATGAAAAAAATAAAGATGTACGCTCTGCTTTAGACTGATTCTTAACTCTTCTAACTCTTATTCTCACTTGACTTCAATACTTGCTTTATTCTAGATTAGATTTAACTAAACTTTGTTATCGCTTAGAAATTCTAGACATTTACTACACTTTCCAATCTCACAAATAATTTCAAAATCAGCTGACATCATTTCAACTTATAGCTAAATTGTTTAAATAATTTTAGCAACATAAGCAATATAATTCACCTTCAAATCTAGGTTTAAATGACATATTTTTCTTTGCTATAACACCTTGTCTAACAACACTACTTAAATGATCAATTTAAATCTAGTTTGAAGTTTAAAAATCTTACCTCAGGTGATTAAAATACTATAGCTAGCTAGAAACAGGTTGTCTTCTTTCAACTTCAGCAACTTTCCTTCTTCTTTCACCTTGTTTATAGCTAACCCCTCTTCCTAACCAATTTTCTTTATATTCTTGACTGAGGAACACACCTTCTCCAACTCTTTTCTCTCCTCTTTTCTTTCTGAATAGTTATAGAACTCAAAACCATAGAAGAGTAATCGGTGGTCTTTTATTTAGAAGAAGCATTAAACTAGGAAAACCTTGCTAGGTGTCACACCTAGGTTTTTCCACCTAATTCCCTACTTAATAGATGTTGCCCTGATGAATTTGCAGCTATTTGTTTATATCCTCAAGCTACTTTATCATCCCATTTAAAATTTTAATTTAAAATGCTGTCGACTAAAACTGCTTCCAAAATTTCCTGCTGATCAAGCTGGCTCGATCCTAAATCGGATTAGCTCGAATATCAGCCGAGTTAGCTCAAACTCAAATCGAGCTAGCTCTCTCAGAAAAATAGAACATCAATCATTATAGCCTAAGACTCGAGTTGGCTTAATTTCACTTTGGATCAGCTCGAATACTAGGATTTCAGAAATTTTATTTTTCATACTCTACTCACAGCTTTACTCAAAACTCTTCTTATCTATATTTGTTTTTTTATGTTAATATTTCATTAACTTTAAAACATAAATGTAAATAAAAAATATCCTCCTATTTGGATTCAATAAAAATAATAGAAAAATCAAAATCCTTAAGAATGAGATACCAAAATTTGGGCTCTAGTTCAAATCTTCCAAATCTAAACTTTTAAAATTTTCTTGCTTCAGAACGAATAGGTTAAAGGATCTTCCCAATTCATTAAAAATCATTTTACAACTCACCAACACCTAAGGATCAATTATCCAGACTTTTTATTTCAAGAAAATACATATTTCATATAGCCCTCCTTATAAGTGCTAGTTTTTAGACTTAGAAAATTTTTAAGACTCAAAATAATAGGTAGTCACAATTTGTGCTCAAATAGCTTAACTATACCATAAATAAACTACTATGCCACATATGCATAAACATAAATCTTTTAATTTCATATTTTGTTGGTTCAGGATGTTATAGTGTTCCTGAAGGAGTTCATTGAGAGAAAATCTTATTTTCTTCTGAATATGTGAGAAACTCACCGAAAAGGTATTCCCCTCCTCGATCAAAATAAAGAGTTTTAATACTCTTCCCAATTTATTTTTCTACTTCATTTTAGAATTATTTGAATATTTTAAATTAATTTAACTTATGTTTTATTAGATAGACATATCCATATCTAGATAGATCATCTGTGAAAGTGATGAAGTAGAAATATCCACCTTTGGTACTTATGCTCATTGGTCCATATACATCAATATATACTAGACCTAAGAGCTTAGTGGCTCTCTCATCTTTTTCAGTAAAAGGTGACTTGATCATTTTATCAAGAAGACAGGACTCATAGGTTGGAAGTAATTCACAATCACTAACTTCGAGGATTTTCTCTTGAGTCAACCTATTTATCCTATTCTTGTTTATATGATCTAGCTTACAGTGCCATAAATAGATATCTGAAATACTATCTAATCTAGGGTGCTTGCTAGTTAAATAGACTATGTGAACAGGTTGTGATAGCATATACACACCATTATTTAAATGTCCATAGAAAATAGTAATACCTTTCATAATGATATTACAAACTTATTTTTTTATTAAAATTTTATAATTATTGTTGGCCAGAAGGCTTACAGAAATGACATTTAAAATAAAAACTAGGATAAAAATGACAATCATTAAGAATAATGGTATGTGACTCAAATATAAGTTTTAGGATTTCTAAAGTTAGAACTGAAACTGATCTTTCATCTCCAACGTTCAGAAATCTTTTGCCTTGCTTGAATCTCCTACTGACCTACAATCTCTACAATAAATTATAAATATAGTAAGGACTATTGATATCCAATACCCAATCAGTAATATCATAAATATAGAAATTGTAAGGAGTTATTATATAAATATCTTATCTAGCAACAGCATGCTTCTTTCTTTACCTGTTCGGATCCAGGAAGGCAATGTATTGAGGATAGTTTCTCTTCCAGTGCTCCCGCTTCTTGCAAAAGAAGCATTCAGCTTGACTCTTATTAGGCTTGATCTTCTTGGTCTGACCCTACACAGATGTTCCATCCTGAATTTGCACCTTCTTTGCTTTCTTCTTTTTGTTCTTCTTTCCTTTTCTAAAGGGTCGAGAACTAGAAGATGAACCTTCCACTAAGTTCATCGACTTCTTGTGGAGTTGGTGATCCTTCTCAAAGTTCTAAAGCAACCTCAATAACCTGTGGTAGTCAACTTCAGGCTTTGTCATTCTATAATGAGTGAGGAATGGGAGATAGGACTTAGGCAGCGAGTTCAGTATTGCATCTTTTCCAAGCTGCTTATGCAAGAAAAAGTCGAGCTTGCTCAATTGCTTTATCAGCTCCATCATGTACAGTACATGATCAGTGATAGAGGCATCATCCCACATCTTGGCATTAAAGATGGCACAACTAGTCTTGTATCTTTCAACATCATTGGGTGTGCCAAAAGAATCCTCCAATACTTGAAGCATATTTTTTGACTAAGCCATCTAAAATTTATGATTGAACTTGTCGCTCATGAAAGCCAGCATAATGCAGCACACCATGATTCAATCACTAACCCACTTCTGGTAAGTATCTCTAGCTGTTTCATATGCATTGGCAGCTGGCTCTTCAGGTGTAGGATCTGTCAACACATACATGATCCGTTCATGCTTCAGGACTATCTTCAACTTTCGACACTAGCTATCGAAGTTGGGTCCTACCAACTTATTATTATCCAACAATGATCAAAGCGATAGAAAAGTGGCCATATCTGCATAAAGAAAAATCATAACCTAATTAGTAATTGATTCATTAAGCCTACAGATTTGGATTTTAATCAAAAGATTCTTCCACTATTTTATTCAAATTATTAGCCTCTACCTCCAATTCGAGAAATTATTCTAATTTCTTAGTGGATACTAGAATCCACATAGACTGCACATGAGCCCAACTTTGGTAGGCCAACCTATGTACATCTAAGGATAAGTTCATAACCAATTATTTCTTCAAATAATTTCTAGTAATTAAATTTTTACCCTAGTCCCTAATCAGTAGACTTTGGCCTCCACTGAAAAGGTTCGATTAGGTCCAACCATTAACATAACCATGCTTGGTCTATCAAACCAATAAATAATTAGGCCCAACTTTGGTTAGCTAACCTAACCACCATTTAGGAAGATGCAGCCAAAAAATTATATAATGAATGATAATTCCATTAGTCGATAAACACCAGGCCTTTGGGCCTCCGATGATTATCCAACTAATGGATCCATTATCATCCACTTAATGAAAGGCTATGATCTAGTTATCATAATAACTATTTTATTTTAGAAATCTAATAATTTTGGAAGATTTAATTTTAAAGAAGAAAAAATGTCAGGTGAACCAGCTTATTATGATCCTCCCACTGGCTTCACCAAGTCAGCTTAAAGAAGACCATTAATAGGCTGGTCTAGGAGCACCTAAATCAGTCATACTGATTTACCTAGTTGACATGGGTCAGCTTGAATAATCAAGTGATCAGATCAAAACATAATTTTATCAAGAGATGAGATAAGTTCAATCAGTGGGAGGGTCTGCTAAAGCTTGTCTTAGACACCATCAGAAATGGTCAGATAAGTGGGTTGCCAATTAAAGACCACTGATCTGGTTTACCTTAGACACCAACTGGTTTAATTAATCTTGATTAGATCAATTTAACAGTTCATGCTAGACTGTGTAGCCAAGAATCAAGTCCATCTTGGATCTCGTTAAAGACATGGACTTGACTAACTACAACTATTATAATTGATCTAGAGAATCCTTGACCTAACCTAAGATAATAATTGATTAGATTTAATTAATTCTCTAATTAAGTCCATTCTTTAATCTAACCCTAGATCTACCCAATTAATAGACCTAATCCCCACTAACTTATTTAACCCAATGTGTTATGATTGTATCTTAGGATCCTCAATTTACAATCCTAGATCCTAATTAAATAACTTCTTAATTCTTAATTAAGTTTTAGGCTGAGAGTTAGGGTTCGACTTTTTGAAAATGACTTTCATGTTTGTAAAATATTTTTACAACATGGTTTTACCAACCAAGTTGCATGTTTGATTCATAATCAATAGGCAAGTAAGATAAGCATGAAACTACTTTATATCTAATTTAAATAGGTTCATGTAATTGAAATAATTTCAACTCCAATCAATCATAAATTATCTTAGATTAAATCTAATATATTTATGATAATTAAAATTAGATTAAAATATTTTTAATTAGATCATAAATTTCTTAGATCTAATCTAAAATTTTATGATCAATATTTTAGATTAGCACATACTAGGATAACCTCTCTACTGTAAGAGGTAAACCTTATAGTAGGACAATCTTATAATCAATCCGTACAATCTAAAATTTTTATTTTTAGATATAAAACTCTTTTAAATCTAATAAATTAAAAATAAGATTAGATCATATCTAATATTTATGATAAGAAATAGATCTACATGAACTTGGACAACCTCTCTACTATAAGGGATAAACCTTATAGGAGGACAACCTTATAATCAGTTCGTGTGATCATGATTTTTAATTTTAGATTTAATAATTAGATTATAAATTAGATCTAATTTAAGAAATAATCTAAATATATATATATAATTAGGTAATAATCAATCTGGCTTGGATATTAATTGAAGGAACCAGATCTAGGGTTTTAAGGCTAGATCTTGAAACTTTTTCAAGATCAAGCAGTGAAAGACTAAATAAATCAAAATTTATTTATAAAAAATAGAGAACATCTAGATCTAAGATCCAATTAACACATGAGATTAAATCAAAAATTAAAACACATAAAGAAAAAGAACATGTTGATCATATCAACATGCATCTACACTACATATAATGCAGGTACGTAATAACAGATCAGATCTATATTACCTGTACAAGTTAGACATTCTAACTTGCTAATCTAGACTTGAGAATGAAGCTCCAAGCTGCACACATATCCAACCTCTAAGGGATGTCCACATGAGTCCATGAACCTCGATCAGAAGTTCTATGTAGGAAATTAGCATAGTATGCTAGTACTATGCTGATCCTTCTTTGATAGTTGATCTGATGTTTTCTTCTTTTGGATTTGGACTCCTCCAAAAAATAAAAGGAAGAGAAGAGATTTCATATTTGATACACTCTCAAAAAAATCTCAAAAAGAGGAGGAGAAGAGAAGAACAAAGTAACCCTAGAAGAAGATCCTCTTCTTCTTCTCTATTCTCTCACCTAGATATCTAAATTAGTGTCTATGAAAATCCAACACCCAAGAGGTCTCTCACCCTGGTATTTACATGATCAAAATCAATCTCCAAGATTTAGAACATGTCAAAAAATTAGCTTAAAATTTATCATATATAATGAGATATAGAGGAGTCCTTGTTGGGTCAAATTCTTAGACTAGGAAAGATCAAATATGATAACCAGTTGGGGCGCCCAACACTTGGGTGCCCTTTCCTTTCATTTTGCCATGGATCATAAGAGAGAGGCACAAAAAAATACTCATAAAGCCACAAAAAATTTAGAGAAATTTTAGGATTATGGGTGGCACAAATAAGGGAGAAGTTTTGGTTACAACAAACTTTATCTAATAGAGTTTGATTTCAAAACAACTAACCTATTTGACTTGGTCTACAATAAGCTTGCCATATAAGAAAGAAAGAGAGCAAGTGGGCATGCATGAAGGGCCCGAGAGAAGTAGATTCCATGAACAAATAAGAGGAATAAGGTGTGGGGAGGGCATGGGAGTCCAAGTGGTGCAAGGTGAGAAGTCCTAGTCTCACTAGAACTTCTATTTTGACTTGGTCAAATAAGCTATTTGAACCAAATAAAATCTGAATTAATTCAATCCAATTAGAATAGATCTTAGTCCAAATAAGACCTTAATTAAATTAGATTTAATTCAAATTTAATTTCTAATTAAATTAGATATTGGGTTGATACTAGTCCTAATTAAACTAGGACTAGTTCTTCTTGCACTTGACTTATCCAATAAACCAATTGAACTTGCTCCAATCAAACTCAAACTAAATTTAATTAAATTATATTTAATTAAAATTAATCTTAGTTTTCTAGCTTAATCAAATTAGACTAATTAGCAATCGAATCGCTAATTGATTCTCCTGTAATATTTGCACTAGGTTAAACATCAATCGTATTGATTGCTTAACCTTAGAATGATTCTCAATAATTGATCAACCATTCGATCGGATCATGAAATCTAATGTATGTGACCCCATAGGTCCAAACCAAAGCTAGTAGTATAGAAATAAATTTTTGTACTAGTCAAAGTGATTATCTAGCAATGGTACCTAACGACTGGATAGGTCGAATGTGTAGAACAACATCCTTAGAACTCATGTGGATATAGTTTTCATATAATTCATCTTCTTGACCAAAATGCTCATAGGACATCTCAGAGTTTAACTATCAACTTTGATTAGGCTTTTCATATTGTATTTCAAAATACCAAATCCATCTTATGGATTACTCTGGCTAAAGTTTGCTATATTGAAATACAGTGATACATTCTTCTCCAACTTCTGGAGTGGTCAAATCCATCTTGATCACACACCGACTTTGCGAGTACTTGACTGTGCCCAAAAGACTTTCATTACTGAATTAAAAATTTATTTAATCCGGTACCAAAGCACAGTAAGTTGCTTGCAAGTTACTAAGGTGATCTCAGATCTAAGAGATACTTATACCTATATCCCATCAGAGATATTCTCGATAATAGAATATTCTAGAGTTGATCACGTTCAGTGATGATGTATCCCTACATCTCATCTGTATGCCATACCAGTGTCTCCATACTCCTTGATTAAGAGGACAACCAACCTATATGGCACACAGCAACCTATGCTCGATAGACATTGTCGTCCTTATTAATAATCTATCATTTGATCGTGAACAATTTTAAGGACGAATCGATAAATCCTCTGTTTATCGAATCTAAATAGTCTTAAGGACTTCATCACAATAATGGAGTTTGTTAGAAGATAAAAAAATTTATGATGAAAAAATATTAAAAATATATTTTATTAATTAATAAATTAATTATAAATATAATGCAGTACAACCATCAACTAACTGATGATTGGCTTTGGAACATATTTCTTAACAATATAGATGGATAAGATACATTTAATATGGACCTATCCATCAGACCGCTTAATGATAAAATTCATCACATCAAGAGGCCATGATGTAACACTCACATCAGCCTAATGTACCACCAAATCTTGTAAATATTTAATTATGATAATGATATAATATTGTATGCCTAGCTACTGGATTGATAATATTATAATGTTAATCAAAACTATCAAATTCATCAATTATAATATTTTTGTATATACCATGTTTCAACAAGTAATGAAACTTACTCAATTACAAAAAATGTGTAGATATTTGTTTGAAGCCCAATCTAGAGAGTTTAGAATTTGAAATAACTTCTTCCACATAAGCATCACAACTAGCTAGCAATTGTCATCAGTGGTATTCATTGGGAATAGGACCTGCAAACATAAAATATATTCATTCTATGATCATAAAAATTGATGATGTCCTCTATAATCTCACATACTTTGGCTAGCATTTGAAATATATGCTTCATTTCTATCCAAACTCTTGGATCGTCATAACCCAAGGAATGCTGCTGTTGTAGCTGTAACATCCTTGCATATGTGTCCATGATCTAAATTACATCACTTTGATAATTATAGCATAATTGTAGGAAGAAAGTACAAATCTAATATTTATAACATACATTGCCATTCAACCATGCAATCTTGGTTAGATGTGATATTTACTCTCCATTAACATCAACATTGTCTATAGATATTATTTTCTTTTCAACAGACGATACATGAAATTTCATATATCTAAGAGAGCCCTCTCAAGTGATGTAGCAATCGGATATGTTAGAGCCTTAGGGCTGAACCTAACTTGCACTTTGTCAACCATCCTAATGGGATCGTTGGGCATGCCTTCATTCACTATTACTACTTTTAAAGTTCTTCATGATGGTGAACCTCAACCACTAGCATAATATAATTGATCTTCTTATGATACTTTTGTCGATATTTCTTCCTCCACCATTTGGATTCTACTATCCAAAGAGATCTTATATATAAACTAGCCTTCCTCTAGTACGTCACCTTTACTCTCTAAGCAATGGTAGATGGTAAAGTTGCAGGAGTCCTATAAGAAGATGGTTATCGCTTTCTCTTCCACTTGGGTGCAACCAGCATCACTATCAGTGATAATTACTATAAATACACCAACAAAAATATTAATTTATAAATTAATTTATCTTTATTTTTTAAAATTAATAATTTTATTTATCTATTTTAGAAACTATCATCACAAATGAAAAGAGCTCATTTTTCTAGTTTAAATGAAACAAGTTTGGAGCAAATTTAGTTTAAAACAGAACCAATATGAATTTTCAAAGAAAAAAATATAAATAAATAAAAAATCTAGACCAGTTTGCTCGGTCAATTTGCCCAATCGGTCTGGTCAAGCATGGCCCGGTCCACCTAAAAGTAACCTAGCCCAAACCCGCATGCCCTTTAGCGTAGCCCATGAAGAAAAAGCCTAGCGTAGCCCAGTTCCCCCCTCAGGCCTGACGTCAGGCTGATGTCAAATACCACATGGTCCATGATGGACTGCTACAGTGTTCGGTCCATCATAGACCCTTAACAGGCTCACTGCAAAGATACGTGATGCATGGGGTAGTTTTGTAATTTCTGGTGGCATGGCGAGCTTCAATTGGTTGCAGTCTTCGGTATCTCCGGTCCATAGGGTCTACAGACATAGGAGATGCGCGATCGGATGGTGCTACTCTCTCTCGATCAAAATCCTATGGCCTACATATTTTCTTGATTTGATTTGAAATACTCCAGCCTCTTGTGTGCCATCCAATGATTTTGAGTGATCTAAACAACGATCCAATGGCTAGATCTCGCCCAAAGGTTGATCCGATGATTGAGGAACACCCCCGATGCTGATTCAATCATTCAGAACATGATCTAATGGCTAGAAGAACTCCATCAAGCATGATAGAATGGTTAGAATTCAGTCCGAGCAAATCTAGATTTTTAATAGTGGTTTTTTGAAAATTTTTAGACCGTTTGATCCAGATTTGATGGCCAAAAGACTAGAGCTCTCAAAGATGTGATCTAGGAGTGTTTTAATTTGATTTTATCTCAAATTTCTTCACATATACTGATCAATAGACTACTTTAATCCCATATTGGCCGATAGCAAAGGTCTCTTCTCTCCAACATCTATAAATAGGACCCTAGGCAAAGGATTCAAGCTATCTTCGATCAAGAAAAGGTGATGGTATAGGGTAGAGCTAGCTTTAGGATTCATGGTTGCTTCGAAGTAGATGGTGCCAAGAGGAAGAGCCGGTCTTCTACACCATCTCAATGCCAATGCCAATCCAAGATCAAGATCAACACTAGTTTTTATTTTCTTTTTGCTGTCTTTTTTTAATTTCATGTATTTAATTTTTAAACTTTTAAATTAATACAAAATTTTATTTTCATGCTTTTTAAATTCATGCTATTTACTTTTAATTACTCTTTATTTTTATTGCAAGTTTATGTTTATTATAAATTTAATTTTATTGCAAGTAGATGCTAAGATCTAGATAGTAGATCTTAGTATTCAAAGTTTATTTTCCTGCATAATTTAAATTTTTATTATTTATTTTTATTATAATTTTAAATTTTATTTTTTGACTTTAATTTTATTTTTCAAATTTTTTTTATAAAATCAAAGATTTCAAAACTAAAATCCTATTTTTTCTATGGATTCGATCCAAGTTGCTACTATCTACATGTTTTTAATTATTTTAAGAAGTCAAAATTAATTTGATAAATATGGTATCCTAATGACAACATCATGCTCTTATCAAGTTTTTGATATCGCTACCGGAGAAGGCATGAACGTTAAATTTTTAATTTTTTAATTTTTTTTTAAAATAAATTATAAATAATTTTTTATTTTTTTTTGCTTACTAACTTTTTCTTGTTTGTTTTAAAGAAAGAAAGAAAAAGAGCAAAAAAAAATTAGGAGAAAGAAGAAAGCTTTCAAGTTTGCTTGGTGAGATTAATTCTAACCCTAGACCTCTTTTTTTAAAAAAATTACTTAAACCTAATTTAAAAACTTCATGATAAGAGTAGAAATTCTAATTATTTAGAGCATCCATCATATTAGTTATTTTTTTTGATGATCGTTGGAGACAAGGTAAGCTTTTCAAGTTCAATTAGCTTCATGCATCTAATTTAGTTACATAGAACTCCTTATCTGAAAGTAATTATGCATATTCATCTTTAAATCAATTTAGGACAATAATCCATTAAACAAGATAAGGTAGAGATTTGATCATCTTTTTTTAGTTCATAAATAATCAACCAATATTCTGCATTGATCTAAGCCTTTAATTTTAAAATCAATTAGACGTCGGTCCTAGAAACTTGAGCTCATTAGGATAAGAAATTCTAAAAGTTTGATCGGGTTAGGGTTAGTCAGTTTGACTGGTGTCTAAGGCAAGTAATTTAGGGACTGCATCTTGAAGGAAGGTAGTCAATATAATTGATGTCTAAGGAAAGTAACGGAAGGACTTCCACTGACCTTATACTTACTTGGTCAGTTGAGTGCCTGATCTTATACTTGGAGGACTTGAAGATGATCTTGGTAGTTATGAGTTATCTAGATCTAGGACAACTCTTAGTTAGGATTGATTGCCTAACTTGATTGCTAATTCAAACATCAAATCCAACTAAAACTAATTCTTCTCTCTCTTTTTAGCTCTAGGACTTTTTAGGTTCTCTTCTTTAGAACTCTTCTCTTTTTCTTCTTCTTTTTT
This sequence comes from Cocos nucifera, assembly GCA_006176705.1. Lineage (NCBI taxonomy): Eukaryota > Viridiplantae > Streptophyta > Magnoliopsida > Arecales > Arecaceae > Cocos > Cocos nucifera. The sequence continues at coordinate 373,405 of QRFJ01001788.1, forward strand.
CCTCCAAAAATAAAATAAAAATTAAATTAAATTTAATTTAATTAAAAATAATAAAAAAAATAATTAAAATAATAATAAAATTGTAATTTTTTAAAAAATAATAAAGTAATAAAAAATCTAAATTTTTTTTTTTGAACCACATATTAGGGTTGCACTAGTACATGCACGATAGGAGATTGCTTTTTTTGATTTAGTTAAATCCAATTATAAAATTGAATGATTGAACCATATTAAATCTAATAATCAAATGGCTAAAAATCTTAAAGAATCACCTAGGTAGATAAAGAAATATTTTATTTCTTCCACTTATAATCCATCGACTTGTATCCACTTACCTGATATTCCTGCTACCCATTACGAGATCAAGTCGACACAATCCAGACGCTCCCATCCTTCTATGAGAGCACCAATGAAGATCCTTATAAGCATCTAGATGAATTTTTAGAAATCTACTTTATAGTGAAAATCTAAAATTTTTCTGATGATGCCCTAAGACTGATCTTATTTTCTTTTTTTTAAAAGGATAAAGCCAAGTACTAGCTTGGTACAATAGGGAGACCAATTCAAACTTAGGCTAAATTGTAATATGAATTTTTTAAGAAATTTTATCTCATAGGCCAAACCAATATCATGAGGCGAGCCATCACTGGATTTGCTCAGTTTTTAGAAAAATAAATTCACGAGTCATGGGATAGACTTAAGAAATTTTTTAGAAAATATCCACATCATGGTCTATCTAAGTGGCAAATTATTCAATCTTTTTATGAGAATTTAGGAGACCTTTATCGATAAATGATAGATGCATCTTGTGGAGGTGCATTCATGAGCAAGAGTGAGAATGAAGCCTATATCTTGTTTGAAATACTTAGTAAAAACTCAATTAATCATGCTTCGTTATCTTTCTACCAAAAGTGGGTAGGAATCTATGATCTAAAATCTAGTTCTAAGACTGACTTGAGTCTAATAGCCAAAATATTAGATAAAGTTGATCTTCTTATCCAAAAATTAGATCAAGTCCTGATCCTAGGTCAACAAACTCCTGCATAAAATACATCACCTTCTAATTATTAGGAGATTTGTTCTATCTATGCTAGTCTAACCCATCATGTGAGTGGATGTTCCATAACTACATAATTTTCACCTTTCATCCAAGAACAAGTTCAAGTTGCACAAGGCTACTCCAAGTAGTTAATGATCCTTTTTTAAATTTATATAATCTAGATTGGAGGAACCACTCTAATTTTTCTTGGAGATCACAATAGACTTAAGCTCAGACCCAAATTCTACCAGTGCAAAATTATCAATACCAGAATTATGCTAATTATAGAGGTCAACCTAGTCAGTCTATCCAACCATCATATTACAATCAACCATCATACCCACCTTCTCAATAGACTAATCTAGCTGACGATAGATTTAACCAACTACAATAATTAATTATGACTCAACACCAATTGATTCTGACCCAATAGCAATCCATTACTAGGCTAGAAGCACAAATAGGATAATTAGCTGAGTCTACCATAAGGAGAGAACTAGGTCAATTTTTGAGCCAATCGATTGCAAATCCTATAAACGATCTATCTATTATCCACCAACCCCTTGAATTTAGTCATCAATCTAATCTACTATCTCACCTAAGAATCCCCAATTATAGATACCAAAGCTATTTCTAAATTTAGAAGTGGTAGGATTCTTATAGACCCACACCATGATCAGGTGAGTGAGGCTAATATTGATGCTAGCCAAGATAAGAATTTAAAAGAAGAGATTAGTATTGAAACTAACCACATAGAAGAACCTGAGCTAAGAACAAATACTGATGCTGGTTCTAATATAAGTAAGATAGATAAAGAAAAGAAGAGAACGGATGATTTACTCAAGATCTATAAACCTAATGTCCTGTTCTCTTCACCCCTAGAAGCTGGTTCTTCCTACAAAAATCAAGGGGCATGCAATGAAGAGCCAATGGAATTGTTTAAGCAAGATCATATTAATTTACCTCTAGAATTGAAGCACCTTTAGAGCTAAATGACACCTTTCTAGTATCCATTGCATTAAACTCAACTTCTAACCCAAAAACTCAAAAAATTTTAGAAGAACAAATAGAAGAAATTCTTAATAAATAAGGATCTAAAAATGAGGTCACAAACTATCTTTCCATAATTAACAATGAATATATCAATAAAGAGATTACTAGTTGTCTTCTTGAAATTGGTAATCCAAAATGATTGAAATTTGTCAAACTAATTTTTGATATGGGATAGGTAAGTTGCATTATGTCTGGCTAAAGATAGTAAATTTAGCGCTTATTGGAAGGCAATCCAATATTTAATTTTTTTGCATCTAATTTATCTTTTTAATTTATTTTTTTAAAAAATATTGAATAAGTTAGAGGAAGAGCCAAAATTTGAAAGATACATGTTGGACCGAAAAATACATTGAATCAGGTGTATTCTTTTCTTTTGTTTATTACATTCTTTATTTTTCTTCTCCATTGAGGACAATGTTGATTAAGTTGGAAGAAAAAATAATAAAATTTTTAAAATTTTAAAATTCTTAAAGAAGTTAGTATTTAGTATTTAGACATCAGATTATGCTTAAGAATCAAGTTGAACTAAGTATTTTTTTAAAAAAAATGATATATAGATCAGAGAATTTATGAGATATTGAGGGATCAAGTACTAAAAAACCCAATAAAGAGTTAAGTCTAGAATATAAATAATTTTTCTTTGAGCATTTCTGATTTTTCTTACTAGCATTAAAGAAGAGTTTACTTTTTATGGGCTTGTGTAGGATAACTATATATTTCTTTATAAAAAAAATTATAAAATAAAATACTTTTCAAGTACTTCTCACTGAGTAATCGAGCCTCTTTGCCTAAGCAAGCAATGAGTTTGGCGTCAAAAGATGGGAAGGACAAAGAAACTCATTGTAAAACTAGTCTTAACTCATAATCTATTTGATTCGAGCTAGTAAGCCCCAGAGGTATTTTATACCTAATGTCCTAAAGCCAACTGGTTTAGATGTCATTGGCCCAAGACTTGCTACATAGATCAAATAGAAAGCTTAAGGGATTAAGATACTAAATAGTCATACAATGTTTAAAAATATATATATATATTAGTTTTCCACCAAGTAATCAGGTTCCATTGCCTAAGTAAGCAATGATATTTGCATCAAAAAGTAAAAAAATTCAATAAACAAAGGATAGAAGTAGCAATATATACACTTGCCTATATGAAAGTTTAAATAATTTAAAGATAAAGGTAGGGATAATTTAGAAAAAGTTTAGCAAAGTTTAGTGTTTTTCATTTAATTTTTATATTGGTAAGTATTAATACTCTGATGACATACCTCACTTAAGCTCTATTAAACATCAATGACCATTTTAAAAATTGCTGGATAAAATTTGAAACTCTAAAGCTAAAAGGTATCTAAAACTAATTTTTTTTTTACTCAAGGACAAGCAAAGTTAAGTTCGGAGATGTGACAATTACTATAAATACATTGATAAAAATATTAATTTATAAATTAATTTATTTTTATTTTAAAAATTAATATTTTTATTTATCTATTTCAAGAACTATATCATAAATGAAAAGAGGTCATTTTTTTGGTTCAAATGAAATAAGTTTGGAGCAAATCCAGTTTAAAATTGATCCAATATAAATTTTCAAAGAATATTTATATAAATAAAAAAAAAATTGAACCAATTCACCCAGTTGGTTCACCCAGCCGGTCTAATCAAGTGTGGCCCAATCCACCCGCAAGCAACCCAGCCCAAACCCGCACTCCCTCTAGCGCAGCCCATGAACAAAAAGCCCAGCATAGCCCTGTTCTCACCTTAGGCCTAATTTAGGCTGACGTCAAATACCATGTAGTCCATGGTGGATCGCTACAGTGTTCATATGTGGTGTATGTTAGAAAACATGTAGGGTTTCATGCTTGTATTTCAAAACATTTTCGAAATAAATTATAGCAAAAGATGTAGATTAAACTATTTAATCTTCTAAATCATGTAATCTAATTATTAAATTCTACATCTAGGACCTATACCATGTCATAATGCATACATAAATTTAAAAATTAAAGTGCTTTGGTATTGATCAGATCAATACCCTAGATCTAGAATAGTTCTAGATCAAACTCTAGATCGCATCTAGGTGAGAGAAGAGATCAAATCTCTTATCTTTGCACAGGTCGAGAACATCGTAGTTGAGTTTGATTGTTGTCCTCACTGCTTGGAGTCGCACATACGTCTGACCTCTATAAAAAGTTCATAGATATGAGGTTCATCGAACGAAGATCCGCTCAAAGTGCTAGCTTCTCGTAGATCCCTCCTAATGGTTAATTAAAATAATATTCTTTAGATCTCTTAGATTCTTTAAGAGATGAAGAATATAAGAAGGATAAAGAAAAAGATCCAACCCTTGGATCTTCCAAAAATCAAAAAATAAAAAGATCCAAAAATTGTCCTAAGAGAAGATAGATTTTCTCTTTCAGCACATTAACCTTTGATGTCCTAAATGCATCTTCATGCTAGGACAGGAAACCTTCTCCTTAATTATTTTCCATGCTTAAAAGCTCTTTCTCTCTTTGATTTTCTAAAGATAAAAACTATTGAAAAATATATCCTAAAGCCAATCATCTAAGTGGTAGATGATTAAAATTAGTATATGAATTATCTAATAATAATAGTTATTTGGCTGGTTCATCATAGAAGTTCTATCTTTCATAAATGAACTCTTAAATTATGATGAATTCCTTAGAACCACCATCAATCGATAAAAAAGGATTTATCAGATGGTTCTTAAACTATTCACGATCAAATAATAAGTTATTAACAAGGATGATAACTTATCGAGTATAGATCGCTGTATGCCATATGTATTGGTTGTCCTCATAACCAAGTAGTGTGGAGACACTGGTATGGCATTCAAGTGAGATGTAGGAGTACATCTGCACTGAACGTGACCAATATAGCACTCTATTGATAAGAGTTGCTAGCTAAGGTCAATGAATATAAATATTTCTCTACTAAGATCACCACAGTGACTTGCAAGCAACTCACTATACTTTGGTGCCGGACTATCTGTATTTCTAATATAGGTTTGAAAGATTTTTGGATATAGTCAAGTACTTATTGAGTCAGTGTATGAGTCAATATGGGATTGACCACTCTTGATTAACTTTAGGAAGAGAATGGCTCATGGTATTTTAATTTTGCAAAATCTAGGCCTGGATAATCCTTGTGAGAAGTCATGGGATTTGCAAAATTTTGAAATACAATAGAGATGACTTGTATGAGTGTTGACAGCATACTTAAAGTCGTCTTGAACATTATTGATCAAAGAAATAAATTATATGATAACTATAGATCAGGATTTTGAGAATGTTGCTTTGCATACATTCGACCTGTCCTTACGTCGGGAACCATTGCTAGATGGTTGCTTTGATTGATATAAAAATTAAATTTTATGCTACTGGCATAGGTTCAAATCTATGGGGTAACACATAAGAGATTGTAACATGATCAGATAGTTGATCAATGATTGAGAATCATTCTAAGGTCAAACAATCAATGCGATTGATGTTTGACCTAATGCAAGTGTTGCAGGAGGATCGATTAGCTATTGGATTGCTAATTGGCTCAATTTGATTGAGCAATCGGGCTAAGATCAAGTCTAATTAAATTAAATTTAATTAAAATTAGTTTAAACTTAATTGAATTAAGTCTAATTAATTTATTGGATAAGCTAATTGCATGGAAGAACAAGTCCTTATTAGACTAGGACTTGAGTGCACCTAATTTCTAATTAAGTTAGAATTTAAATTAGAATTAAATATAATTTAATCTAATTTAATTAGGCTTCTAATTAGATTAGGATTGTCTATTAATTAGGTTACTCAAATCTAATTTAAATGAGATTTAAATTGGGTTTGAGATCGTTTTGATCTAATCAAAATAGGAGAGTCCTAGTTAGACTAGTACTCCTTTCCTTGCACCAAAAATCTTCATGCCTCAACTTTTGTTTCTAAATTTTTACATGATGTTTTCCATGCCAATTAGAAATTTCCTTCATCCCATATTCTAGAATATTTGAATCAAATCTAAATTGGTCCATTATGGAAAGTGGTTTGGGTTTGTTTCCCTTTGAAAGAGTCCCTTGAATCCTAAACTCTTCCTCCCTTCCTTTGAAATTCTTTTCTAATGCCACCAGATTTTTGTCACCATTTTTTCCTTCATTTTTGTGCATGACGTTTTGGGTTCTCATGCCACAAAAATAGGGGAGGAGTCCAAGAGTTGGATGCCCCCCCAAACTCCTTCATCAAATCCCTTAAAACTAGGTCTTTTGACCTAGTCAACCTTTTAAATTGGAGGGCACCACTTTTATAAGGGGTTGGCATGATATTCCCTGGAGTTCCATGAAAAGGAGAGAGGAAAAAGAGGAGAGAGGCATGAGGGATTGAGGTGCCCATATTCTTGGAGGTTTGGTTTCTTTAGGACATCAAACATTAATGTCCGGTTGAGAGAAAAGAAGAAGAGAAGAATGTCTTCTCTTAGATTTTCTTTCAAGGCTCTTTTTTTATAATCTTTTGAGATTTTTACTACTGAGAAATCAGAGAGGGAGAGGTGAGGGACATGGTGGATGAATGCTCTAAAGAGTTGGAGCATGGAGGTCTCTTTTGGACATGATTTGATCATGTCCTAATGAGAGAAGAAGAAGAGAAGAAAGTCTCCTCTTAGGGTTTCTTTGAAAGCCCTTCTTCTCTATTTTTGTATGATCTTTCTTATGAGAAAAATCAGAGAGAAAGAGATCTGGATGTATGAAAAATACTAGAGGAGAAGGTCTCCTCTTGTCCAGGTATAAAGGTCAATTCAAGATAGCAATGGTTGATGTCCTGAAAAGAGAAGATGTATCTTCACTCAGGGCCTTTTCTTTGCCCTTTTATTTTTTGATATTTGGGAGATCCAAGGATTAGATTTCTTTCTTATTTCTTCTCTTATTTTTCATCTCTTGGAGTGTTCAAGAGATCTGAAGAATAATTTTTAGATTAACCATCAGGAGGGATCCGCGAGAAGCTAGCACTTTGAGTGAATCTTCGTTTGACGAACCTCCAATTTGTGTTGCAGTCTCATGTGGACATTCTGTAGAGGCCGAATGCATGTGTGGCTCCAAAGGCAACAATGAGAATCAACCATAGAATTCTCAACCCATGCAAAAGTAAGAGATTTGATCTCTTCTCTCACCTAGATGTGATCTAAGATTTAGATCTAGAACTGTTCTAGATCTAGGATATTGATTTGATCAATACCAAAATATTTATTTTTAGATTTAAGAATGCATTATGACATGTTATAGATCATAAATGTAGGGTTTAGTAATTAGATTACATGCTTGTGTAGATTAAATAGTTTAATCTGCATCTTTTGCTATATTTTATTTCAAAAAAAATTTAAAATTCAAACATAAAATCCTGCATATTTACCATAAAAAATCTCACAAAAAGATGGAGAAGAAGGGCTCTTAAAGAAATCCTAAGAGAAGACTTTTTTCTCTTCTTCTTCTCACATTAGGATATGATTAGATTACATCCCAAAATATACCACCATGCCACAACTTCTTGGAGTATTAATTCGCACACCCTCTCCCTCTATCTTTCAGATTTTTCTTATAAAAAAATTATAGAAAAAATAAGAAGGAAAAACTACAAAAGAAAACCATAAGAGAAAATAATTTTTCTCTTACCTCTGTCTCTTCTAGGCATCAACTTTTGATGTCAAGATCAAAGCCTTTTCTTTAAGGATCATGGTGCCCAAAGCCTCCCATGCCTCTTCCTCCTTTTTCTCTATTTTTTCATGATTTTTTCTAGGTTTTACACATCCAAAACTGAAAGGAGGCGTCCTCCTTTGTATAGAAGACTAGGTCAAAAGACCTAGTCAAATAAGGAGGTTTGGGTTGCATCCAACACTTGGACGCCACCTCCTCAAAATATGGTGTGAAGACCATGAAGAGGAACACAAAAAAGGAGGAAAAAGCCATGGAAAAAATCTGAAAAAGTGTTGCACAAAAATGGATGGGCGTGGGAAAGAAAAGTCAAAGAGAAGGAAAGAGTTTTAACAAATTAAAACTCTTCAAAGTCTGACTCATTCAAACAATCATTTAAATTTGACCAAGTCAAATTTAAATTCAAACTCTTCTGATTAAGGGGCATGGAGGACACTCTTAGGCATGGAAAAAACTCACATAATTTTTTTGGAATTAATTATGGGCGTGGAACATCATAATGGTGCAAGGGAAGATGAGTCTTAGTCTAACTAGGACTCTTCTTTTTTAGACTAGGTCAAAGTCTTTTCGACCCAATCCAAATTTCATTTAAGTCAACCTAATTGATAAAAAATTTTAATCTAATTAAGAGCCTAATTAAATTAGATTTAATCAAATTTAAATTTAATTTAATTTTTAATTAAATTAAAAATTAGGTACACTCAAGTCCTAATTGAACTAGGACTTGTTCTTTCTTGCAATTGGCTTATCCAATAAACTAATTAGACTTAATCCAGTTAAGTTTAAACTAATTCTAATTGAATCAAATTAAATTAGACTTGATCTTAATTTATTTTTTAATTGAATTGAGTCAACTAGCAATCCAATTGCTAATCGATCCTTCTACAATACTTGCATTAGGTGAAACATCAATCATATTGATTGTCTGACCTTAGAATGATTCTCAATCATCGATCAACCATCTGATTAGGTAACAACTTCTTATGTGTGTAATCCTATAGGTTCGAACCTAAGCTGGTAGCATAGGAACTAATTTCTGTAGTAATCAAAATGATAATATAACAATGATACTCGACGTCCGGATAGGTCGAATGTATGCAAAGCAACATTCTTAGAATCCTGGCCTATGGTTATTATATAATTTATCCCTTTGACCAATAATGCTTAGGATGACATCGAGTTAGCTGTCAACACTCATACAAGTCATCCATATTATGTTTCAAAATTTTGTAAATTCCATGACTCCTCATGAAGATTATCCAGACCTAGATTTTACTAAATTAAAATATAGCAAGACATTCTCTTCTTGAAGTTAATCAGGAGTGGTCAATCCATCTTGACTCACACACCGACTTCATAAGTACTTGACTATATCCAGAAATCTTTCGAACCTATATTAGAAATACAGATAGTCTAGCACCAAAATATAGTGAGTTGTTTGCAAGTCATCGTGGTAATCTCAGGTCGGAGGGATACTTATACCCATTAGCCTTAGCAGCTACTCTTGATAGTAGAGTGCTATATTGGTTACATTCAGTGCATATATACTCCTACATTCCAATTAGATGTCATGCTAGTGTCTCTACACCACTTGGTTACGAGGATAACCAACGCATATGGCATACAGTGACCTACACTCGATAAGTTATCATCCTTGTTAATAACTTATCATTTGATCACGAACTGTTTAAGTACCATCCGATGAATCTTTCTTTATCGATTCATCATGGTTCTAAGGACTTCATCATAATTTAAGAGTTTATTTAAGAAAGATAGAACTTTTATGATGAACTAGCCAAATAACTATTATTATTAGATAATTCATATACAGGTTTCAATCATCTACAACTTAGATGATTGGCTTTAGGATATATTTTCAAACAACTCTCACTTGGACTAAAGCCAATCAGAATGATATCAAATATCCTATATTTCGCTTGAGTTCATAGAACTCCTTAGTTCTGAGGCCTTAGCAAATGGGTTGGTCAAGTTCTCCTTTTTCATCGATCTTCCATAGATCGACGTCATCCTGATCTAAAATCAAAGGTGATAGCAATACAAAGTATGTTGATCCTATGGTGCATTTTTGGTTCTTTAGCTTGAGCTATGGTTCTAGTGTTACATTAGGACTAGACCATCAATGGAGGGTGCCACTCCCAACTTGCTAATGAACTTATGCCACCACATAGCCTACATGGTAGCATCATATGCCATGATGTACTCTACATTACTAATTGAATAGGCTACAGTATCTTGCTTGAAACCTTTTCAGTAGATTGCTCCTATAATTAGGGTATGACCCGACACTTTCTTGCTATCATCTTGATCTAACTAAAAATTAAAATTAAAACATCCATAAGTTTTAATTCAGTATCTCCATATTTGAGTCACTGGACCTTAGTATTTTTCAAATACTTAAGGATTGTCTATGCAATCTTCCAGTGATTTTCATTTGGATCAGATTAGTATCTACTCACTATCTTTAATGAGTATACCATATATGGTCTTGAATATGAAAAAATTATATGACAGCTAAATCTTTATTCCTTGCAATGCTGGAATGCTATTTTTGATTAAGAGAATTTCATCCACAGACAACATAAGGAATAATACTATAGAATATTTTGCTCACTTATAAATGCAGGGTTTGTCTTTGTTCATAATAAAGACATACGTTCAAAACATATATTCAAACTCTGAGATGATAGACAGATGGACTTTATAGGTCTTTATCTTCCTGTCTGTGCTACTCTGATCCTTTTGAAAATTTATTCATATCTAATGGATTTTATTCCTTCAGGTGAATCAACTAGTGTCCACACACTACTAATTTTCATGGACTTCAATTTGGATTATATGGCTCCAAGCCACTTCTCAGAGTCAGACCACCGCATTGCATCCCTATAGGTGATCAAATTCTTCTTCTGATCGAGCTCAACAAGATCGCCGTCTCGGATCTAGATACTATAGTATCTATCTGGCTAATGCGGTACTCTATCGGATCTTCTTAAAGATGCTATTTTAATGGACTCTGGATTTAATCTGATCAAATCCAATTTTATAGGTTTAATAGATTATATCAGTTCATTTTCTATCGGTCAAACTTTCTCAAGTTTAACTTTTAGGCATCAGTTTCTTCCCTAAGGAACTTTTTTTCAAAAGAAATGTCTTACAGCTAAGAACAACTTTTGTTTTTGAGCATGATAGAATTACTAACCCTTAAATACTTATTGGACCAAGATCCAAGTTTATCTGTGTGCAAACTTTTGATGCAAGTCTGACAACCCTAAGCCCAAAGGTGAGAGAGTCTAGGTCTACACCTAATCCATATCTCATATAGAGTCTTTGCAATAGATTTACTCAAAATAATTTTTAGAGTAAAATAAGTAGTTCCAAGAGTTTAACCCTGAAACAGGCAGACTAGTAAATCCCATCGTGGATCGAATCATGTTTAACAAAGTTTGATTTCTCCTTTTTGATACACCATGCATCAAAAATAGTCCGCTGAGAGAGAATCCCATTTTCTCGTAGATATGTCAAAAATTCACTAGATAAGTATTTACCTACTTGATCTAATCGAAGAGTTCTAATACCTTTCTAGTTAGTTTTTCTATTTCATTATTGAATCATTTGAATATTTCAAATGATTCAATCTAGATGCACCCATGCTTAGATAGGTCGTTTGTAATGAAATATTGATATCTTCCTCAGGCACTTGAGTTCATAGATCCACATACATCATGATGCATGAGACTTAGAACTTTATCAGCTCCTTCACCATTTTCAATAAAAGGTGACTTTGTCATCTTTTCAAGAAGACATGACTCACAGGTTATCAATGATTCACCATCATTAATATCGAGATTTTCCACTCAAGCTAACATATTTATCTTATTCTTGTCAAGATGACTAAGCCTATAATGCCAAATGTAGACATCCATAATATAATCTAACTTGGGTGTTTATTAAATATGTACATTACACTTAACAGGTTGTGTTAATGTTAAATGCCATTTTTTTATTATCCATGTATTATTGTAACATTATTCATAATAATGTCACAATAACCCCTTATTGATAAATGATAACCATCTTTGGTCAAAAGACCAATAGAGATCACATTTATCATAAATGATGGATAATAGTGATAATCACTCAAAATGATATTTTTTGAAAATAAGCTTGACAATTTCTAAAGCTAGGATTGAAACTTAACTTCCTTCCCTATCTTTCAAGAATCTCTCACCATTTTCAAACATTCCACTTATCTAAAGCCCTTACAATGAATTGCATAAGACCACCGGTATCTAATACCCAGGTAGTAGAATTATATATAGAAAAATTTTAAAGTATTATCATATAATATCTTTGATAAGCAACTCTTGCTCCTTTCTCTTGTTTAGCCTGTTATGGTCGAGAAAGCAAGATAATTCTTCTTCCTATGATCCTACTTCTTATAGTAGAAGCACTATACCTGATTTGGATCAATATTGGATTAATTATTTTGACTGGACTTAGAAGCCCAAATTCGAACCCATTCATACTACTGAACCAAATTCAACTTTCGATATTGATTATCGAAGTTGGGTCCATAAGTCTTCACTGTCTGACAGTGATTAGAGCAATTAGGGTTTAGTCTTATTCTATGAGAAAAAAAAAGTAGACCTAATGTATATGAATTTTTTTAAGCCTAAAGACTTAAACTTTAGTTTAAAGATTCTTCCACTATTTTATTTGAATTGGTAGTCTCTACCTTCAATTCAAGAAATTACTTTAATTTTTTAGTGGATATTAGAATCGACATAGACTGCACATAAGCCCAACTATGGTTGGTCAATTTATGTACATCAAGGATAGGTTCATAATCAATTATTTCTCTAAACAACTTCTAGTAATTTAATTTTGTCCTAGAAACCTAATTAGTAGGCTATGGCCTCCACTGTAAGGATCCGGTTAGGTCCAACCATTAACATGAGCATACTTGGTGCATCTAACTAACGAATGATTAAGTCTAACTATGGTTGATCAACTTAACCACTATTAGAGAGACACATCCAAGTCATCATATGATGAATGATAATTTCATTAGTCAACAAGCACTAGGCCTATGGGCCTCCAATGATTATTGAGTTAATGGACCCATTATCAAACACCTTAATAGAAGGCTATGACTCAGTTATCCCCATAATTTTATCATTTTAAGGACCTAGTAATTTTAGAGGATTTAAATTTATTTATGATTTAAGGATAGAAAGGATATGGACCAATTTGCTCTTACTGACTTTACCAAGTTAAGTCCTTTCACTGACTTCTCAAGTCTTTGATAAGAACTAGAATCAATGTTGGTCCATGGGCACCTAGATCAGTCTCACTAAATAAAATCAATCTCACTGATTTTCTATGTGACATGGATTAGCACAAATCAATGAGCAACCTAATCAAAAGCTGATTAACCATATTGGCCAGATAAGTAAGATCAGTGGGAGGGTCTACCAAAGCTTGCCTTAGACACCATCAGAAATGGCCAGGTAAGCAGGCTCTCAATTAAAAACCATCAATCTAAAATGCCAAACTTATCTTAGACACCAATTAGTTTATCAGTTTTGATCTGGTTTGTCTAAAGACTTGGGCTCGACCACTGAGCCACGATCGGTATCTATTTGTTAGATGTATGGACTTTGATCAACTACAACTATTGAATTAATTTATAGAAAAGAAATGACCTAATTCTAATTAAATATTAATTAGATTTGATCAATTTTTTAACTTAGTCTATATTTAATCTAATCCTGGTCAACCCAGTTAATGACCTGATCAAAGCTAACCCATAACCCTTTAACCCATGATTTATGAAATTGACTTAGGATCTTTAAATCACAAACCTAGATCCTAAACAATCACTTAATTTTCAATTAAGTTCAAGGCTTATGGGTTGGGGTTTGATACCTTAGAACAACATTCTGATTTAACAGTTGAAACATTTTTAAGTCATATAAATAATTTACATTGAATCATATTAAGTTCATAGTTTTATATTTGATTTATTTCATTATTTAGATCATATCCTAGGATTTCGAATCTAGAATTTTGTAGAAAGTAAGTTCATAATTTAATTTCTATAAGCCAAATATATCATATATATTCAAACTAGATTCAAAAATATAAACCACATATCAACGTATGCAACATCAGGATCTAGATCTAGAACATGAAACATATTATATAGATCTTATCTAAATGAATAAAATTAGATGATAAATTAATTAATATTAGATTTAAAATATGAATAGAAATCATAAATTACTTTAGATCTTATTTTTATATATTTATGATTTAGGTTATTCAGGTCAGCATATACTAGGACAACCTCTCTACTGTAAGGGATAAATCTTATAGCAGAAAAACCTTATAATCAGTATGTGTGATCCTACATTATTTAGATTTAATCTAAAAAATTTAAAATAGATCTAATATTTATTTATTTTAGATTTAAAATTAAAAAAATAAATCATAAATTTGCTTAGATCTAATCTAACTTATTCATGATTCAATTTTATAGATCAGCATATACTAGGACAACCTCTCTACTGTAAGGGATAAACCTTACAGCAGGACAATCTTATAGCAGTATGTGTGATCTTTATAGTTTTATTTTTATATTTATTTTAGTGCAAACATGGTCATGTCATAAATGAACCTAGATGCTCTAATACCACTATTGGAAAACATGTAGGATTTCATGCTTGTATTTCAAAACTTTTTCGAAATAAATTACAACAGAAGATGTAGATTAAACTATTTAATCTACTAAAGCATGTAATCTAATTACTAAATCCTACATCTAGGATCTATAACATATCATAATGCATACATAAATCTAAAAATTAAAGTACTTTGGTATCGATCAGATCAATACCCTAGATCTAGAATAGTTCTAGATCAAATTCTAGATCGCATCTAGGTGAGAGAAGAGATCAAATCTCTTACCTTTGTATGGGTTGAGAACACCATGGTTGAGTCCCATTGTTGTGCTTACTGCTTGGAGCTACACATGCATCTGGCCTCTACAGAAAGTCCATATGAAGCTACAACATAGATCGAAAGTTTGTTAAACAAAGATCCGCTCAAAGTGCTAGCTTCTTGTGGATCCCTCCTGATGGTTAATCAAAATAATATTCTTTAGATCTCTTGGATATTTCAAGAGATGAAGAATATAAGGAGAACAAAGGAAAAGATCCAACCCTTAGATCTTCTAAAAATTAGAAAATAAAAAGATCTAAAAACTATCCTAAGAGAAGATAGATCTTCTCTTTCAGCACATCAACCTTTGATGTCCTAAATGCATCTCCATGCTAAGATAGGAGGAGACCTTCTCCTCACTTATTTTTCATGCTCAAAAGCTCCTTCTTTCTCTGATTTTCTAAAGGAAAAACCTCATAAAAAGATGGAGAAGAAGGGCTCTTAGAAAAACCCTAAGAGAAGACTTTCTTCTCTTCTTCTTCTCACATCGGGATATAATTAGATCACATCCCAAAATATACCACCATGCCACAACTTCTTGGAGTATTAATTCAGACACCCTCTCCATCTATCTTTCAGATTTTTCTCATCGAAAAATAGAAAAAATAAGAAGGAAAAACTACAAAAGAAAACCACAAGAGAATAATTTTTCTCTTACCTTTGTCTCTTCTAGTTATCAACTTTTAATGTCAAGATCAAAGCTTTTTCTTTAAGAATCATGGTGCCCAAAGCCTCCCATGCCTCTTCCTCCTTTTCCTCTATTTTTTCATGATTTTTTCTAGATTTTACAGATCCAAAACTGAAAGGAGGCGTCCTCCTTCTTTGCATAGAAGACTATGTCAAAAGACCTAGTCAAACAAGGAGGTTTGGGTGGCATCCAACTCTTGGATGCCACCTTCTAAAAATATGGTGTGAAGACCATGAAGAGGCACACAAATGAGGAAGAAACAGCCATGGAAAAAATCTAAAAAAGTGTTGCACAAAAATGAGTTGGCGTGGGAAAGAAAAGTCAAAGAGAAGGAAAGAGTTTTAACAAATTAAAACTCTTCAAAGTTTGACTCATTAAAATAATCATTTAAATTTGACCAAGTCAAATTTAAATACAAACTCTTCTGATTAAGGGGCATGGAGGACACTCTTAGGCATGGGAAAAACTCACATAATTTTTTTGGAATTAATTATGGGCGTGGAACATCATAATGGTGCAAGGGAAGATGAGTCTTAGTCTAACAATGACTCTTCTTTTTTAGACTAGGTCAAAGTCTTTTCGATCCAATCCAAATTTGATTTAAGCCAACCTAATTAATAAAAAATTTTAATCTAACTAAAAATCTAATTAAATTAAATTTAATTAAATTTAAATTTAATTTAATTTTTAATCAAATTAGAAATTAGGTGCACTCAAGTCCTAATTGAACTAGGACTTGTTCTTCCTTACAATTGGCTTATCCAACAAATCAATTAGACTTAATTCAATTAAGTCTAAACTAACTCTAATTGAATCTAATTTAATTAGACTTGATCTCAGTCTAATTGCTTAATTGAATTGAGTTAATTAGCAATTCAATTACTAATCGATCCTCCTGCAACACTTGCATTAGGTCAAATATCAATCATAATTGTCTGATCTTAGAACGATTCTCAATCATCGATCAACCATCCGATCAGGTAATAATCTCTTATGTGTATAATCTCATAGCTTCAAACCTAAGCTGGTAGCATAGGAACCAATTCTTGTACTAATCAAATTGACTATCTAGCAATGGTACCCAACGTTTGGATAGATCGAATGTATGTAAGGCAATATTTTTAGAACCCTGACCTATGGTTACCATATAATTCATCTCTTTGATCAATAATAATTAAGGTGATATTGAGTTAGCTATCAATACTCATACAATTCATTCATGTTATGTTTCAAAATTTCGCAAATCTTATGACTCCTCATGAAGATAATCCAGACTTAGGTTTTGCTAAATTGAAATACAGCGAGATATTTTCTTTCTGAAGTTAATCAGGAGTAGTCAATCCCATCTTGACTCATACATTAATTTTATAAGTACTTGATTGTACCCAAAAATCTTCCAAATCTATATTAGAAATACAGATAGTTTGGCATTAAAGTACAGTGAGTTGCTTGTAAGTCACTATGGTGATCTCAGATCGGAGGGACATTTATATCTATTGACCTTAGCTAGCTACTCTTAATAATAGAGTGCTACATTGATCATGTTTAGTACAGATGTACTCCTACATCCCATTTGAATTGCATACTAGTATCTCCACATCACTTAGTTATGAGGACAACCAATGCATATGGCAAACAACGACTTACACTCAATAAGTTTTATCCTTATTAATAACATATCATTTGGTCATGAACTATTTAAGAACCATTCGATAAATCATCCTTTATCAATTGATTGTGGTTCTAAGAACTTTATCATAATTTGAAAATTCACTTAAGGAAGATAGAACTTTGATGATGAACCAGCCAAATAACTATTATTATTAGATAATTCATATAGAGGTTTTAATTATCTACAACATAGATGATTGACTTTAGGATACATTTCTCAACAGTGCATGGGATAGTTTCATAATTTTTGGTGGTGTAGCAAGCTTTAATTGGCTACGATCTTCAATATCTCCGATCCATAGGGTCCATAGGCACAGGAGATGCACGATCAGATGGTGCTGCTCTCTCCCGATCAAAATCCTATGGCCTGCATATTTTCTTGATTTGATTCGAAATACTCTAGCCACCTATGCACCATCCGATGGTTTCGAGTGATTCAGGCATCAATCCAATGGCTAGATCTCGCCCATAGGTTGATCCAATGGTTGATGAACACCCCCGACATTAATTCAATCATTCAGAACATGATCTAATAGCCAGAAGAACTCCATCAATCATGATCAAATGGCCAGAATTCAGTCCGACCAGATTTGGATTTTTAATAGTGATTTTTTGGAAATTTTTAGACCATTAGATCTAGAGTTGATTGCCAATAAGACCAGAACTCTCAGAGATGCAATCCAGGAGTGTTTTGATTCAATTTTGTCTCGAATTTCTTCACATATGTCGATCAATAAATTACTTTAATCCCATATTGGCTGATAGCAAAGATCTCTTCTCTCGAACATCTATAAATAGGACCCTAAGCAAAGGTTATAAGCTATCTTGGTCAAGGAAAGGTGATGGTATCGGGTAGAGCCAGCTTTGGGATTTATAAGTTGCTTCAAAGCAAATGGTACCAAGAGGAAGAGCCAATCTTCTACACTATCTCAACACCAACGTCAATCCGAGATCAAGATCAAAACTAGCTTTTATTTTCTTTTTGCTATCTTTTCTTAATTTTATTTATTTAATTTTTGAACTTTTAAATTAATGCAAAATTTTATTTTCATGCTTTTTAAATTCATGCTATTTACTTTTAATTGCTCTTTATTTTTATTGTAAGTTTATTTTTATTATAAATTTAATTTTATTATAAATAGATGCTAAGATCTAGGTAGTAGATCTTAGTATCCAAAGTTTATTTTTTTGTATAATTTAAATTTTTGTTATTTATTTTTACTATAATTTTAAATTTTATTTTTAAATTTTTTTTTATTTTATAAAATCAAAGATTTCAAAACTAAAATACTGCCTTTCCTGTGGATTCAATCCGACTTACTACTATCTATATATTTTTAATAATTTTAAGAAGTCAGAATTAAACTGATAAATATGGTATCCTAACGACTACATCACGCTCTTATCAATCAGCATGGAAGTAGTCTCATGGCATGTCGAAAAAATATCATGTCATAACTCTAAACTTGATTGCAAACTTGCTACAGATTCATAGGTTGAGTTTGCTCCTTGTCATCTAGCCTCTTCAATATCTCCTACAAAGCAATCAATTGAATCCATGTAGATCTTAATCATTTATAGTGTAAAAATCTTTTCACTATATGTATTTAATAATTGAGATATTAAACATCCTATAGTACTTGAAACATTTCTTGCATTAGTGAGATCTCTTAGTTAAATTTGCTCTCTAAGCGACGTTGTTGTTGTTCCATGCATGACAAACGTTATGAAAATAGAAAAATCATCTCCTATTGATATAACAACTATAACTACTTCTCATCCCATCCATTGATGAACATCACAATAAAAAATAAATTCAATTGTAAGTACCTCTAAAAGTTGACCGTGGCCTTGCACCTTATGCTACTCACTACCCTCATAAGTTTTAGAAGGACCCTCCTTAGTGGTATCTCTCAAGTTAAAATTGTGGTGACTCATTTGATCCAAACAAAACCTGCTTTTCCTCCTATATAAAATATTATTAGCTTGATATATATAATAAATGTACAAACCCATAAAAGTTTCCTTAGATATTACTTGAGGATCCAAAACATTTGCCATCATACTTTCCAATCTCTTTCCTAACTAGAGAGGCTCTTCTCTCTCGGGGAGCCTCAACTACATGATCACGTCCCCATCACCCCGTTCATGCTCGATCTCATACTCCTCCCTCTATCTACAATGCTTCTTTGTCCAGTAAGCCATGCATGAAAGGATATGCATAAGAAATAATAATAGATCTGGGGAGAGAAACCCAAATATGCTCGTAGGACCAGAACTACATATAAAACATTCCAAGCTAAAAAATTAAGTGAAATCAATTTGAAATAATAATAAGATTACTTGAATATCATATAAAAGTTCAAACTTGAAGAAATGTAGGGCACCCTTGCAGATGTTTTTCCTTCCCATACTGCACCTTTATAATATTTTAAATGAAAAAATCTAAGATGAATTTTGCCTAAGTATATGTATGAATATGGTTGATATCTTCGACTATATTTAAATAGAAAATAAGAATATTAACCCTTATACTTGGAGCAAGAAAGATCTTATTAGTAAAGCATGAACTTTCTTTCAAAATGTTCATCTCCATCATTACTATTCTTGTTACATGAAACCAAGTAATTTATAATGATCTATCTTTTGCCACCTTTAGCATACATATCCACTAAAACTTGATTGGGTTTGTACTTTTGACTCAATATTATCTCCTCTCCTTTATCACTCAACCCTACCTTGCAACGTAAATCTCTTTTGTGATAGGGATATCCATATTATTAATCAAGATCAATCTTTTAATGGGATTATATCTTTTCAACAACCAAGCCAAAAGTACTCGATGGAGATTGATCGCTGATATATATAATATATTGCCAAATCCCTACTCTTTGATCGCATCTTATGGTGCACTATTTAAATTATCAATTACACTGTCCGGTCATCTTAGAGAGCACCTTATATATATTGCTAGGTCAATATGTTGCATCGAACTTGTATCTTGCATGGGACTCATTTTCTGCATAGTTCATAAATAAAGATCAATTTATTTTTTACCATGATTTTATCATCCAACTATGTATCGATAGAAATTTTAACCGAGAAACACCAAATTAGATGAAGATACTTAAAAATGTGCCATTTGAAATACATAATGTTTGTATAGATCTGTCATTTGAGAAATCTACTTGAAAATTCAAAATCCAAGAAACTCGTAGGCATGAAAGATTCAAAATCTAAGAAACACATAACATTTATTTAACCATTACATGCCATTGCTCAAAAAAATTTAATCATTTAATAAAGGTCTAATAGATTACAGCTTGAGATAAATTATAACTTGAAGATAAGCACATCTGACTTTTTTTTTTTGGGTAGAGAGGCATAATATTTATTTATAGTAAGATGGAACATACAAACTAAAACCAAAAATAGGCTTACCATATAAACATGATAGCAGCCCATTACAGGTATGAAAACTAAAAATTTACAAGAAGTATACCTTATAGACATCGACCAAAACTGATGGAAATGAGAAATATAAGAAGTGTACAAGAAACAAGTAACAAAGAAGCATCAGATTACAATGGATGTATGCCTTAAAGATGATAAGCTGGAAACATAAAAATATTTGATACTATCATGACAATGAAGAGATGAGTAGAAAGTGAACTGGCCAATATTGAACAAGTGCCCAGAAACATGCATGAGCCATTTAACAACATAGCAGCAGGCATGAAAGACTTAAGTTGAAGATGATAAAGCTGATTTGGTAAATACAGCTAGACCTTAAGTTGGGGAATATAATAATAGTCAATAGCCAAATAATGTCTCAAAACTAAGATGACGACCGCCTGCTTAGCCTGATCAGCATTGGTTTTGTACTTGATGTTAATATGAGCAGCAATCCTATGGCAAATAGCAAGAAACAAGCAAAGAAGAGCAGAGAAACAATACTATTGCATGCCATGAAATAGCCAGATAGAGGAATAATGAACATATATTTGTGTATAAGTTCTCATCAAGCTTCCTTTGACAGAATTAGAGGAAGTGTATGCAATAAACAAGCTATCCACTAGCAGTAGAGAAGAATGAGAACCCACCCTGATCCCCAACAAAACAAGTTTCCCAAAAATGTACAAAGGCCTGATAGTTATAACAAATACAGGGACTAGTAACCCACCCTGATCCCCAACAAAACAAGTTGCCAGAAATTATGTATCGATTAGACAATTGATGGTTAAATCTAGATAAAGTCTAGGATTCATAGGTTATTTATAAAGATACATGTTGTTCATAAGCCAAACTTGAAGGCATGTGGCTAAACTTCAATCAAGGTAGAGTGTAGCTAGCCTTGTAATCTAACCAGGCCAAGCTAGAGGGCAATCCCAAACTCCAATTGCCTCTTTAATTTGGAGCCTTAACCCAAACTATAATTTTATCCCACAAAATATTTCCTTATTGTTTATAAAAAAATTTAGGGCTTCTTCATACATTTAGGCCTGATCAGCAGAACTTGATTCACATTTTGTTGCTAGAAAACTTAATTCACAATTTGGTAAATCATATATGTCAAGTTGGTCCAAGTCTTTAGTCAAGTAAACATGGTGGCACTTGTGTCAAGCCTCGCAAAGAACTTTCGTACATGGCTTTAACGCACAAATGGATATCTAAACAAATAACACATTGACACGGCAACAAAAAATAATCTACCAAAAAAAAAAAATCCAAGACGTAGGATTAAGCATGGGAAAGGAGATGATGCATTCATAAAAATCTAAGAGATGAGTAGAAGCATACCATTCCTCATACTGTTTGATGAAGGATGTAAATTTGGGAAAAATAGTGGCCAGAAGTTGCCTTGGAATTTTGTAGAATTGGTGGTTGGTGGAAAATAGAGAAGGTACTTGGATGATTGGTCAATCAGAATAGTGCTCACGTAGGGAGAAACACATGCTTCGATAGTTAAGACTAATCCGGCAAAGAACAACTATTTGAGAAGATAAATAAGGTAACTCTATGACATCCTTAGTTATGCCACATGCCACCAACGAACACCAATGAAAAAATGCCATGATTTCAGTCTCTATGACCATTGATGAGCACTAATGATGAAATGCCATGATCTGCTGCTAGATCAGCCTCTTTTCAATGCTCCTCAGTGATAGGAGATGGGGAAGCAACGGCTCCATTGCCATGGAATCGAGAATTAAGGAGAAAGGTGTTAGGAATTGTATCTTAAAGCCAATCATCAAGGTTGTAGATGATTGCACTGATTTATAAAATGTACTTAAATTATAAATGAATAAAATTATTATTTTGGTTTTTTCATCATTTTTGTGCATTTTTCTGTAATGAACTCTTCTGTGATGAAGTCCTTAGGACTATTCAGACTCGACAAAGGAGGATTTGTTATTTAGTTCTTAAACTAGTTCATGACTAAATGATTCGTTGTTATCTAGGATGACAACGTATCGAGTGTAGGTTGTTGTGTGTGATAAGTGTTGGCTGTCCTCTTAACCAAGAAATATGGAGATACTGTTATGGCATGTAGGTAAAGTGTAGGAGTACATTTCACTAAACGTGATCCAACTGCGGAGCTCTCTACTATTAAGAGTTGCTCGTAAAGGATATGGATATAAGTGTCCTTTAGACTTGAGATCACTATGGTCACTTGCAAGCAACTCACTGCACTTAGGTACCAGACTATCTAAATTTCTAATTCAGTGATGGAAGGCTACTGGGTGTAGTCAAGTACTTATGAAGTCGGTATGTGAGTCAAGATGGGATTGACCCTTTCAAGTGTTGGAGCAAGTGCATCATTGTATTTCAATTTAGCAAACCCTCGGTCAGGATGGTCCATATGATGGACACTAAATTTTGAAATACACTATGGATGAATTTTAGGATTGGCAGTAAATCCTAGATCATCCTTTGAGCATCGAGATCAAGGGGATGAATTATACGGTAACCATATGTACAGATTCATCATTATTACGTTGTGATTTTTCGATCTATCTGAACATCGGATACCATTGCTAGATGGTCACTTCGATTGATAAAAAAAAAATGATTCCTATGCTACCAGCTTAGGATTCGAATCTATGAGATCATACACAATAGAAATTTCTACCTGATCTGATGGCTGATCAAGAGTCCCAATGGTCTAGGACTCTATGGTCAAGAGTCCCATTGGACTAGGACTCTTTGATCAGAAGTTTCACTAAACTGGGACTCTATCTTTGTGGATCTCACTGGAGTGAGACTCAGAGTCCTACTTGTCTAAAACTCTCTAATCAAGAATTCCACTGGTCTAGGATTCTATGATCATGAGTTTCACTCGTTTGAAACACTGGATTCAAGAAACCCACTGGTTTGGGACTCTTTAGGAGTTTCATGTTGATGAAACTCTGTTGTTCGAACACCCATTCGATTTGGACTTTATATTTATTGAAAGATTAATTAGCAATTTAATTGCTAATTAGCTTAATTTGATTGAGTGATGAGGATTCAATCAAATCTAATCAAATTGAATTTGATTGGATTTGACCCGATCAGGTTATGAGATGACCTAATCGCTATGGAAGATTTGACCCTTATTTGATTAGGGGTTGGACCTTTTTAATTTCTAATTTGATTAGAGTTTTATTAGGTTGGATTTTGATTAGGTTTAATCTAATTTAATTAGGTCTGAGAAATTTTGTTTGGTTGAAACCAATTTGGAAAAGTCAAATGGGTTTGAATTTCAAATGTTTTCTCTCCCTGCGCCACCCTTCTTTAACCCACGCCCTTCTCATGCAAATTTTTGTTTTGCATGAACTTTCCCCACATTAAAAACTAAAGTGGATGCCCTCTCCCTTATCCCTTTGACCTGGTCCAAGGGTTGGACTAGTTCAAACTTGACTTGAATTTTGAATTTGAGTTGTTGGGAGGTTGGAACAAATTCAAACTCCCTAGCATTTTCCTATTCTCCATGCCCTCCACACTTTCACATAATGTTTTCTGATTTTTTTTAGAATGGGCGTGCAGAAGAAGAGTCCTTCTGTGCATCAAACACATGGTTTGTGTGATGGAAATGGATAGAGAGTGATTTGAATTTGAATTCAATTGATTGGTTGAAACTAGTTCAACCAACGCCTCTTATCTACTCCCATGCATATCCATAGTAGTCACCCATTTAAAGTCTAAATTTTTACGTGGATGTGCATGAGAAAGTGAGGAGTCCTACTGAGAAAAATATTTGAGAGGGGGTGCTAGCTTCTAGGCATAAAAAAATTCCCGAGAGTCTGAGAGTTTTTAGTCCTGTGCCAACTCCTTTCTTTATGTCACATGTTACATTTTTTTTTCTTTTGGATGACTACTTTAGATGGGATCTAAGTGGCATTTATGCAGATAGGAAAATCCTTTCTGTCATGAAAGTTGTTTCACAATAAAAATCAAAAGAGAGAGGACCTGGGAATATTTTTGGGCATTAGGGTTTTTTGAGTATTCAAAATCCTAGAGTTAGGACTCAGGGTTTGGGTGGAGAGATCGAGTGCTGTGAGCATTGGATCGCCACCAAATTTGAAACACCACTTCATCATCCTCCAAAGCATAAGCTCTATTTTTCTAGAGCTTCCAGAAGATTAGAAAGAAGGCAATCAATTGGATCGATTATGATTAGCCATCGAAGATCCCGACGAGGAGCTAGCACTTCGATGGAGCTGGTCGAGACTAGGAGCTCTATATGGACCAACCATAGAGGCCGGACAAGCGTGTGGCTGTAGCACGATACCACAGCTTCTTTTGGTGGATTTAGATGATGTAGATTATCTACCCTCACACAGGTATCGAGTTCTGAACTTGTATTGGTCAGCAAATATGATTTGCTGATCGATCATATTTAAATTTTTAAATTACATATTAGCATGTCTAGATCTTGAGTAGGATAATTAATTAGATCAATGCATGCTATATAATTAATATTAGATTAATTTTAGCTTTCACTACTATAAATTTTTGAAAAAGTTTTGAATTGTATGCTATAAATCCTACTCGATTTCCTTCAGTGGTATCAGAGCAAGGGTTGCTTGACATATTCTAATATGTCAATTAAAAAATTTAAATGCTTTCATTATATGATATGTTAGATCCAAAAAACTTAGTAATCGAGGATGAATGAGCCACCAAGCTGTTCGATCATAAGGGACAAGTATGGTTTAAAGGCCATCTCTTTTCATTCAGTGGAGATTCCTTATGGTGGTAGGGGTGCCACTGTGAACTCATTCATTGAACAGTGAAAGAATTTTTATGATTGAAATTATTTTAATTAAAAGTTAAATATGAATATATTTAGATTATATCTAAAAGATAATTCATGGTTTAATTTTTATTATGCTTGATTTTTTATTTAAAAATAGCAATAGGTTGCTGTTTGAAAAATGAGCCAATCCATTTTTGAAACCAGTCGACCCATTTGAAAAATAAAAAATAAAATCTTTTAAAATTTAAAAATTATTTTTAAAATATCAAACCCCAATCCATCAATCCAAAACTTAATTAAAAGAATTAAGTATTATTTATAGAATCTAGAATTATGAATTAAAGATTCTAAGACATAGTCATAAGATTGTGGATTAAAGGATTAGATGAATTAGATTGATTAATTGGGTTAGACCTAAAGTTAGTTAAAGAATGGATTAATCTAGAGTAATTGATCAAATCTAATCAAGTGTTGAATTAGATTAGGTCAAGGATACTCTAGATTCAACTTTAATAGTTGTAGTTGGACAAGTTCATGTCTTTAACTAGACTAAGATGAACTTGATTCATGGCTACGTAGTTAAGCCTGAAATTACTAGGTTGATCAGATTAAACTTAATTAATCGGTTGGTATCTAAGATAAGTTCGGCATTCTAGATCAGTAGTTTTTAATTAGAAGCTACTCACACTGATTCGATCTTTGATGAGTTAATGGCATATCCCTTCCACTGATCTTACTTACTTGGCTGACATGGTCGATTAGGATTTGATTAGATCACTTAATGATTTGAGCTGACCCATGTCACTAGAAATCAATTTGACTAATTTTAATCAGTAAAACTAAATTAGATGTCCATAGACCTAAATTGATCCTAATCCTAACCTATTGACTTAGTGAAGTCAATGAGAGGATTTAACTTGGTGAAGTCAGTGGGAGAAATTGGTCTGTGTCCTTTTTATCGTTAAATCATAAGTAAGCTAAATTCTCTAAATTATTAGGTTCTTAAAATGACTAAGTTATGGGGATAATCGAGTTATAGCCTCCCATTAAAGTGAATAGTAATGAGTCCAATTTTCTAGATGGACATTGAAGGTGCCTTATACCTGGTGTTAATCCAGATATTGAAATTATTATCCATCATATGATGATTAGGTCGTACTCTCTTGATGGTGATCAAGTTAGCCAAAGCTTTTCTCGGGCCTGGTTATCATTGGTTTGTTTCACTAAAGTCAATCATGTTAATGGTTGAACCTAACCAGACCTTTTCAGTGGAGGCCATAGCCTATTGATTTGGCATATAAGGCAAAACCTAAATACTAAAAACTATTTAAAAAAATAATTGATTATGAACCTACCTGTAGATGCACATGGGTTAACCAGAGCTTTCTTCAAGCCCATCTATAGTCTATGTGGATTTTAGTACCCACTAATAATTCCATGGATTAGAGGTAAAGGCTACCAATTTATTAAAAATAGTGAAAGAACCTTTAGGCTAAAGTCCGAGTCTTTAGGATTTAATTAATTCAGGTACTAATAAGATTTCATATTTTTCTTTCAGATAAATAGAATGGTCTACTCCATCCATTATTGGATTATGGCAAGCATTCAGGACCTTAATATGAGAAGTCTAGTATTGACCCTAATGAGGCAGACCTGAAGAAGAATGGTCCTCTTGACTTGAATAGGTTGAACAGGGATAACCAGCAAGGTGTTGTTGAGCAAGGATATTATATGATAATATCTTGCAATTTCACTGTTTGTGATATATCTACCTGGATATTAGATATCGAAAGTCCAGTTCATATATGCAATTTATTGTATGGACTTCAAATTGATAGAAAGTTTGAGAATGACAATAGATTCCTTAATATTGGGGATGAAAGTAAAGTTTCAGTCCTAGCATTAGAAACTCTTAAGCTATTTTTTAAAAATAATAATGTTATTTTAAGTGACTACCACTATTATCCATCTTTTATGATGAACATAATATCTGTTGGGCTTTTAGCCCAGGATGGTTGTTATTTGTCAATAAAAAAAATTATTATGATATCATTAAGAATAGTACTACAGTAATGCAAGAATAATTAAGAAATGACATTTGCATTTTATCACAACCTATTAGTGTAATGTACACATCAAATAAATGATCAAAACTAGATCATGTCTCCGATACCTATCTTTGGCACTATCGGCTAGGTCATATAGACAAGAACAGGATTAATAGATTAGTCAAGGAGCGTATCTTTGGCATCCATGATTGTGAATCATTGAATACTTGTGAGTACTACCTTCTTGATAAGTTGACCAAATCATCTTTTACTAGAAAGGGTGAACTGGCCACTAAGCTTCTGGGTCTAGTACATATTGATGTATGTGGACCTATGAACACATGTGCTAGAGGTGGATTCTACTACTTCATTATATTTACTGATGACCTATCTAGGTATCGGTATGTCTATCTTATGAAGAGTAAATTCGATGCATTTGAAATGTTCAAATGATATCAAAATGAGGTAGAAAAATAACTTGGGAAGAGTATTAAAACTCTTTGGTCTGACGAGGAGGTGAATACCTTTCTAATAAGTTTTTGACATATCTAGGAGAGAATGAGATTCTCTCATAATGGATCCCTCCTAGAACACCATAGTATAATGGTGTATCTGAAAGGAGGAATCAAACTCTATTAGACATGGTTCGATCCATGATAGAATTTGTGAGTCTGCCAATTTTGTTCTAGGGGTATGCACTTGAGACTGTTTATTTTATTTTGAACAATGTTTCGAGCAAATCTGTCACAAAGATTTTATATGAGATATGGACTAGGCATAGATCGACACTCTCTCACCTTAAGGTTTGGGGATGTCCAGCTTATCTAAAATATTTTCAACCAGAAAAGCTTGGACCTAGGTTCAATAAATGCTTGTTCATAGGATACCCTAAGAAAACTAGGAGATATTACTTCTACCTTGCTAAAGAGCAAAAGGTGTTCACCAGCAATAGGATAGTCTTTTTGGAAAAAAAGTTTCTTATGGAAGGAACAGCTATCTCTAATATTGAACTTAATGAAGTTTGACAAGTGGAAGAATCGACACATTCTAGTGAACTTATAGAATTAAATTTGATAAAATCAAATCTAGAACCCATTATAGATGCACCCTTAAGGAGATCCAGTAGAGTATCACATCAATCGAATAGATACTATGATTTCTTGGTCCAAGATGGTGATCCTATTGAACTCAATGAGAATGACGAGGATTCGATCACCTACATGGATGCCATGTAAAGGTCTAACTTCGATAAGTGGCTAGAAGCCATGGAATTTGAAATAAAATCCATGAAGGTCAATTGTGTATGGACACTGGTTGATCCACCTGAAGGGGTAAAATGCATTGGGTGTAAGTAGATTTTTTTTAAAAAAAGAGGCACAGATGGAAAAGTAGAGACCTATAAATCCTATCTGGTTGCCAAGAAATTTCGTCAACATTATGGTATTGACTATGATGAGATATTTTTCCTAATGGCAATGCTCAAGTCCATTCGGATTATGCTTGCAATAGTAGCACACCTAGACTATGAGATCTAGTAAATAGATGTGAAGACGGCTTTTCTAAATAGAGAGCTAGATGAAAAGGTGTATATGACACAGCTTGAGAGTTTCACATCCATAGATGAGTCTAAGGTGTGCAAGCTTCAGAGATCCACTTATGGATTAAAGCAGGCATCTAGGAGTTGGAACATGCATTTTGATAAATTGATCAGAACATATGGCTTTATTAAGAATGGAGAAGAACCCTGCATCTATAAGTGGGCTAATGGTTCTATAGTCATATTTCTTATTTTGTATGTGGATGATATTCTTTTAAATGAGAATGACATCCTTGTATTATAGGAAATAAAGATTTGGCTATCGTCGCATTTCTTCATCAAGGACTTGGGAGAAGCTTCTTACATCCTAGGGATGAAGATCTATAGGGAGGATCTAAAAGGTTGCTTGGATTATCCCAGTCCACATACGTTGATACCATGCTAAAAAGGTTCAGCATGGAGAATTTCAAGAAGGGCTATATCCTGATAGGCCATGAAATTTTTCTTTCGAAGAGGGATAGTCCAACAACTCCTTAAGAGAGAGAGCATATGAGTAGAATACCATATGCTTTGATAGTGGATTCTATTATGTATGCTATGATATGTATGAGATCAGATGTGGCATACTCACTAAGGGTAGTGAGCAGATACTATTAGATATCTGTGCCCTAGAAGCTAGAATTGGCTGACACTTGTAATACACTTCTAGGAGCAAAATTAAAATTTTGACTATAAATAATAAAATGGATTATTTTCTATCACATATGTGTATTTAGTGTCTGTGATACATCCCTTAAGTTAATGGTAATGATAATTCCTATTTTCAAGAGTTGAAAATTTAAGATAAGAATTTTCATTATTAACTCATAAAAGGCTCCTGACCGTAGGATCATCATGAGGATGGTGATTGATCTGGAAGGTTAGTGTACAATCGCTTTTTCATAGTAGATGAGTCTTGAGTTTATGGTGTAGAGATACTGGAGCGAGAGTATAGGTACTTGTTAGAGAACGAGGGCATTGAGTGTGACCACCTCGAGCAGTCATAAGGAAGTCTACCTTTTCATCGATGACTGACTCGAAGCTATAGTGGTGTGTCTAGTTCTTTGACCTGAGGTGCATCAGCAGTTCACCTTGAGGGTGTTATAGTTTGACTACACCATGACTCGATCTCCTAGCCATTTGGAACCCTGAGGTGTATGTTGGCTATAGCATGTTCATTGTAGGAATTGGATTGCACCAAGAGGGAATCTATCTACCTCGGTGGATGAGGAGCAGCCCTATGATGATCATAAGAATCAAGTCCATAAGCCCATGGCCATGGCAGAGAGTGAAATAATAGAAAGAGTTTCTATTAAGGTTTTCACATCGAACTTGAATCGAATGATTAAATCATATGATAGAAATTAGGGTTTGATGAGTTCACCTTAACCCTAATCTGATCGGAGCTCAAGATAGAAGAACTTATTCACACAAAGTAGCTGCACTAAGAGATTCATTTTTAGTTTTGATGAGTTGCCACCATATACTGCTAGGTGTCATTGGTGGATTTTGGGAGTAATTAGAATGATTTAGATGATCGATTGTTCCAGTTGTCTAAATCAAAAGAGTTTTGATCCATCGAAAGAATTTTTGATGATGTCGATGATAGAGATCATGACATATCCCATTACCATACAGAACTAAACCTAACTAGGTCACACAAACAAGAGTTTGAATCTAGATATCATCAATTGGACTAATCCAGTTCAATTGATTTGAATTAGATTCAATTAGGTTCAAGAAGATCATGCTAGCATACGATTGAGCCTAACGTTCTCCTTCTATTATCATTAAAAGTTGTCTTGACTGAGCCAAATATATTTGTGCTCACTCAGGTACCTTTACCTAGTCTAACTTTAGCTTGTACAGGTTAGAAAAGTGTTGTCTTAATTTATGAGATAAATTTGAGATAACACATACCATTTTTTGTCACCTACTAATTCTTTTCCTTTGACTTTGGTCAAACGTTGATCTTTGACCCTTGGACATCTACCCATGTGTCATGCACCCATAAGGGAGACTTATTGACCAAGTCTACCTACCATTTGGTAGGTAGATGGAGGGTTCACACCTAGGATGGCGTGTACCCCATGTGGATAAACACTGGAGTCCCATACAAATGGGACTCCAGGTTGCTTCTTAGATTCAACTTAGATGACCCCTAGCCATAGACTTTGACCAGTCTTAGGTGCCATCTAAGGATTAATCTATGGGGCTCTCATCTAATTGGATCAGGTGATATCATTTCACCAATCAGATTTAGATCTAATTGCATGAAGCAATGCGATTGGCCGGGATGATGCAGCACTACATGGCGCAGCAGGGTCTATAAATAAACCCTATCTGTGCCCAACTTTTTGAAAGTTACTCTTAGCCCATGCCCCAAGACTGCCCCTCTCCCTCCTCCATGCCATCCTCTAATCCTCTCTTTCCTCTCCATGCCCAAGGAAAGTTGGGCTTCAGTTTGATGCAATCCAGGCAAGAAAAGGCTGACGAGAAAGGAAGAAGGCAGCACTGCTGCAAAGACAACTGCTGATCTTCAGAAGGAGTTTTGAAGATCCTCCAAATCAGATCCAGATCTAATTTTTAGAGACATGATAAAGAAGAAGAAGATCTTCAGATCCAGCCTGAGTGGATACCAGTAGAGGCCAGGTGCTTGCATGGCTAGATCCAAAACCTCAGGCAATCAGCAGGATCATCAAAGGGTAATCTTATTACCCAAATCAAGGTAAAATTAATTTAAATTTAATTTAATTTATTTTTTTTATTTATTAGATCATAAAATTAGATCTAAATAGTGCTAGATCTAATTTAGATCTAAGAGAAAATTTTTGAAATATGCCTCTCGATCTAATCAGATTTGAACGAACCTGACCCAAAAAATTAGGATTTTCCCTTCAACCGGTATCAGAGCCAGGTTGCATAAAATTTATTTAGATCTAATTTAATCTGATAAATTAGTAATTTTAGATATCACATGAGATATTATTAGATTTAAAATTAAAAAATTAAAAAAATAAAATTAGTTAATCTAGATCTAAAATGTATGAGATACATAACTAGACTAGGAATAGAATTGTTCTATGTGTAGTCTAGTATAATCATAATTTTTATTTAATTAATTATGATTTTAAGATCTATTTATTTACTATTTTCTAATCTTATAAATATTATAATCATATCTAAAAATAAAAAATAAATTAAATTTAATTTATTCATATGAGATATGATAGTTGCATGTTTAGACTAGTTGTAAAATAGTTCTACAAAAGGTCTAGATTAAATTTTATTTGATGTGATCAAATTTAAATTTAATTTTTTAGATGATTATGAGATAATTTATATCTAAAAAACATGCATGATATGATGTATATATAAAATATATTTTAATTAGATCAATTTTTATATGAGATATATGCTTAGATCTAATTAGTTTTGTAGATTAGTTGTATTTCTGATTAAAGCATTTTCCTTGGCCGTCCGGTCATAAGAACAAAGTAGGGTTTAAAGATCCTCTCCTCTCATTCAATAGGGTGTTCTTATGATGTATAGGGGTGCTGTGCGTTCGTCCTTAATCAAAAATAAAAAATTTATTTTTTGCAAAATCCTAGATCTTGAAACCCTAGGATCTTATTTACATGTTTTGTTTATGAACCCTAAACTTAATTAAGAATTAAGATTATGAAACATATTAGGTCTAAAATTGAGAATTTTTAGATCTAAGACATGTTCATAAAATTGGGTTCGGGCTTGGGTAGCTCAATTAGGTCTAAGCGGTTGATCAAACCGAATCAAGAGTTGGTTAGATGGGATCAACAGTGCTTAAATTGACCAGCCTAATAGGATTAAGTCTGGGTCAAGATCGAGTCATGTGAGTGATCGATCAAGCTAAGACCTAATTAGGCTCAGTGGTTAGAGTCTGGATTGTAGGCTAACCCAATTGGTTCTGGCTCAACAATTTGGTGTCTAAGGTAAGTTTGGCAGATACGACCGACTGATTTTTAATTGGGAGCTACTCGACTCGAATGCATTCTTGTCGAGTTAATGGCATATCCCTTCCACCGGTCTCACTTACCTGGCCATGTTTGTTGGCTCAGTTCTGATCTGAGGTGGTCAATAATCCGAGCTAACCCATGCCACTAGGTTAGTCATAATGGTTATGACTATGTCAAGTCTAGTTTAATGAGACCTAAATCAAATCTTCCTAAGAAAAGATTAAGTCTAAGGTCTTCCACCATTGTAGATGTGCGGGCCCTTTCCGGGGTTGATTGTTCTCGACTGGTTACAGTGGTTCAGTTGCACCGAAAAGATGCAACCATGTCTATTAGGCATTGGATGCTATGGGCTGGAGGATGGATTGGGCTCAATATTTTGGATACGGTGAGAGACTTAATTAGGAATCCAATCTATGCAAATGGTGGGTCTGACTTAACTAAGGAGTGGATCAATATTTCGGGCATGGTGAGATTCATGAATTAGAGACCAAGTTTGGGTGCACCATGATTAGAGAATCATTGAACAAGAGTTGTTCACTCATTGGCTAACCCATCACCAATAACTGTTAGGTGAGGTGATGAGTCAGTTGGTGGGACCGCACCACCCACTAGAAATCAGTTAATCATGGAAGATTTTTGCATCTCTACAGAGGAAGTGTAGGGATCCAAGAAAATAGTGGGAGCTAATTTATTTAAAAATAAAATTTCTAAATAAATTGGTTAAGTCTTAATTACAATATCTAACTAGAAACTTTGACTCTCTATAGGAAAATGTCTGCATCCAACCCATTAGCACGAATCCTGGACACCCATAGACTGACTGGACCAAATTATAAGGATTGGCTCTGAGAACTTCAAAATCATTTTGGGTTTTGAGAAGTTAACTCATGTATTGGACTAGGACCCTCCCACCTTACCAGCTCGTCCATCCGCTGAATAGAGAGCATCTCTGGATAAGTGGATGGACGAAGATAACAAGGCCAGATACTACATGTTGGGCTCGATGTCTGATGAGCTTCAGTGCCAACATGAAGATATCAGGACTGCTCAACCAAATGTTGGCTCACCTACAGGAGATGTTTGGTGAACAGAGTCGTCGCAGCCAAGTATCAAGTCACTAAACGACTATTCAAGGCTAAGATGCATGATGGACAGTCAGTCCAAGATCATTGTCTGATGATGATCAAGGACTTGGAAGAGCTTGAGAAGCTCGAAGTGAAGTTGGACTTGGATCTGCAGAATGATATAATTCTGCAATCCTTGACTGATGCATATGGGCAGTTCATCATGAACTACCATATGCATAAACTTCAAAATTCCTTGGCCGAACTTATGAACATGCTGGTTACCGCTGAGCTTTCCATGAAAGGTTCTAAAGGCTCAGTACTTGCTATGGAATAGACTTCTTCCAAGAGAAAGTCTTTTGGAAAGAAGAAGAAGTCTATGAAAAAGTAGAAGGTGGAAGGAGGAAAGAAGAAAAAGATAGAGCTGAAGAAGAAGGCCGCTGACAAAGGAAAGTATTTCTATTGCAACAATGATGGCCACTAAAAGCGGAACTGTCCTACTTACCTGGCCACCCTAAAGAAGAAGGAGGCAGGTCCTTCTGGAGGTATGCTCGTTATTGAGTCTAACCTTACGGTTTCTTCTGCATCCAGTTGGGTGCTTGACTCTGGTTCTAGTGCTCACTTGTGCACTTCTATGCAGGGTCTTGAGGATAGCAGGAGGCTGAGGGATGGTGAGATGATCCTGCACATCGAAAATGGAGCAAGAATTGCTACCATGGCCATGGAAACATACCCTCTTCAACTACCATCTGGTTTAGACTTAGTGTTAAAAGACTGTTATTATGTGCCTGCAGCAAGCAAAAATTTGATTTCTATTTCTTGCCTTGCATTAGAAGGCTATGTAATTAATTTTCTTAAGGACCATTGTAATATTCTTTATGAAAAAAATAAAATTGCAAGTGGTTTTCTTATTAACGATCTTTATCAGTTACATGTTGATGTATCTATTTTTAATATCGAACAAAATGTGAATACCATGAAATGATCTAGGGATAGTCCATACAATAAATATCTATGGAACCTAAGACTAGGTCATAGAGTAGAAGATAGGGTTAACAAATTGAAGAAAATCGAGCTATTAAGTCCGTTGACTTTCGAGTCATATCTAATTTGTGAATCTTGTCTTCATGGCAAAATGACTAAGCTTTCTTTTGTAGGACATGGGAAAAAGGCCATAGATCTTTTTGCCTTAGTACATACTAATGTGTGCGGCCCATTTGATGTGCCGGCTAGAGACAACTTTGTCTACTTCATAACCTTTATCAATGATTTATCTAGGTATGGGTATGTGTATCTTATGAGACACAAGTCTAAAGCTTTTGAAAAGTTCAAAGAATTTAGACATGAAGTAGAAAAGCAAACAGAAAAATCCATTAAGGTTCTTCAATCAGATCGAGGAGGTGAATACCTTAGTCATGAATTCCTAGACTATCTCAAGAAAAATGGCATAGTCTCTTAATGGACTTCACCTAGAACACCTCAACTCAACGGGGTTGTAGAATGGAGGAACCGAACCCTATTAGATATGATCCGATCCATGATGAGCTTCATAGACCTTCCTGATTTTTTTTGAAAATACTGTTTGTTAACTGCAACATACTTACTGAATAGGGTTCCCTTTAAAACTATTTCTACCACACCGTACGAGATATGGCATGGTAAGAAATCAAGTCTGAGTCATCTCAGAATTTGGAGTTGTCTGGCTCATGTCAAAAGACAACAAGTAGATAAGTTAGACTTTAGGTCCTTCAGAGCTCGATTTATAGGATATCCTAAAGAGTCATTAGGATATTATTTCTACATTCCAGAAGATCACAATGTGATTGTGAGTCGACATGCCATCTTTCTTGAAAAATAGTTTATTCAAGATAGCGGCATTGGAAAGTAGATCAAGCTCGAGGAGAAAGTCTCACAAGAGCAACGAGCTAAGGACCAAATGGAACCAAATCAGGTTAAGCCAATCCATTCACTACCTCCTCCACCTCGTAGATCGAAAAGAATTTTTCGTCCTCCTGAGAGGTACTTAGGTACTATTTCAGAGAAAGTAGAGGAAATGTTCCTCATAGGTAATGGGGTTCATGGTGATGATCCCAAAAATCTATAACGAGACGATATCAGATATCGACTCTGAGAAATGGTTAGAGGCAATGAAGTCAGAAATTGACTCGATGCACTCAAACCAAGTCTGGACCTTGGTAGATCCACCAGAAGGTATAGTACCTATTGGGTGTAAATGGATCTACAAGAGAAAGATTGGTGCAGATGGGAAAATGTGGAGATATTCAAAGCTAGATTAGTGGCAAAAGGTTATAGTCAGCGCGAAGGCATTGACTATCAGGATACCTTTTCACTAGTAGCTATGCTAAAATTCATTCATACATTGCTTGCTGTTGCAGCCTATTTTGATTATGAAATATGGCAAATGGACATGAAAATGACATTCTTAAATGGATATCTTGAGGAAGATATCTATATGGAACATAGCCGCTAGGTTTCACATCCAGTGATGATGATCACAAGGTATGCAAGCTGCAAAGGTCCATATATGGACTTAAGCAAGCATCTTGAAGCTGGAATACTCATTTTAATGATGTGATCAAATTGTTTGGTTTCATCAAAAATGAGGAGGAGCCATGTGTCTTTAAAAAGGTCAGTGGGAGCGCTATTGTCTTCCTCGTATTGTATGTGGATGACATCCTCCTTATTGGGAATGATATTCCCATGTTGACCATAGTTAAAATATGGTTATCCAAAGAATTCTCCATGAAAGACCTAGGAGAAGCATCCTTTATTCTAGGAATTAAGGTCTATAGAGATAGACCGAATAGGATGCTAGGACTTTCACAGAAGATGTACATAGAGGAAGTGCTAAAGAGGTTTAGCATGGAAAACTCTAAGAGGGGATTAGTACCCTTCAGACATGGTATTCATCTTTCCAAGAAGATGTGCCCTAGCACACCTGAGGAAATAGAATGCATGAGCAAGATCCCTTATGCTTCAGCAATAGGGAGCCTCATGTATGCCATGTTATGTACACGACCTGATATAGCCCATGCTGTGAGTGTCACGAGCAGATATCAGTCGAATCTAGGTGAAGAACACTGGACTTCTATGAAATGTATCCTTAAGTACTTGAGAAGAACTAAGGATATGTTGTTGGTCTTTGGTAATGGAGAACTCCAAGTCCAGGGGTATACAGACTCAGATTTTATGTCCGATGTAGATGATCGAAAGTCGACATCTGGAAGTCTGTTTGTGTGCAATGGTGGAGCTATCAGTTGGAAAAGTTTCAAGCAGATAGTGATAGCAGATTCCACCATGGAAGCAGAATACATCGCTGTGTCAGAAGCTACAAAGGAGGCATTCTGGTATAAGAAGTTTACCACAGAGATTGGAGTGATGCCATCAGATGCCATTCCTCTATACTGTGACAATAATGGTGCCATAGCCCTTGCTAAGGAGCCGAGGTCTCATCCAAAAATCCAAGCACATCGAGCGGCGATACCACCTCATCCACGATTACCTCAAGAAGGGTTATGTCGAGATCTAAGAGAGTCGACTCCGTAGATAATGCGGCAGACCGCTTACAAAGCCATTGGGCCAGTAGAAGATCAAAGCCCACCTTGAGAAGATGGGACTTAGATTTATAGCCAATTGGCTTTAGGTCAAGTGAGAGTTTGTTAGATATGTGTGCCCTAGAAGCCAGAATTGGCTGACACTTGTAATACACTTCTAGGGGCAAAATTATAATTTTAACTATAAATAATAAAATGGGTTATTTTCTATCACATATGTGTATTTAGTGTCTGTGATACATCCCTTGAGTTAATGGTAATGATAATTCTTATTTTCAAGAGTTGAAAATTTAAGACAAAAATTTTTATTTATTAACTCATAAAATGCTCCTGACCGTAGGATCATCATGAGGATGGTGATTGATCCAGAAGGTTAGTGTACAATCGCTTCTTATAGTAGATGAGTCTTGAGTCTATGGTGTAGAGATATCAGAGTGAGAGTACAGGTACTCGTTAGAGAACGAGGGCACTGAGCTGTGACCATCTCGAGCAGTCATAAGGAAGTCTACCTTCTCATCGATGACTGACTCGAAGCTGCAGTGGTGTGTCTGATTCTTTGACCTGAGGTGCATCAGTAGTTCACCTTGAGGGTGTTATAGTTTGACTACACCATGACTCGGTCTCCTAGCCATTCGGAACCCTGAGGTGTATGTTGGCTATAGCATGTTCATTGTAGGAATTGGATTGCACCAAGAGGAAATCTATCTACCTCGATGGATGAGGAGCAGCCCTATGATGATCATGAGAATCAAGTCCATAAGCCCATGGCCATGGTAGAGAGTGAAATAATAGAAAGAGTTTCTATTAAGATTTTCATATCGGACTTGAATCGAATGATTAAATCATATGATAGAAATTAGGGTTTGACGAGTTTACCTTAACCCTAATCTGATCGGAGCTCAAGATAGAAGAACTTTTTCACACAAAGTAGCTACACCAAGAGGTTTGTTTTCAATTTTGATGGATTGCCATCATATACTGCTAGGTGTCATTGGTGGATTTTGAGAGCAATTAGAATGATTTAGATGATCGATCATTCCAATTGTCTAAATCAGAAGAGTTCTGATCCATCGAAAGAAGTTTCGATGATGTCAATGATGGAGATCATGATATATCCCATTATCATACAAAACTAAACCTAACTGGATTACATAAATAAGAATTTGGATTTGGATATCATCAATTAGACTAATTCAGTTCAATTGATTTGAATTAGATTCAATTAGGTTCAAGAAAATCGTGCTAACACACGATGAGCCTAATGTTCTCCTTTTGTTATCATTAAAAGTTGTCTTGACTGAGCCAAATGTATTTGTGCTCACTTAGGTACCTTTACCTAGTCTAACCAGAGCTTGTCCAGATCAAAAAAAGATTGTCTTAATTTATGAGATAAATTTGAGACAACACCTGCCATTTTCCTTCACCTGCTAATTCTTGTCCTTTGACTTTGGTCAAACGTTGACCTTTGACCCTTGGACATTTGCCCATGTGTCATGCACCCATAGAAGAGACTTATTGACCAAGTCCACCTACCATTTGGTAGGCAGATGGAGGGTGCACGCGTAGGATGGCATGCACCCCATGTGGATAAACACTAGAGTCCCATACGGATGGGACTCCAGCTTGCTTCTTGGATTCAACTTAGATGACACCTAGCCATAGACTTTGACCAGTCTTAGGCACCATCTAAGGATGAATCTATGGGGCTCTCATCTGATTGGATCAGGTGATATCATCCTACCAATCAGATTTAGATCTGATTGCACGAAGCAATGCATTTGGCCGAGATGATGCAGCACTACATGGCGCAGCAGGATCTATAAATAAACCCTATCTATGCCCAACTTTTTGAGAGTTTCTCTTAGTCCATGCCCCAAGGCTGCCCCTCTTCCTCCTCCATGCCATCCTCTGATCCTCTCTCTCCTCTCCATGCCCAAGGGAAGTTGGGCTTCAGTTTGGTGCAATCCAGGCAAGAAAAGGCTGACGAGAAAGGAAGAAAACAGCACTGCTGCGGAGATGACTGCTGATCTTCAGAAGGAGTTTTGAAGATCCTCCAAATCAGATCCAGATCTAATTTTTGGAGACGTGATAAAAAAGGAGAAGATCTTCAAATCTAGCTTGAGTGGATATCAGTAGAGGCCAGACGCTTATGTGACTAGATCCAGAATCTCAGACAATCAGTAGGATCATCAATGAATAATCAGATTATCCAAATCAAGGTAAAATTAATTTAGATTTAATTTAATTTAATTTTCTTATTTATCAAATCATAAAATCAGATCTGAAAAGTGCTAGATCTAATTTGGATCTAAGAAAAAATTTTTAAAATATGCCTCTCCATCCAATCAGATTTGAACGAATATGATCTGGAAAATCAAGATTTTCTCTTCAGATACCAGTCTGATCCAGATAAAAATCACTGGAAGGTTGTTAACACAATCCTGAAGTATTTAAGAAATACCAAGGACCAGTGGCTCATCTATGGAGATGCTGACTTGAAACTTATGGGATATACTGATTTTAGTTTTCAGTTGGATCATGATGATAGCAAGAGTGTGTCAGGTTATGTGTTTATGCTAAATGGAGGAGCGATCTGCTAAAAGAGTTCCAAGCAGCATACTATGGCTAATTTTGTGTGTGAGGTGGAGTATTTTACGGCATCCGATGCTGCAAAGAAAGCTATGTGCCTGCAAAAGTTTATTAGTGAGCTGGAAGTGGCACCATCCTTGAATGATCCAATCCTGCTATACTGTGATAGCACTGGAGCCATAGCTCAAGCGAAGGAGTTGAAGGCACATCAGCGCACCAAGCACATTCTATGTCGCTACCACCTTGTGCGAGAGATCATGGAATGAGATGACGTCGATTTTCAGAAGATCGATGGAAAGAAGAATATGGTTGACCCCTTTACTAAAGCTCTTGAAATCAAAGAGTTCAACAATCACAAATGGAAGATTGATATTCGATACTGTTCTGAGTGGCTTTAGTCTAAGTGGGAGTTGTTAGGAATTATATCGTAAAGCCAATCATCTAGATTGTAGATAGTTGAGTTGATTTATAAAATGTACTTAAACTATAAATGAATAAAATTATTATTTTAGCTTTCTTATCACTTTTGTGCATCTTTCTTTAATGAATTCTTCTATGATGAAGTCCTTAGGACTATTTAGACTCGATAAAGGAGGATTTGTTGTTTAGTCCTTAAGCTAGTTCGTGACCAAATGATTCATTGTTATCTAGGATGACAACATATCAAGTGTAGGTCATTATGTGCCATAAGTGTTGGTTGTCCTTTTAACCAAGAAGTATGGAGATATTATTATAGCATGCAGGTGAAGTGGAGTACATTTTACTTAACATGACCTAATTGCAGAGCTCTCTACTATCAAAAGTTGCTTGTAAAGGATATGAGTATAAGTATCCCTTAGACTTAAGATTACCATGGTGACTTGCAAGCAACTCACTGCACTTAGGTACCGGACTATCTAAATTTTTAATTTAGTGATGAAAGGCTACTAGGTGCAGTCAAGTACTTGTAAAGTCGGTGTGTGAGTTAAGACGAAATTGATCCCTCCAAGTGTTGGAGTAAGTGCGTCACTATATTTTAATTTAGCAAACCCTCAGCTAGGGTGCTCCATGTGATGGACACTAAATTTTCAAATACACTATGGATGAATTTTAGGATTGGCAGTAAATCCTAGATCATCCTTTGAGCATTGAGATCAAGG
Organism: Cocos nucifera; assembly: GCA_006176705.1. NCBI lineage: Eukaryota > Viridiplantae > Streptophyta > Magnoliopsida > Arecales > Arecaceae > Cocos > Cocos nucifera. The sequence continues at coordinate 414,805 of QRFJ01001788.1, forward strand.
GATGAATTATACAATAACCATATGCCACAAGTTCGTCATTGTTGTGTTGCGATTTTTCGATCTATCTGGACGTCGAGTACCATTACTAGATGGTCATATTGATTGGTATAGAAAATTAGTTTCTATGCTACCAACTTAGGATTCGAATCTATAGGATCATACATAATAGAAGTTGCTACCTGATCTGATGGCTAATCAAGAGTTCCAATGGTCTGGGACTCTATGATCAAGAGTCCTACTAGACTGAAACTCTATGATTAGGAGTCCCACTAGACTGAAACTCTATCTTTATGGGTCCCACTTGATTGAGACTTAGAGTCCTACTTGTCTGAGACTCTCTAATCAAGTTTCTCACTAGTCTAGAACTCTATGATCATGAGTTTCATTCATTTGGGACACTGGATTCAAGAGTCCCACTGGTTGGGACTCTTCAGGAGTTTCATGTTGATGGAACTCTATTATCCGGACACCCATTCAATTTAGACTCTATGTTTATTGATGGATTAATTAGCAGTTTGATTACTGATTAGCTCAAATTGATTAAGCGATGAGGATTCGATCAAATCTAATCAAATTGGATTTGATTGGGTTTGATCCGATCATGTTATGAGATGACCTAATCGCTATGGAAGATTTGACCCTAATTTGATCAAGAGCTGGATCTATTTAATTTCTAATTTGATTAAAGTTTTATTGGATTGGATTAAGCCTAATTTGGTTGGATTTAATTTGATTTAATTAGGACTAAAAAATTTGGTTTGGTTGAAACCAATTTGGAAAAGTCAAATGGGTTTGAATTTCAAATGTTTTCTTTCCCTACGCCACCCTTCTTTAACCCATGCCTTTCTCACCCAAAATTTTATTGTGCATGAACTTTCTCCATGTTAAAAATTGAAGTGGATGCCCTCTCCCTTATCCCTTTGACCTAGTCCAAGGGTTCGACTAGTTCAAACTTGACTTGAATTTTGAATTCTAGTTGTTGGGAGGTTGGAATAAATTCAAACTCCTTAGCATTATCCTATTCTCCATGCCCTCCACACTTTCACGTAATTTTTTTTGATTTTTTTTGGGAGTGGGTGCATAGAAGAAGAGTCCTTCTACACATCAAACACATGGTTTTGTGTGATGGAAATGGATAGAGGGTGATTTGAATTTGAATTCAATTGATTAGTTGAAACTAGTTCAACCAATGCTTCTTATCCACTCCCACGCATATAATTTATAGTAGTCGCCTATTTAAAGTCTGAATTTTTATGTGGGCATGTGTGAGAAAGTGAGGAGTCCTACTGGGAAAAATCTGAGAGGGGGCACTATCTTCTAGGCATAAAAAAAATTCTAGCGAGTCTAAGAGTTTTTGGTCCTGTGCCAACTCCTTTCTTTATGTCACATGTTATATTTTTTTCTTTTGGCTGACCACTTTAGATGAGATCTAAGTGACGTTTATGCAGATAGGAAAATCCTTTCTACTGTGAAAGTTGTTTCATAATAAAACTTGAAAGAGAGAGGGTGTGGGAATATTTTCGGACGTCAGGGTTTTTTGAGTATTCAAAATCTTAGAGTTGGGACTCAAGGTTCGGATGGAGAGATCGAGTGCTGTGAGCATCGGATTGTCACCAATTTTGAAACACCACTTCATCATCCTCCAAAGCATAAGTTCTATTTTTCTAGAGCATCCAAAAGATCAAAAAAAAGATAATTGATTGGATTGATCGTGATTAGCCATCGAAGGCCCTGGCAAGGAGCTAGCACTCCGATGGAGTTGGTCAGGATCAGGAGTTTTGTGTGGATCAACCATAGAGGTCAGATAAGTATACAACTATAGCATGATACCATAGCTTCTTTTGATGGATTTAGATCATCTACTTGCACATAGGTATCGAGTTCTAAACTTGTATCGGTCAATAAATACGATTTGTTGATTGATCGTATTTAAATTTTAAATTACATATTAGCATGTCTAGAACTTGAGTAGATAATTGATTAGATCAATGCATGCTGTAGAAGTAATATTAGATTAATTTTAGCTTCTACTGCTATAAATTTTTTAAAAAATTTTGAATTGCATGCTGTAAACCCTACTCGATTTCCTTCAAAAGGTGCTCTGAAAATGCCTTTAATATTCTTATAAATTACCACACCAGCAATTTCTTTCCACACACTATTACCCCTAGATGTTGATAAATTTACATGCACCAGCCATGATTGTAATTGGCATACCATAAATAGCAGGAAACCAATCTTAACCATTTGTTCTTAAGTAGATGGTTAGTTTTCTTTAAAAAGGAAATGACAATTATAGCCTTTAGAGCACCCTTGCATTTACCCTATATATAAACCTTAATCAAATTAAAAACCATATGTTTTTTTTTGTCTCAACCTAAATATTAGTATGAGCACCCATTGGTATGGTACATCATAATTCTTGTTTGTACCTGTTGCTGCGGATCTGCTAACTTAGGTCAGCTTGACTAGAGGTAGGTGACAACTGCAGGACAACAACGACAAGACTTGAAAAATAAATTCTTAGCTAGAGTTGGCTCCGACGGAGATCCTTTAATGCTTGAGTTAGAAATCTAGACTAGATTGAAAGGAGTGAGCATGAAGGGATTGTGCTTACCTTGGGGTCCCTTGTGAGCCTATATTTATAGGTAGAGATCAATATGCTGAAAAGGGGCAGGAGTGCCGAGGCGTTACTCCTGTCATTTTGGACACAATGTTTTTGATATCACCATCTAATTTGGTGGGATTTGGGGGTTGTCCATTGGCTTATTTGCTCATTGTATCTATTATCGATGATCACAAAACTCAAGAATCCATGTGGAACCAAGGGTCAACCTTTTCCATTATATTAGCTAAGGTCAGCTTTAGTGATACCTTAGGTTAGTCAAGACTAAGGTAGGGTTGGATCGAGGCTTCTTGTATGTTGGCTTTGACCAAGGTAAGATTTTTCTCCTTGTATCAGTTGCCCCCAACTCTTAAGTTTGAGCTTAACTCAAGTTGGGTGAAGAGAGTAGAGTAGGTTGGATTCTTTAGCCTTGTGAGCACCACATCACTTCCCATGCTTTCACATGAACCATCGCACTCTTTGATTGGCTAAAAGAATCATCCAATCATACGATGCCAAATGTCCATCATCGGATAAGGGCAGTTGGACCAATGCACCATCCATGCTGCCCATGGCCTTTATAAATAGGGGGCCTCTAGCTTCTCTTTGTTGTCAGTTTCCTTTACCATTGCCTTGCACTCTCGGGCACATCTTGACAGAAGGGGTGATTTCTAGCAACTCGTCTGGTGATTCCCCGATTGCTTTCATTTTTTCTTTGACTTGTGGTGCGAATAAGGCTAGAAGACTTAAAGAAGCTTCATAGAGCTGCAAGAAAGAGGAGGATGGAAGTTAGATTAGTTCAATTGAAGTATCCTCAAGGCGAGGCTCCAAGAGGTTAGATGGCCTCTACTTTAATGCATGAGTCTTTGGTCATGGAGAATCACTCAGGCCTTACAGATGAGGTTCCTACTTTGCACAAGATTTTTCATCAAGGAAGACATCTTCAATCCATTTTCTACCATCTACCCTCAAGGGGGGTCTCTAGAGTTATTGCTTCGGGCTAATGTGAGTGCCTTGAAGCCTATGTCTTCCTCATTTGGGGTGGAAGGGATATGCACTCCTTTGGTCCATGCCTCTGATTCCATACTAGGCGATCCCAGGGTCAACATGATCTAGTTAACATATTTCTTCTCTCAGTCGATGCGAAGAAATTAGTAGAGGTGGAGCCCAGCATTCAATGGGAGGATGCCTTTAACTCATACATCTAGGTAATGATATATTTTTTCATTTTTTTATATTTTTCATGAGTTGTTTGCATTGTTGCTTTGCAAGTCTGACCAATTTGTTGTTTCTTGCAATTGGGGCACCATTTGTTCATCTTTTTGAGGATGGCTAAGCTGGTGAGGTTGGAGGCTGCCGAGGCTATATGCAAGGTAGAAGTGGCAGAGGGGAATGCTGACAAAGAAAGTGAGAAGGCCTCTAAGGTAGAGAAAAGGGTCTTGAGAGAGAGAGAGAGCTTTTACCAAGGCTTTTGTTGAGATAAAGTGCTTGTAGGAGGCATTGAAACGAGCCAAAAAGAAAATCACTTCAGAGAAAGCCTAGTCAGTCAAGGATTGCGCCAAGGCAGCTAAGGCAACCAAAGAAGCAAAGTGGGGCACCATGGAGAAAGTTGCATGACTTCGAAATGACCTCCATGCTACTAGAGGAAAGATCGACATTTTGGAATATATGATCGGCCAAGAAAGATTGATGTTGGCAGAGCTCTTGGAGAAGGTGGTTGCTAGTGAAGCGGTAGCAAAGGTTGCTGAAGACAAGGTCGACCAGATGAAACCAAGAACTGCCTCCAATCAAGCTAAGGTCAACTAGGTGGTAAAGGCCTCCTCAACGGCCTATGAGGTTAGCTTTAGAAAGTGTAAGGCCTTGGTCAACTTTTTTTAGTGATTGACACCAATCTTTTGATGGTCTCATCTCTAGGTGAACCCAAGGCCCCTACGGCTAATGATGCTATGAACCCACCTACCGAAGGCTCTTCTTACCAAGCCAAAGATGGTCCCACTCCTGAAGTCTAGGTTTTTTTTCTTTTCCTTTTTGTAAAAGTTCAATCTAGTTCTTCAGATAATCGAATTTTATAACTAGTTCAAGTATTATAATGAAATACAACTCCACATCTTTTTGCATCATCTTTAATCCTCGATTCTTTGGGATTTTAGGCATTAAACTTGTGGGGTAGAATGCCATGCCAACTTTTATTTATCTTGGGTTTTTGACCTTCCAAGGGATCTTCATTTTCAAAGGTTCGATAACCACTTATACAAGGAATTTAGCTCAGTCAACCGATGCACCAGGGTCTTCTTCTAATCTTGTGATGGGATTTTCCATGGATTGGCTTCCCCACATGATCTGCCATGACCTTTGACTAGCTATTGGAATGTTGCAACTCACAATCAAGAACTGACAAGAGGCAAGTCTAGCTGGCCATAATAAAACATGTGTCGACATTGGAAGGCCATCTAAATCGACATGCTATCGACTCTGTCCAAAGCCTTCCATAATATGCCATCCGAGCTGGGTTGACTAGGCTAATGGGTGGCTACTAGGTTCCATTCATCTGATGGATCTAGCTGAACCAGTGCTATATCTAGACCATCCAAGGTTTTTATAAAAAGGGGTTCGGTCCTTTTTAACTTTACTTTTCACTATTTCTCCTGGCTCCACTCCTTCTGAATTTGTGAGCAACTTCATATGGGGCAACTGATTTTCGATCATTCCTCCAGCATCTTCTCCGGTGATCGACTTTTAGATTCTTTTAGTTAGGCAAAAGCTTTAGTTTTCCCTGGTTCTTCCCTAATTTTTGCTTCTCCTTTTTCTTTACCTTCATTCTTCCATCTCCTTCATTCATTTTCTACTGCCTCTTGAGGATGCGCAAGTTGCAGGTTTTGGAGAGCAGTTGGTCTTTCGATTGTGGCTCTTCTAGGGCCTCACACTCCTCCTTGGGGAATAGCAAGTAGGGGTCTAAGGATCTTTTATGCCTCAGTGCTTTTCATTGGTGCTGGAGGAGGTGGACCTGGGCCTGATCAGATCCTAGTTTCAAGTCTCTCCTGATTATCGATTGGAAGTCCTAGGTCCAAATGATCGGATCTGTGATCCTCCTACAGGCCAACTTAGCCTCTATAAAGAGTACTTTCGAGCTGGCCTGAGGATTCCTATTCATCCCTTTTATGTTCAATGTTTTCATTTCCTTGGTATGTCCTTGAATTCAATTGTACCAAACTCTTGGTGCTTCATTTGTAACTTTACGACTGTCTACTTTTTGGTCAAGGTTGAGCCAACTATCTCCCTATTTAGGGTGTGCTACACTTTCAAAAGCCACCCTTACAATGATGGGTGGTGGGATGTCTCACCTCAGAAGAGGCTAGGGGTCCCCCCTCTAATTCGAGGCACTCCTTTAGTTCATAACTGGAAGGAGCCCTTTTTCTTTATTTCTAAATCATTCAAGAAAGATGGGGGTTTTGTCCCATGGGGCAAACCTAGAAGTTGATTCTTTAGGATTTGCCCCTAGATGACAAAGAAGGGCAGAGGTACTGGAGTTTGCTCAACTTCAAGGTTCCTAAGCTGAAGGAACTCCTATCCAACTAGATGCTTTTTAATGTTGGGATTAGCCAAGCAGAACTACAAGGTGAGCACCGGGCTCTTTCATTCACTTCATTCCTTCTTTTCTCTCTTTTCTTCTTCTCATTTTTTTTTTTAAAAAAAAACCTTGCTTTGGATTAGTGCAAAAATGAGGCCAGAGCACAAAAAGAAGCTAAAGAAGGCATCTTCCTAGAAATGGAATACTTTGGTTTTCCCCGTAGACCAGCTGAAGCATGTTTGCATTGAAGTTTCTAGGCCTTTGGAAATTCACGCTACTATAGATGTATCATTTGCTTATGTCGAGGTGGTTCTTGCCACCCTAGTTTAGGCCATCCCATTGGTGGCAGTACCTCAATGCTGCTTTATTTCTCCTATCCCCCAAGACAGAGGGGGGCCTTCCAAGTCTCCTCCCTGAGCTGGGGCATTCAAGTCGGATTCATCTCCTATCGTGGCTGAGGAGGTGCTAGTCTTCCTGTTGGTACAACCCTTTGATTTGGCTCTAGACAACTAGAGGGTCGCTCTAGACATGTTCCATGGGTTTTCGCTCCCAACCAATGTTGAGAAGCTAGAAGCATTGGGGTCCTCCTCTTAGCAAAGGGATGCAGTGGACTCCATTCGGGTGAGTGACTATTCCAATCTTCACTTTGTATTACCTTTGCAATCTTGCCAGACTAACCATTTTCTTCCTCATCTTTCTTAGATTGGCCATTACTTAAATGGCTTTCTGAACTTTGCAAAGGGGGCGAGGGCCGAGATTAATGAGGCCATATGCTAGGCTGAGTCAGTAGAGAAGAAAGCCTCGAAGGCTTAGGAAAAGTCTTAGAAATAGCTATTGGAAAACATATCCCAAAGTCAATCATCAGTGTTGGTGCAAAATCTAGTTATCACCGGAGAAGCGTCGGAGTTGAAGAAGAAGAAATCACCGCTAGTGACCTACAAAACAAGTCTCATCTAGAGCTTAGGGGGGTGGCTCCAGTAAGACTCTCCGGCAAACAAGTCAACTCTTTCGATCAATAGAAATGGAGTACTCAATCGAGAGAGTTGCAGAGTATTGAGAAGGAGAAGAGAGCATAGAGAAAACATATCTAGAGGGTCTCTTTTATAGATGAAGTCTGTAATAAATTGATAGTGACAGCCATAACTATCAGATAGTGGGGTGCTCGGGGCCATGTGGAGTTTATTATGGAGGATAGTGTCTATTGTCATGAGGTGCCAGTCTGTTTGAGATTTGATAGTCAAAGTTCAGAGGAGTAGGCATTGGTTGGTGATGACCTTTGAGCTATATCAATTCTAGAGGAGTTTGGACTCCTCTAAGGTAGTCTGGGTGTGGATCGATTCATGTCATGTTCGAGATCAAATTTGTGTAGGAGAGGAGACTCTTCTGGAATCAAGAAGTAGACCTACCAGAGAGATCTATGCGTATCTCTTTTAGAGGAGAAACCTAAGGAAGAATTTGCTTAATGGAGGAACCCAACTACTAGGAAGAATCCGAAAGGAGTTTGCCTATTGGAGGAGTCCAAAAGGAATTCACCCATTGGAGGAGTTCGAAAGGAGTTTGGCTGCTAAAGAAGTTCGCCTATTGGGAGAATCTGAAAGGAGTTTGCCTATTAGAGGAGTCTGAAAGGAGTTTGACTACTGAAAAAGTTTGAAAGGAGTTTGACTGCTAGAGGAGTCCAAAAGGAGTTTGGCTGCTAGAGGAGTTCACCTATTAGGAGAATCCAGAAGAAGTTTATCTATTGAAGGAGTCTGAAAGGAGTTTGGCTACTGGAGAAGTTCGTCTGTTGGGAGAATCTAGAAGGAGTTCACTTGTTGGAGGATTTTGGAAGGAGTTCGGCTATTGGAGGAGTTTGGAAGGAGTTCGGCTGCTAGAGGAGTCCGAAAGAAGTTCTGCTACTAGAGGAGTTCATTTGTTGGGGGAATCCAGAAGGAGTTCATCTATTTGAGAAATCCGGAAGGAGTTCGTCTATTGGAGAAATTCGGAAGGAGTTCGTCTGTTGGAGTCTGGAAGGAGTTCGATCACTAGAGGGATTCGACCATTGGAGGGAGATTGGTCGAATGGGATGCGTAGGTGCTGGGAAGTTGGTCGGTTCTCTAGGGCAGTATTGATTGTTCAAGCTTGCCTAGAGAAGGAATCTACGATGTCTTGTCGAATCCAAAATCAATCTTCTTGATCAAATAGATTCTTTGACTACAATATCGGAGGTTGGCCATTCCAGAATGATTCAGAGCTTGAATATTTCTATAGATTGAGGTTCAATTTCTATAACCATAATTAGACAAAACTGATTTAGTCAAAATCTTAGCCGAACTTCGGTAGGAGTGGATTTATCTCCAACAGTCAGCCTATTGATGGTTGTGCTATCTTATAATTGTAATTGATTTATTAATGAATAAAATAAATACTTTGGCATTTTCATCACAAAGTCTATATCTTCTAATGAACTCCATTATTGTGATAAAGTTCTTAGAACTATTTAGTTTCAATAAAGAGAGGATTTATCGATTAGTCCTTAAATAGTTCACGACCACATGAGGATTGATGATGCTCCCAAGTCTTGGGAGGCCATAGGAGGAGCCAGGATGTTGGCTCCAAGGATTCCAGGTGCTTGGTTGGTGCTTCAGAGATCTAAAATTCAAGGTGGAGCAAGAAACCAAAGTTAGAGAATTAAGATTGCAGAAAGGATCATTTCTACAAGTTAGTCGGAGCAGTCTGAAATTGGATTGGCTAAGTCTCAAAGGATAGGCCAAATAGAGAGGAGCATGTTTGAGACTACAGCATGGCACGCAATTGGATCATCTTAATCTAAAATTGAGCCGACCCAATCTCAGGTTAGCCAATTCAGTGCTGAGATTGAGCCAGCTTAGTCCACGGGCAGAGCTATGGGAGGATCTATTTGGAGCTAGGATAGAGATTTATCCTAGGGATCTTAAGGTCTGATTTGAGAGGTCTAAAGGGGATTAACTCATGTATGGGTCAGACTTAGATCCAGAGGATGAGAGCATGGAAGACATGGATGTACATGGGCTCGATGAGTGCTTTCATATATTAGGTTAGCCAGGAGAGTTTTTGGTCAGGCCTAATGGCTATGTATAAATACATAGGTTATATTAGGATTTTAAAAGGGTGCAAGTAATATAGATCTTTTCTTCTTATAAGTGGTAAAAATATACTAATAAATGTATTAATTATAAAATAAATTAATCTATTTTATTAGAAATTGATACTTTTATTAATCTTATGTAGGAAAGAAGGCCACCAATGTGAAGATCTTATTTTTTT